>PVJL010000797.1:156051-339310 GCA_004026885.1 Lyroderma lyra
ATGTTTATCACCTTTTCATGTATTTATTTGCATGCCATTTGTTCTTTGATGAAGAGTCCAAATTCTTTTGCCCAATTTTTAATCAGTTCATTTGTATTCTTGTTATTGGTTTGTAGGAGTTATCTATATATTTTGAACTCCAGACATTTGTCAAATATGTGTATAGCAAATATAAGCTCTAGCCTGTCTTTTGTCTTTCAATTTCTTAATGTTGTCTTTCAAACAGCAAAAAAAAAAATGTTTTTGATGTCTAATTAATCAGGGTTTTTTAGTTGTTTTATGGGTGTGGTTTTATGTTTTATCTAAGAAAACTTTGCTTATCTCAAGAACATAAAGATTTTTCTCCTATACTTCTTTCAGAATTTTATAGTTTTAGCTGTTACAGTTAGGTCTGTGATCCATTTGGAGTTAATTTTTGTGTCTGGTATAAGGTAAGGGCTGAAGTTTGTTATTTTTCACATACATACCCAGTTGTTTCAACATAATTTGTTGATGTAATTATCTTTTCTCCATTGAAAAACCTTAGCACTTTTACTAAAAATCAATTTTCATTCTATTTCTGGAATCACTATCTTTATTTCTATTCACATGCCGATACCATGATGTCTGGATTACTGTGGCTTTATAGTAGACGTCAACTTAGGTATAATGAAATTTCCAACTTTTCTTCTGTTTTTCCCAAAACTTATTTAGTGCTTCTAGATTTGGCATTTTTTTTTTATTCTTCCATATGAATTTCAGAATTACCTTGTCAATGTTCAGAAAACTCACTCTGGAGTTTTTTATTGAGTGCCTTAAAAATATTGATAACATCAAGGAAATTGACATGTTAACAATATTAAATCCTCCAATCTATAAACATGTTATATCTCTCCATTAATTTAGGTCCTCTTTAATGTCTTTCAAGATATTTTATAGTTTTCAACATTCCAAATTTTCACATATTAAAAAAAGTTATCCTTACATGCTTTAATTTTTTTACTCTATCTTAAACAGATTTATTTTTGAATTTTAGTTTCCAATTGCTCATTGCTAGCATGGAGAAATACAATATAATTTTATACAGTAGATTCATATTTTGAAACCTGACTAAATTTACTTATTAGTTCTAATAGTTAATTTTAAGTTTCTTTGGATTGCCTACATGTAAATAAATATAGTTTTGCTTCTTTTATTTCATTTTCTTGTCTTATCACTCTTCATAGGATGCCCAGGACAATGTTGAATAAAAGTATAAAAGTTAATATTATATCTGTGCCTTATTTCCCATCTTAGAGCAAAATACATTTTTTTACCAGTAAGTAAGATGTTAGCTATAAATTTTTCACAGACACCCTATATTGGTTGAATAAGTCCCTTCATTAAAAGTTTTTTTTTTAACATAAATGACTGTTGAATTTTGTCAAATGTTTTTCTCCATTAAGTGAAGTAATTGCATAGTTTCTCTCCTTTATTTTGTTATCATAGTTGACTGAATTGATGTTAAACTTGTATTCCTGAGTTAAGCATACTTGGCTAATGTGTATTATAGATTTTATGCACTATTGGATTTGATTTGCTAAAATTTTGTTCAGGAGTATCTATATTTAGGAGAAACATTGATCTGTTTTTATTTTCTTGTAACTCTTTGGCAAGAGGTTCAACAATTTTTTCAATCTACTCAAATGACCTGCAGCCTTATTCCTGCATTGGGATAAATGTCCTACAGCCCTTTCAGCAAAGAAAGAGGTGCCCTAAAGGTGTTGTGCTTGCATTACCACTCCAAAGCCTCCTGCCCACAGTTGCACTCCAATTCCTTCGTTAGTCCCACAATCATGGCTTGCCTGCAGTCCAGAGTTTCCCATTGAGTCTCACCTGCACCCTCTACAACTCCCTGCATGGCTTGCCTGTAAACTGGAGGGTATCTACTTGCTACTGGTCCTTGTACAGGCCCCTCTGTGACTCATCTGCGGTCCAGAGGGTTCCCACCTAGCTACTACTCTCTCTGCCTACCCACGTTACCTGTTGCTAATCACCAGTGTTTTGCCTGCTCTTCAAAGGATTGCTTCCTGATGATTTAGAGGCTTCAGAGAAGCTCCAGCCTGAGCCAACCAGCAAACTTCTTTGCTGTCTAGTGGACTAAACTATCCTTTCTCCAATGAGATCTGAACTCCTTACAATTTTGTCCTTTCTTGAGCACTTTCTCAACCCTAGAATGCCATATAAAATTGTCATATCTTAGTCACTTTTTATCAGAGTTAATAATTGTTTATGTTAAACTCCCCTTATTTAATAATTCTTTATATAAAACCTACATGTCCAATTCCCCTGTTAAATGCGCCAAATGTTTGTTGAAGACTATTCATTCTCCACTCTGTTTATCAATCTTGCAAGGACTCTGGGAATTGTTGTTTATAGTTTTCTGATTGGTGTGTGCCTAGTCTTATACAGTTTCACTCTTTCTATTCTGGCTTATAATTCAGCAAAAGAAAGATCGTATGCAAATCTCTGGAGGTCTCTCCTTGTGTAATTCTCTCCTCTTCAGTATAGTGCCCTCTGAATTCCAGCCACCGCAGCCTCCCTGAAGTTCAATGTCTGTCTCACCAGTGCTCCCCTGCACTGTGGTCCAGGTAGTACCTCTAGTCAGAAAGCCCAATGATCCCAGGGTTCACTTCACTTGCTTACCTTTTCTCAGAGATCACAATCCTCTTGCCCAATGATTGAGACAAGATGTTTCATATATTTTATCCAATTTTTAGATGTTTAAGGCAGGAGCATAAGTCCAGTCCAGTTACCCCTTGATGGTGAGAAAAAGAAGTTATTTTCCTTTGATTTTTTTAGGAGCTACTTTTTGAACAAATTCCTTTACATTTTTTGATATGTTTTTATTTATTTTGATTGAGTTGGATAGACTTGGGTTTTGTTGCTTTCATCCAAAGAACTCTGGACTATATACACATGTAGTAGTACCCAAGTGAGCACATGGAGCATTTCAGAGAAAGCCTGAACAACCTGGGAAAAAGTGAGACTTTTACTACCTTTATTTTTAATACCATAAGCAGTATTTATATAATATGAGATTAAATGGGCTTTTTGTGGTTGGTAGCTACACTATTCTGTAAAAAGAATTTATAGTCTACTAAAACTCCAATTATTTTTCATATTTGCTATTGAACCTGACTTTTAAAACACTACTTAGGCAATTAGTTGGCACTCTCATAGTAATTTTATAGAAGTATTTAGTTAACTCTACGAAATTTCTTGTGCATGTGTGTGTGTGTGTGTGTGTGTGTTGTGTGTATGTGTGTGTGTGTGGTCCATTTTAGAACTTGTCATAATCTTGGTAGAGTTCATTCTTGTCCTAGTATATTAGCTAGGTAATTCAAAATCAAGATATCTGAAATTTGACCAGCAAACCACAATGCTCTTGAGCAAATACTTATTAAACACATGTAAGTGAGTAAAAGTCAAAGGCATACTCTAACAAAGACTTAATTTTCCATTTATATTTATTCACATCCTATAGTAGGGTCATTCAATCCCTTATAAATACAACTCTGTCACATCCAGCCCATTTTCTTCATCTGAGTCTCAAGGATTTTATGGGATTTTTTTTTTTCAATTACCTTGTCAATCTAGATGCATTCTCATTCCTTCAATATTTACCTGTCTGGTAATATTTCCAATAAAGGAAATCAAGTCAGCCTAGTAGTTCTCTCTCTTAGCAAACTAGATTGGCTTCTTATACCCATGACTTCCTCTCTGTAGTACTGTCAATCATGTCTTTAAGTCTGTGACTTAAAAGCGTGCTTAATTATAGTAATTTACCTCCCAGTGGATATAGGCAGAATTTACTTCCAAGTGGCTTATGGGTAGGCCTCCCCATGAAGTCTGCCACACGGTTAGTAGGTTCCACATCCCTTTGATGTGTTTTGTGTCCTGGCTGCTGTTTTTCTGTCTGCTTACTGCCCTGCAGTCATGCAGCTCACAACTCAGTACTCCGGATGAGGCCAAAGAGCAATGGATCTATTTGGTAGAATCCTGCACAGCCGAGGAAGCCAGGCACTCATTCTTGTGCTCTTATTCTTATTCCCCAGAGAGGAATCACAGATGGAGAAGGGCTCCCTGAGCTGTACCACCCCAAGGGAGGGGAAACACACATAAAGTTAAATTATTCCTCTTACCTTCTCCAGTCTTGAGGTTTCCTTGCTCCATTGGTGTACTAGAACTTCTCCACTGAACTCCTGGACTCTCCAAAGGCTCTCTCCCCTATGGGTGATTGTCCAAGCCAGTGTTCTCCAGGGGGACTAGAGGGACTATATTGCTTCATAGGCCACTTTAGGGTCCAAAGCCATGACCAAGGTCAGTACATCTATTACCTGACGCACAGGTGGGAAAGACTCCTCCAGGATCTTTTGGCCATGTGGTGCTGGACCCCACAAGGTCACTCTTATCCATGGATTGAGGCCGAATTATTGCTGGAGAGGAGGGATTTGGCAAGGGATGTCTTACTGGCCCATCTTGCTTACATCATACTCTCCAAATAAAATTTTTTTTACTGTAAAAAATAAATTTATCGCAGTAAGAAGTACATGTTTCATCACAACAAAATTCATATCTTCATATGTATATAATTGGGATGAGTTTCATGAAACAACACACTTCTATGTCATGTCTCTGATATTTTCTATCCTAGTGCTTCTCAAACTTCAATGTGCATGTTAAAAAGCTAGGGATTTTGTTAATATGTGATTCTGATTCAGTATTTGGGTGAGGCCTACATTTTAACAGACTCCTAAGTGGATGTTTCTGTCTCTCGGATTGCACTTTGAGTAGCTAAATTCCTGGTATAACACTATGCATGGAGAAGGTCTTGAACCAACAACTGCCTATGTAGGATATTTCTGTACAAGACTACCTGTGGAGTGGGAACACTCTTGGAAGTGGTTCAATAGGAGAGAGGATTCATCTCCCATATATTAAGACCCGAACATAACAGAAGCGAAGAGATTATTATCTTTTGGACATTGCTGTTTTAAAATGTAACATTTGACAAAATAAATAATCTATTCCAATTTGGAATAAATAAATCTAAGCATTCTGCATGTTAAGGACTCTCATAACTGTGTATGAAAAGAAAGTTACAGAAGATGACCAAAAGTGACCATGGCAATGATATATCAGGGAAAAACAAAACAAAACAGAACATTTCCTGTGTTGTGATCTCTTTTTGTCTGCAGTATCATTGCTTATTTGCGTCAGGCAAGGTTCTTGTTTTTAAGTAACAAAAGTGAACACTGACTAACAATAAAAATAAAACTGAAGGAGACTATTGAGGGACTCCAAAAGAGATGGGAAGCTATGGGGCCAACATTGAAAATAAGAAGGAACCCTTCTAGAGGACTGGGAAGGAGGAATCAAAGCCAAGGACTCAGAGCAGAAACAGCCTGGTCATACTGTGCCCGCTGAGATTAATGAACTTGAACCATTTCTTTCTTTAGTCCTCACATCACACTCCCAAGATCAATGTCATAGGAGAGAGCATTCATTTGGCTGAATTTGGGCTTTGCATTTCCTCTTGCCAGTCCTGGGACAACAGTAAGTATCTGGCCCTTCAAATTTCCATAGGGGATCAGTTGCATGGTATACTATCCAGGAAAAGTGGTATTTGACACAGAGTATTTGCAACTCTTTCAAATTTTGCTCTAAACTGCAACAGAAAAATGAAGCAGTAATTACTAAGGAATGTAGGATCAAAGGAGGGTTTTCTGAGGTGAGAGGGACTACTGTGTTTTTGCATGTTATTGGGAAAGACCCAGTAGACAGCCAGTATGGCTCACTGCCACTTCTAGCACTATTTCTGAGAATTCCTGCATATTTTAACCACCATCCATCGCCAGAGCTCTACCTAGCAAAATTAAAATTCTACACCCATTAAACAATAATTCTGCCCCTTACCCCAGCCCCTTAACCACCATGTTAAGTTCTCTGTTTATGAATGTGACTACTCTAAGTACCTCACATAAGTAGAATCATACAGTATCTGTGTTATTTGTGACTGGCTTATTTCACTTAGCATAATGTCATCAAGATTTGGTCACATTGTAGGATGTGTCATAATCCCCTTCCTTTTTAAGGCTGAGCAATATTGCATTGTATGTATGTACCGTATTTACTTAACCATTCATCTGTGGATGGACACTGGATTGGATCTACTTTTTGGATCCTGTGAATAATGCTTCTTAAGGACATTGGTTTGCAAACATTTCTTAGAGATCATGCTTTCAATTCTTGGAGGTAAATATCTCAAAGTGGAATTGCTGGATCACATGGTAATTTTATTTTTAATTTTTCTAAGATCAATCATACCTTTTTCCATGTGACTGTACCACGTTACACTGCTACCAAGAGTGAACAAATGTTCCAATTTCTTCACATCCTAGCAACGTTTGTTGTTTTCCTTTTTTTTAATAGTGGCCATATTAATAGGTGTGAAGTGGTGTCTCACTGTGGTTTTGATTTACATTTCCCTAATGATCAGTGAAGATGAGCACCTTTTTCAAATGTTGTTCATCATTTGTGTATCTTCTTGGAAGAAATGTCAACTCTTTGCCTATGTTTTAATTGGGTTGTTTTTACTGCTAAGTTGTAGGAGTTGTTTGTATACTCTGTTGTCCTCTCACATACTCTACTCTAGACACATTGGTGTGCTTTTTTTTTCCCTCAGGAACACCAGGCATGTTTTCTCCATAGGGCCCTTACTTGTCCCTCTGCCTGAAATGCTCGCCTAGCTCCTTTATCTCCTTCATATCTGAATCAAATTTACCTTCTTGATGAGCTTTCCTATAAGCCATGGTAACCCATCCCTGCTCCCATAGCAAACCTAATCCCCTTTAAAATGCTCTACTTCCTCTCTTTCCTTTTTTTTTATAGTGCCTTTCACCTTCTAATATCCTATATAATTATTCTTTTGTGTATTGTTTGATATCTGTTTCCATCCCACTAGAATATAAGCTTCTCAAGGTCAGGGATCTTTGTCTATTTTGTTAACTGATATATTTCAAACACCAAGTGGTATCCTTGTGTACAGCAATTTCTCAAATATAGTGAATATATTTTAAACAAAAGTTCTCTAACACAGTAGAAGATTTTTTAATTTCCAATTGGAAATTATCTTTTCTAAGTAGAAAATGATTTTAAGAACAGAGTCTTCTGAACATGAATTTCTGTAATTCATTTAATACATTTGCCCAAACCACTGAGTTGTACAAATACAGCTTTCAGCAGATTCATTCTTATCTCTCAGATTAGAATAATTTTCTCACTCTTGCTACAAAAAAGTAAAGAAAGGGAAGAGAAAATGCAGATAAAGAATTAATTAATCAAGGCTTTAACTTTTCTGAAAACCCAGGGAATTTTTATCAACCTTCTTTGTCATTTACCTAATATTACTCCCTCGAATATTAATATTATGTCCTGAGATTTTCAGGCTTATATGGCCATGGTGCATTCACACAAGAGCAAGTGTCCTAAAAGAGTCTTTCCTTATACTTTTTGTACATCAATTCATTTTGGAGCTTTTATATTCAGGAATATAATTCACAATAAACAACAAAAGATGGTTTCACTAAAATGCAGTGCTTCGAAGTCTTTTTCATAATACATTGAGAGGATAGTTCTGTTTATTTGGCATGCTGGGATAAACAAGCTAATTGGAGCCTTTGGCAAAGCTTCTGTGGTTCTTACCCCTGCTCAACCACTCCTAGCCGCCTGTAGGGTCAGTGGCCCCATTAGTTGAGAAGTTCTGCTAGATCAGATGATGTCATAGGAAGTTAATTCTCACCAATTGGTGGATGAAACCAATCCTCTATGACAAACATGGTTTATAACTTCAAATTGCTTTCTTCACCCAATATTCTATATAGTTTACTCTTAACATTTCAACTTAACAATCCTTTCCATTTTTAAAACAAAGATTTGAATATTATATGAAAACTCCTCACTCCTTCTGTTGGATTTGTCTATTGATACCCAGCTTTAAAAATTCTTCTATCTCTTGCTTATACTGCAGAGGCTAAAAACCTGAGGAGTATATTTCTTTGACACCCTAGCCAACAGAGCTCTGGGTACATTTTTAGACTCCATCTTACAGATAACTTCAAATGATATGTGAAAAGCAGTGGGAGGCCAAAGTTACTTTTCTTTTTTCTCTGGCAGCAGTAGAAGGCAAAGCATAGACCTCCCAAATGTGAGTTTCTGGAGAGGCTTTCATTTTCCCTGACATCCCACTCGCTGTACCAGATGAGCAGGAGTTTGCTGCATGTTCCTGACTCTGGCGAACACAGACTCTCTAACTTTCCGTGGTGGTGCACCTAAAAGGAGTGGTGGTTCCCTGCCTCACTTCTTTCAGTCCCTATAATGGCTCTGAAGCAAATACTGATAGCGCTTTTATGTTCTTATTTGAGCAGTGAATTAACGCTCTTCTTAGGAAACAGACATAGGAACTCTACTTCGTGATATAAGACATATAACAAACATACAACTTAAACTTTCATTTTATGGTAACAGATATGTTAATACTCTCTGAACTTTTGTCCTATCTATGCAATAGAACATAATGGCTAGCATAGGGCTTGACTGCTCATGTCTCAACAGACTATCAGTCTTTCAATTTCCTATCAAACTACCAGCGAAGACAATGGTTTCTGCCCCAGTTATTTTTTAGGCAAGAATAGATTAAAGAATATCAGGCTTATAATGTTCTGTTTCTGTACTATGCAAAACACACGGCCAGAAAATTAAAAGAATGTGTATCCCTAAATGAAAATTAGGGGCTCTTTCTACAAAAAAAAATATGGTGAGTGAATTTAGAGAAGCAAATAGCAAGTGTTCACTAACATCTAACTATCTAAAAATAAAAGTAATCTTCATCTTGCACATTACACTAAAACAAATTTCAAATAGATAAATGATTTAAGTGTTACAAGAAATGACCCATTGAGAACATATTTGCCAATGATGTATCTGATAAGAGGTTAATATCCAAAATAAATAAAGAACTCACTCAACTTAACATCCATAAATAAATAAATAAATACAACCCCCCCCCCAAAAAAAAATCTATCCAATTAAAAAATGGGCAGAGGATCTGAATAGACATTTCTCCAAACAGGACATACAGAAGGCCAGTAGACATATGAAAAGATTCTCAATGTCACTAGTTGTCAGAGAAAGGCAAATTAAAGCCACAATGAGATATTACCTCACACCTGTCAGAATAGCTTTCATCAATAAATCAACAAATAACAAGTGTTGGCAAGGATGTGGATAATAAAAGGGAACCCTCATACACTGTTGGTGGGATTGCAGCCACTATGAAAAATAGTATAGAGATTCCCCAAAAAGTTACTAATAGAATTACAACATGACCCAGCAACCTTGCTTCTGGGTATTTTATTTGAAGAAATCCAAAACATTTATTCAAAAAGTTATCTGCACCCTTAAGTTCACTGCAGCGCTATTTACAACAGCCAAGACACAGAAACAACTGAAATGCCCATCAATAGACAATTGGATAAAGAAGAAGTGGTAAATATATACAATGGCAAGTTACTTGGACATAACAAGGAATGAAATCTTGCCATTCACAACAACATGGATGGACCTAAAGGGTATTATGCTGAGTAAAATATGTCAGATAGAGAAAGACAAACATCATCTGATTTCACTTTCGTACATGTGGATCTGAAAAACATATTAAAAAAACAAAACAGAACAAACTCACTGATACAGATGACAAACTGATGGTTGCCATATGGGAGGGGAAATGAGGGGCTGGGTGAAAAAGATGAAGGAATTAGTAAGTACAAATTGGCAGTTATAATACACAATAGTCACAGGAATGTAAAGTTCAGCATAGGGAATATAGTCAATAATACTGTAATAACTATGTATGGTGTTAGGTGTGTGTAAGTTTTATTGGGGACATCACTTCATAAGATATATAAATGTCCAACCACTATGCTCTATACCTAAAACTAATATCATATTGAATTTCAACTGTAATTGAAATTTTTTTAAAATTTTAAATGAGAAATGATCCATAAAATACCAGAAGATAATCTCTTGTTGTATAAGAAAACATTTTCTAAGTGTGACATCAAGTGCTGCCATAGTTGCTTCATCCCTCTATTTTTTATTATATTATTTCAAAGTAAATGGAAAACAATGAGATATTCCACTTCTAAATGCTTCAGCAAAAATCTCTAAACAGTTGGAATATACTTTTACAAAACCATACTACCTTTATCACACTTAATTAAATTGACAATAATTCCACAGTAATATCATCTACTATCTAGTCCACTATCAAATGTTCACAATTGAAACACACAAGAAATTAACTGTTTCTGTTCAGACCAGTATCAAACATTATATTTTGTTGTTATCTCTCTTAAGGCTTTTTTTTAATTGGGGTGACATTGATTAGTAAAAATTATATAGGTCCCAGGTATACAATTCTACATTACATCTTCTGTGGTGTATTATGTGTCCATCACCCAGAGTCAGCTCTCTCTCCATCACCATACATTTGTGTCCCTGTCCCTTCTCCCACAGCCCACTCCCCACTTACCTTCAGGTAACTACTGAATTGTTGACTGTGTCCATGAGTTTTGTTTCTCTGTTGCTTTCAATTTTCTGTTAACAATCAAACTAAATTTCTCCATCCCTTTCTCTTATTTTACCCACATTTCCATCCCTCCTCCGGTCTTAAAGAAGTCCTTCTAACATTCTTTGTAGTACTGGCTTGGTGGTGATGAACTCCTTTAGCTTTTTATTATCTGAGAAGCTCTTTATCTGTCCTTCAATTTTGAATGCTGGGCTTGCTGGGTACATTATTCTTGGTTTTCATCATGTTGAATATTTTCTCCCAAGCCCTTCTGGCCTATAAAGTTTCTGGTGAGAAATCAGCTGTGAGCCTAATGGGTGTCCCTTTGTAAGTTACGACTTGCATTTCTCTTGATGTTTTTAGAATTTTCTCTTTTTCTTTAACTTTTGCCATTTTAATTATGATGTGTCTCAGTGTATTCCTATTTGGAATCATCTTGTTTGTAATTCTATGTGCCTCCTGGAATTGTATGTCTATTTCCTTTGCCAGGTTAGGAAATTTTTCAGTCATTATTTCTTCAAATAATTTATTGATCCCTTATTTTTCCTCTGTACCTTCCAGCACCCCTATTATTCTGATATTTTTACGTTTGATATAGTCCCAGAGGAATCTCAATCCATCCTCCTTTCTTTTGGAAATAATTTTCTAATTGATCTGGTTGGGTGTTTTCTGCTGGCTTTTCCTGCAAATCACTGCTTTGCACTTCTATTTTATCTATTTTATCTATTTTATTCCATTCTTCATTTCAGTTGATGTAGTCATTATCTCTCTCTGGGACTTTATAATGGTTTGTAAGTCTTCTTTGATGCTTGCTATCTCTCTGTCGAAATTATCATTCAGTTCCTTTAGCATTTTTATAATCATTGCTTTGAGCTCTGTTTCTGATGAGTCATCAGTCTCCATCTCTTTCATTTGAGCTCCCTTTATCTGGTTTCACATTTTGAGAAAAATGCTGCTGCAGTTTCTTTGGTGTTTGCTGCTGATATGGGGCAAATGGAGGTCTGTGGGGGAGGGGCTTTTGAGGCTTTGTTTTCTTCCTGAGGCTCCAGGAGTCATGCAGGGACTTAGGGCGTGATTGTACCTTTTTGTTCTCGGTTTGCCCTGTTCACAGATTCTGCCCTGAGCGTTGGGGTCAGTCCTGTATGCAAGTGTTTCAAACTGCCCTGGTTTTGGGCCGAGAAACATGCACGCAGCCCCCTCTCTCCTCCTCCTTCCTGGACAGAGCATTAGGGTTGCAGCTCCTCACTGCCCAGCCTCTCTTCCTCCTCCGGGAACTGGAGTGAAGTCTGGCTGCTGCGGTTTGCAGACCAGTCTGTACCTCCTGGGGCCAAAATAAGGTGGCTGCAGTATCACATGTCCCTCCTCTGGGGTTCCTTTCCTCTGTCCAGCAATCAAGTGAGGCCCAAGTGCTCTCCCACTGCTTTCTTCCTCCTCCCTTGCCCAGCGGTAAAGTTCCAGGCAGGGACCCACGCAGCCGCATCCCTACTCTTCTTTTTATTTCTCCTTTGTTTAACCCTCTGCCTGCTTGTAGGTACCTTAATGTGATGAGTGAGTTTCTTAGTTGTAATTGTGTGTTATGTAGAGGGTCCATGGTTGAGGTATAGATGTTTTATTAATTGTAATCTCCAGAGAAGGTTTTTTGGAAGGTGTCCCTCTCGTGCCACCATTTTATTGTCTTCCCTTCTCTTAAGTCTTTTAAAATCCAGAACAATGCCCTCTATCACCACTATTTTTGCCCATGACATTGACTTTTCTAAGAGCTCAGATCAGTTATCTTATAGAAATACCACATTCTGGACTGCCTATTTCTTCATGGGGTTATTTCACATGACCTATGATTGCTGGATTCCATTCCAAAAAAGGAAAAAAATTGAGACAGACATCGAGAGCTGTCCAATCAAACTTTCTACAGTGATGGAAATGTTCTATGTCTATGCCATTTATCATGATAGCCACTGGTCGCATGGCTATTCAGCTCTCAAAGTGTTGCTGGTGTTACTGAGGAACTAAATTTAATTTAATTTTAATTAAAGTTTTAAGTTTAAATATCCATGTGTGGCTAGTGTCTACTGAATCACTTGTGTAACATGAAAAAGATACAAACTGCCTACAGTCTGCCCATATATACTAGGTATTTGATAAATGTTGGCCTTCCTCTCTTACAATTTTGTTCTTCAAAAGCATGTCATGCAATATATTATCATATAGATTCAAATGTATATATATTGTTCGATCTTACAATGTGATGCACCAATTGCTATAGTCATTTGGTTATATCCATGATCCACATGAAAAGAAAAAAGATCTTAGAAATAGTCCAGTAATTCTACAATCTACATACATCTGCATCTTTAACATTTATACACAAGGCTTAAGACAGAATTAACATCATCTAAAATTGCTGGCCCTGAATGTTTACTAGTTTTCCAGATTGCTTATAGCGTGTTCCTAAGCTAATTTGAATTGTTTTCTTCTGTCTTTTGTACCCAAAAGAGTACTGTCAAAATGTAACAACCAAAAGAGCATAAAATTTGGAATCAGACAAACTAGATTCTAACATATCCATGATCCAGTTTCCACATCTAGAGATAATGCTGCCTTCCTCTTAGGCCTGTCTTGGGGACTAAATAGGATAGTATGATCTACTTGTAAGAGACACTCTGAATATGCTAGTTCCCTTTTAAAATTTCCCCTGGGAGTTCCATTGATGTCATAACCTTGGGTGTTCACACACTATTTTCCTTTTCTATTGCTCATTAAATAGTTCTCCATGTATTGTGGTATGTAATGTGAGATCATCTGGACCTAAACTGAAAATGGACAGAGGCATTTCACACAATTGGTAAGGGAATGTTTCCTATCTAGTCTCATAAGACAATTGGTTTAGGGAGCAATAATATTCATCTTTGGCTCATACAGAGCCAAAATGGTGGCTTTGAGTTTGTGTTGCTCTCCACAGTCTCTTCCTGCTTGGTTTCTGTCATAAATATAACGGGGATTTGATCTTGTGCAGGTTCTGTTCCAGGGTGCAGTTTCTTTTGCCTTCTCTAATGTAACCACTTATAGCATCTTTTCTATTGGTACTGAACATTTATTCACCTTTTATCATCATGCTGGATTTAAGTTAAGCAGCTTGATATTCAGACAGAATATAATTAACTAATCATTTATAGGATTACCTTGGCTAAAAATTGACACAGTAAAATACAGTAAGCATGTTTATGCCTATCTAAATCCCTGCATTAATAAAGGTGATCAGATTATGCAATTCAAATGCATTTTCAAGAAAATATCCCTGGCATAGAGGATTAGAAATATACTTGAGTTAAATTTAGAATTCAGGAAAAGCAATCCTGCAGTTAGTTTCCATTATTTTTTTCACTTCAACTAAGCTCTTAAGCTGAATAAATTAATGTCTCCAAGATGTTCAAACAGTTTAGTCTATGTGGTTTATTATAAAATAACAGTTGTAAAATCACTGCCAAGTTACCCCTAATGCCTGTATAGTCATAACTGGAATTCTCTAACAAAGGCATCAATGTCTCGCTTACCTGTTAATTTTAGCTCCTTATCTGTAATTATTCATCTCCCCCTTGAGAATCTCTCTCCCTTCCCCAAAGTCTCTGAAGCATTACATCACATTCATGAAACCGTATTCCTGGTCTGTCAGGCAGAATGCCTCTTTCTATTGTCTAACAGTCTGTCTAAAATAATCTCCCATATTTTTAAGATTATCTTTCATTCTTTTAAAAAGCTTGTCATAGTATGTTTCAAATTGATTCAAAAAGAAGAAAAACAATGCAATGTATCTTTAAAGGTAGGCAACACCCAGTACTATATATACTTCTTAAAGCAGTAGAATTTTTTTATTGTTGCCCTTTTGTCTTAACATGACTTTTGTTAGTTTCAGCAAATACTGTAAGACTTTGTCAGACTCCACACCCACCTCATCTTTATTTCCCATACAGCAGCATAACCATAGTGTCATGGTAATACTTGAAGGTATTAATCCAAAATATTCCCCATTTCTAGCAAGGCGCTCCTTTTTAGTCCAGACAGTTTGGCTTGAGGACACAACCTAGGAGAGGAAAAAAGAGTGAGCTAGAGAAACAAACAAATAAACAAACAAACAAAAAGCCTGTAAAACAAAAATATCTGGAAAAATACTTATATATGACAGACTTTTCCTTAGACTCAATTTTAGAATTCTCTGGACTGGGAATGGGAAGAACAGTACAGAGAAAAATAGAATAAACTGAGTTGGGACTTGATATACTACACCCCTTTCCAGGTTTGAGGATGATAAAAATTATTCTAGGCAGGTTTAGGAACTTTGAATAAAAAGACACCTGTGGCCTGGTTTCTGTCTAGATACCAAAGAGACATCAAACCCCCACAGAAAAATAATATTTACTTTAGTTGTTTGCTTAATACTACTGGCTAGTTCCCATTCTTCTGAGCTCTCCTCTGTATCTCAGAGCCTAGAAGAATGGAAACTGCATTCCTAAGCTCCCTTGCCAGGCAGGTTTCAGGTGAGGACCTGCCAGTGGAAAGGACTTGAACAAGATTAAAATGAAATGCTGGAACAATTAGATTGTCACATGCAAAAGAATGAAGTTGGGCCCCTAACTCACACCATATACAAAAATTAGCTCAAAGTGGATCTGAGACCTAAACCCTTGAACTAAAACTACAAAATTCTTAGGAGAATACATAGAGATAAATCTTCATGGTCTTAGATTTTGCAATGGGTTCTTTTGATGCAATGACATCAAAAGTGAAGGCAGAAAAAGAAAAAACAAAACAAATTAATTAGACTTCATCAAAATAAAAAATGTGTATGCACCCAAAGACATTATCAAAAAGTGAAAAGACAAATCACAATATGGGAGAAAATATTTGCAAATCATATATCTGATAAGGAATTTGTATCCAGACTATATTAAGGCCTATTACAATTCAATGATAATTTTTAAAAAAGACAACTTATCCAATTTAAAAATGGGCAAAGGATCTCAAAAGATATTTCTTCAAAAAATATATACAATTGGCCAATAAGCCCAACAAAAGTTGGTCAACATTATTAGCAATCAGGGAAATGTAAATTAAAACCACATTGGGGTACTAGGAAAGCTATAATCAAAAAGACAGATAATATAATAACAAGTGTTGGTAAGGTTGTAGAGAAACTGGAACTCTCACACACATACACTGCTGGTGAAAATGTAAAATGGTGCAACCCCTTTGGAAACCAGTTTAGCAGTTCTTCAGAAAGTTAAATTTAGGGTTACCATGTGATCCAGCAATTCCACTCCTTAGTGTATGCCCAACATATACACAGCAGATTCTCTGTTAACTGAAACTCAAGCAACTGGTACTCTCAAGCATCGGCAAAATGTTTTTGCCAGTTGCTTGAGATTTTGACAGTTGCTTAAGTTCTGGTTAATGGAGAGCCAACTGACATTTGTGTGGCATTTACCAATCCCCATGGATGCCAATTAACTGAGAGTCTATGTGTCCACACAAAAACTTGTACGTGAAGCTTCATAGGAGCATTATTAATAATAGCCAAAAAGTAGACACAACCCACATGTCCATTAACCAATGAATGGATAAATAAAATGTAGTATAGTCATACAATGGAATATGACTCAGCAATACAGAGTGCTGACACATGGTATAACATGAATGAATCTTGAAAATATTAAGCCAAGTGAAAAAAACCCAATGATAAAGGACCACATATAATAAAATTCTATAGACCAGGGATGCCAAAAAAATGTATACACATTTTAGGAGATATTATCTATGTATTAGATAGACACTGATGATAACCACTTTGAGCACCTCTTGTCATTGCAGAAGTCAAACAGAACTTATATTCATCTTCTGTTAGCAGTATATATTAAATATTACAATTTTAATTCAGTGTTTTCCTTTCTTAACATGTATACACATTTTCTGGCACCCTCTGCATATGAAATGTCCAGAATAAGCAAATCTATAGAGACAAAAAGTCGATTAGTATTCTCCTGAGGCTAGAAGGTGGATAGGGTGATTGGGATTGTGGGGGTGGGGGGGTACCTAAAGAGAAAAAGTTTCTTTGGGCGGTAAGAAAAGTGTTCTATAATTGATTGTGGTTATGGATGTACAACTCTATGAATGTATTAAAGCCAGTGAATTCTATACTTTGGTTGAATTGCATGTATATAAATTATATCTCAGTAAATATATTTTTTAAATGAGATTAAAGGGAAGAAGGAAAGTTAAGCCCCCACTTCTGGCTTTGGCTATGGCAGCCCCATGCCCTGCCGCTGGCTCTGCAGGAGCACCAGGGCACAAGCTTGGAGGTGTTAAGACATTGGTGTGGCCTCCTGCAGAAACAGCAGTTTTCTGGAGTCCTGCACATCAGCTAACATCACCTTACCCAAACCCTCTTCCTTTATTTGTCTTCCTAACTAAATCCTGACTGGTATTATTGCCTAGAGAACATCCATCTTCCTTGTTCTCTTCCTAACAAGCCCCATACTTTGTTCGGGTACTTACCCCTCCTCCATATAGCCAACTACCTGAGGAGACAACCTGATCTTGGTCTAAGGGTAGTCCCATTTCTTCTACTAAAAATTGGTTCAGAAATAGGCATATGACCCAGTTATTCCACAAAGACATACAGAAAGGTTTGCCAGAACTTGTGAGAAGTTCTTCATTCTTAAGGAAGAAGTGTGAGAAACCAATTAGATATAAAAGAGGAAGCCCTAATTTCTGCACGTTGCTATCATACAACAGAGATAGGAACGTGCTTTCCAATGAAGATGACATGCAGAAGGCAGGGCAAAGTGACAGAGAGAACCTGAGTCTTTAACTGCATTTTTAAACTGTTGGATCAACACACCCTGAAGCTCACCTCACCTTGTTATGTGAGCTAATAACTTGTCTTAAGTCACTGTGAGATAAGTCTCCTGTTACATCCAGAAACATCTTGATTTATCCCCTGAGCCACTAGGAAGTGGCAGCCTATTTAGGCAGAGAGGGCTTGGGATAACTCCCTCGTTTCCCACATCCACAGAGTGGCATGAGATACCATCCAAAAGTTACTTCTAAAACCTAAACATGTGAGCTCAGTAGGGGTGGGCAGTGGACCTGGAGGGGACTTGCAGCCATGATGAAGGGACAGAGCGACAAGAACAACACAAAACCAGAGATGATGTAGGAATGTGGACGTCATAACACAAGGGTAATGACAGCCAGGACCCAGATGAGTTCCTACATTACAGCAAATGCCACACAGGACAGATGATAAACTGGGGCCACTTGACACTTCAGTGCAACTAAGGCCTCTCTCATGAGAGGATGATAAATTGACTGAGTTAATTTTCTACCACCACATAGGAGGAAAATCAAAATAAAGATGGTTGGATCATAGAAAAATAAAAGAAGTATGGAATGAGAAAAACATAAACCTAGGAGTATTTATCCCAATTGTATAGAACTCATTCTTTGGCCAGTGGGTTGGTAAGGAGGACATGACTGATTCCCAACCCCACCCCATGTTTTCCAATAATGGAAGGTCACAATCACCCTCTTCATGTGGAGCTTACCTTCATGTGGAGTTGTTCAGAGCTCAAGCTTAAATCATCTTACAAATGGAATTTATACTGCAATGGGTTCTTGGGTGCAATCCTGATCAGAAGGCTTAGTATGGAACTACAGCCCTTCAGCCACTCTCCACGGACTCTCACCACCATTGTCTTCCTGATTAAAAAAAAAAAAAAAGATATATAATTAGGTAAGAAAAACTCAGATAAATGTCCATAAATTCTGTTCTATAGCCCTATCCTTTTTTCCTTAGATGTCCCCTAAAGCCATATTGTTTGAAATCTGAAATAAAGAATAATTTTACAAGTTGACAATGCACTGTAGAATTGTATGCCTGAAACCTATGTAATCCTTGCTAACAGATGTCACCCCAATAAGACTAACAATAAAAATGAATTTAAAAAAAATAATAATTACTGATGAGTAATATGCACCGAAATTTCACCTAACTTGGAACATGAAAGTACTTACAACTCTTTTCTCTGATTAGTTTTGTAGAATATAAGTGGCACCATGCTTGAAAACAAACTTTTATCATCATATTATTTCTTATTTCTTAAATTTCTTTTTCCTCATTTGTATCCCAATTCCTTAAAACCAATCTCATTTTCTCAACTTTGTCTTTCCCCAAGGAGAGACCATTGAAGCTAACAACAATGTTATTCGCTCTCTATTCTGAGATTTAAATATTTTTTTCCATTTTCATTCCAGAGAAAAGAGAATTCACTGTGCAAAACAAGAATACTGAACACAATTGGAAAAGTTAAGTTAAATATCTAATTTATGGCTATCAGATTTCTGTTATCATCGTACTATTAAAAAATAAACCCATGGACTTGCAGAAAATAATTTCATCTTTATATTTCACCACTATGTTAAAGATATTCTTTAGTTGATCATTTGATTAAAAAATGCTACTGGAGTAGTAGAAACGGATCTTAATTTTTAAATGAATTTTAAAACATTAAAGTCTTTTTTTCTTCTTGTGCTAGCTCTTCCAACTTTATAGATAAGTAATACTTAGCAATTACATGCATACCTATTGTCAAAAAATTTAAATAAAAACAAATTATTCTGTAACTTGTCACTAAAAAGTTAAGTTTCTGCATGTCTGTTTGCTAAAAACAAAGCTTTCTTTTAATACTTCAAGGTTGATATTTAATACTTCTACCTAATGTTGACTTACAATCTCAGAATTAGGCCATGTGTCATGGGTTACTATGTTTGTTGAAATGTTTGCTATAAAAAAATTTGTGTATGATTACTTAAAATTAAAATTAGATTTGTCATAACGGGTTGGTCTTACCCACCAACTTGATGAGCATAAACCCATTTGAGCACCCCCTGATCTAGCTCAAATTATTCCAACCTGTATAGAAAGAAAGGAGATTTCCTTAATATTAACAATATTTAACATTTAGAAGCATGGCTTGTAAAAATGTATATAAAGAAAAGGGTCTAACAGATTAATTTTAAAACACAATGCCAGGTAGACTTTTAAACTGGTAGACACAATGACCACAGAGGCTTCTGGGCATCTTGGGGGCAGGGGTGGCAGTCAGATCACTCAGAGGGTGCCAGTGGTTGGTTTGAGATGGAGTGGCAGAGGTGACAGCACTTTTCTGTAGCATCTGGTGGGGCAGTGGCAGTAGCATTCCCTCCCTAGGCCAGTCCCATGGTACAGTTCCCTGAAATTTGCTAGATGAAGTGCTCCCGCCCAACAAGAGTAAAGTCATTAAGGAGACCTGGAAGCCAGCAAACGGAGCTCCAACCTCAGAAAGAGGAAGAAGAATGCTCCCAGGATAGCAGTGAGAGGAAGGCTCTGGAAAAGCAGGGCAGCACGGCTGGAGAGTAGCCAGCTCATTGTGAAGTGGGAGGATGGTCCAGGATACAAATTTTCAAGAAAAACTGGAATTCTTAGATTATTTTTTGAGTGCATGACTGAATTGAGAGGTTCTTCCTTTGTTATGGTTTTTTCCTTTTTGTCTGTCTCTGTCTGTCAGTTGTATCAATAACAAAGCAAATTTTAAAGATGGTAATTATTAACTCCTGAAAAACCAAGTTGTACATGAAAGGAAATTGGAGGATACTGTGAGACTCACCTGTGTATGATCATGTTTACGTAGACATACTAACTTTAACACTGGATACTGTTAGAACCAAAAATACTGTCCAGGTGAAGAGAAGGTGACGTGCGTGTGTGTTGGTGTGTTTGGTGGGGGGAGGGAGTCGGGGTGGGGTTTGAGGAGGAGGTAAGAAAATCAAATCTCACTTTTCACAGTAGGAAGTGACTTAATGATCTCCAAAAAGATGAAAAAGCAAATGTAAGCACCACAAAAGCCCTCTTGTTTGAAAATATGGATGTAAATACCAGTAGAAACTGCTCCCAGTGTTGGACTGTTGGCTTTGGGAACAGCACTCAGAAGGCGTCCGGCTGAGGACTGCTTTATAAGCTCACAGAACTCGTATTTAAAGTGGGTATGTACAACTGATAAAAAATAAGGATTAGAATTTTTAAATAAGAATAGTTTCTTAACCCACCCCAAATTACATTACTATTTTCATTATAATTGCATTGAGTTTATGGATAAATAATTTTGGGAGAATTGATATCTTTATAATCCTGAGTATTTCTCTCTAGAAATACAGATAAAACTTTTCTATCCCCAGAGTTTTATCATTTTCCTGTTACAAGTTCTGTGCATTTTGTTGTCTTGGGCCAAGGCATGTTACATTAGTTTTTTGCTATTATGCTGACACTTTTTTCCATTCTACGAATATATTATAACTGACAGTTGCTAGTACGTAAGAAAGTTCTATATTGTTCTCGTGACTTACCTCCTTCTTAATACCTGTCTTTTAATATCTTTTCAACTGGTTGTCTTCAGTTTTCTAGGTAGACAATCATATAAATGTACAAGTAATCATACTTGTGTGTGACAATTTTCCTTTCCAAAAGTATGACTCATTTCTTTCACCTATTCTATTGCAGGAGTTAGAACTTGTTGAATATAACTTAATTAGTGGGAATGAGTGGCTGTATGGTTCTCAAATGGAATGGAAATACTCCTAGTTTTCCTTAACATGAATATTTGTATTGACTTCAGATAAAAATTTGATCTAGTTCCTTTATTTCTGGAATTTTCCCTATCTAAACACTCATTTATACTTTTTCATTAGCATTTGTTTAGTTGTCTGTTTTCCTCCCATCAGTGTATGTTTCTGGTGGTATGAATCAGTGTTTGGTTTTATACCAGAACTGAGAATAACGCCTGGTTCAATAAAAATCTGTTAAATGAATGAATGGATCAATGGTCACCTCTAGACAGTCATGTGGATTGCCTCTTTTAACCTATAAAAGCATTAATATTCATCATAGTGTTAAATCACCTTTGCATTTATGGAATAAACGTTACTTCACCGTGGTCTGTTAACTGGATTTCCTAGTATTTTATTTTAAACCTCTGCATCAGCGCTTTTGAGTAGGAACTGCAGCTCTGTTATGTGTTACCCTTGGTTTGGTTTCAGGATTACATTAGCCATATTAAATGAATTAAAATATTTCATGTGTTTGCTCACATGATAGTTTTAAAATCATATGAATTAGCTGCTAAGTTGAGAGCATTTGCCAAGAAAATAATCTTCCTTGTGTTACTTCTTTAATTTCTTCCATCATTATTCTTCTATTGCATTTTGTTGTTCTTTATTATACAAGATGTGAGTGAGCTTGCTTTCTTTATAAAAAGTTAAAACTATGCCTAAGTATTAAAACTAAATATGTGAAGCTCTACCTCCCTCATCCATCCCCAGTTAACCAGAGTTAACAATTTAATACTTTTGTTTCAGTATTTTCTCTATGTCCTCTCATATTTATATGTACACACATGTATGTGTGTATATGCGTGTATGTAAAATAATAAAGAAATTATCCTGAAACTTACTTTTTTTCCACTTTCCTTGAAGTTTCCACTTATATATATATTATAAAAATGTGAAATACACATACTTCCTCCTTTCTAATAATATGTGCTACTCAACATTTTGACTTTACTGTAATTTAACTGATCTTCTAATGATGTGTTTTTGGCTGTTTCCCATTTTGCACTGTACTAAACATTCCTGCTGTGATCATTCTTGTTCATAGACCTTTCGGTCCATATGCATATGAAACATTCTTTGGAATAAACTTCTAAGCATAGAATTGCTCACCAAAAAAAAAGAGGGGGCAGTTTTATCTTAATAGATACTGAAAAATTGCCCTCCAAAAAATGTTTTATCATCCTACCCACCTTCCAACAGAGTATCAATATGCCCATTTGCCACATCCTTGCCAATTGGGTATTACCAAGATTTTAGAATTTTGCTAATCTGATGAATTAAGATTGATAAAAATGTATCACATTAATTTACATTTCCCTGATCACCTATAAGATTTTATGTTTTTGTAGAGTTTATTGAATATTTATATTTCTTTGTCTACAGATTGTTTTTCATATCCATTGCTCATTTTTCTACTGGAGTGTTTATCTTTTTCCTATTGATTCATATTGATATAAATGCTTTTTTCATATACTGCAAATATATTCTCAGGCTGTGGATTGTCTATGAATGTTGTTTATTATGTTTTTTGCATACAGTTTTCCTTTTTAATTTTTGTATATTTAAGTATGTGACTACTTTCCTTTATGATTTAGTGTTTCATATCTTACTTAGACAGGATTTCTTCACCCCAAGCTTATGAATGTTTTTTCTGTATTTTCATCTAGTAATTTTATGTTTAGTTTTCTGGGTATGCTATAAGGTATCTAACTATATATTTCTTTCAAAATGGAACAACAAATCACCCAAACTGTATTTTTTCAAAATATTTGGTTTTGAATAACCAAATTTGAATAAAAAAAAATTTTGATTTTGGGTAACCAAATTTCACCCTAATTCATCATCTTCAACTGATTTGTTTACTATCTTTAGCATTAACAGCAACTAGTTCTTACATAATTCTGACCATATTCCAAAGCACTCATTTAAGTGCTTTATATACAGTAATTTATTTAATCTTCACAACTGCAACATGTAGGTAACATAATAGTCCATATTTTACACATAAGGAAACTATGTGTAAGACATAGACAGTTTAAATAACTTGCACGAGAATGCACAGCTACTATGTGGCCTGGTTTGAGTCAGTGTTTTTAACAATTATGCTAAATCCCAGTGTACATACTCCTGTTTCTAAATCCTTTTCAATCCTATTAATCAATATCTCTGCCTATACCTGCACCAACCCTATATTTTTTGCATTTTTAGAATTGTATTTCCAAATACGTTGTAATTTCTGAAAAAGGAGTTTCTCCTATTTTTTCTTCTCAGAATTTCCCAGGAGATTACTTGTGATTTTCTCTATCCTTTGATCTATAGAATTAGCTTATACATTTCATAAATTACAATTAAATTTCTAAATTAACTTGGAAAGGATTAATGTCTCAAAAATATCTTCTATTTAGGAAGGGGTTGGAGTTCCCTGGTGGTGTAGTGGCTTAAGTCTTCATTGCTGGTGCTGTCAGTGCTGTGGCCTGGGTTCGATTCCCGGCCAGGGAACTATCCACATACAAAAAAAAAAAAAAGAAAGAAAGAAAGTTTTAGGAAGGGGCTATGTATCTGCATTTAATGGATCTTCTTTTATCTTTTCCCTACAGTTTTGAAGCTTTCAACATATGAATTTTATATTTTCTTAGTAATTTTATAGTTTCTAATGTTGAGAATAGGTTCCCTTTTCTCTAGTTCATTCTTTAATATGTTGTTGATAATATACAGGAAAGCACTGATTTTTCTATGCTAATTTTATATCAACCATCATACTGAACTTTTCATTGATTCTAATAATTTTTTCTTGAAATTTCAAGACAACTTGTGCTTGAAAATAACTATACCTGTGTCTTTTTTTCATAATCTTTATGTATCATATTATTCTTGTCTGAGTGATTATATTAGATTGTCCATTATAAGGTTAAATAGCAACAATGCTGGGAGCAAATTTATCTTATTCCTAAAGTTAGTAGAAATGCTTCTAATGCTTTACATCAAATATGATATTTGCTCTTGGTTTATGCTAACCTTTGTCAGCTTTAAAAAGTTTCCTCCTATTGCTCACTTGCCAAGACATTGTTTATTTGTTTCTAATTCAAGAGTGATTATTGACTTTTAGCAAATCCATCTTGCCCATATTGAAATGCCGTGAGTTTTTCTTTCTTTGATTTATTTATGCAGTGAATTACATTAATGGCTTTCCTTGTGTTGAGTCACTCGTGCATTAATGGTAGTTATATGTGCCAGAAACTATGTTAAACATCATTGTTAGACAATGCACATTGAGAATTCTTGTATCCTCTTGACGAACTGACCCTTTTTTATTATAAAATTATTAATTTGAATATTCAGTGCATTTACATTGAATATAGTTATTAATATGGTTGCATTTAATTCTACATTTTGAAATGTGTTTTTTATTTGTTCCACCTCATGTTTGTTCCTTTATTGACTCTTTTTTTGCCTTCTGGGGCCAATAAAATGTTTTCAGTACTCCATTGTATTGCTCCTTTGGTTCTCTCTCTCTCTCCCCGCCTCCCCCGCCTCCCTCTATGCCTTTCTTCCCCCACACCTTTACACCCAGTGATTGCTCTAGAGATTACAGTATACATCTTTAACTAATGAGTCTACTTCTAATTGAAATTATAAAATTTCATGTGGAATATAAGAATCTTCCAACAATAAGATTTCCTTGTCATTTTACCATTATTTATGTTAGAAATGTCACCACACATTGTTATTAATTTTACCTGCTGAACCAATTATCTTTTAAAGAAAATAAAATTAATTTATGTTTTCCCATGTATTTACCATTTCCAATGATCTTCATTCCTTCCTATAGTTCCAAGTTTTATCTTCCGCCCTATGAACTCTCTTTAGCATATCTTTTAGTGCCATGACTACTATAAACAAATTCCTTTGGGTTACAGTCACCAAAACAAGTTTTTAACCTCCATTCTTGAAAGTATTTTGAAAAACATATTGCTTTGGGTTTTATGAGCTTCTTAGATCTACAGACTGATTTTTTTCACCAAGTTTTAAGTATTTTTTGTTATTTCTTCAAATAGTTCTGATTCCTTCTCTTTTTCCTTTTCTTGTTAGACTTTAATTATATGTGGAACAACCGATATTATTCCACAAGATATTGAGGTTCTGTTCATTTTTAAAAATCTGTTTTCTCTCATTTGTTAGTCTTTCTATTGATCTATTTTCAAGTTCTCATACTTTTTATTCTGCAGTGTCCAATTATCTCTTAAGCCACTGATGAAAATTGTCATTTCTAGAATTTTTAATTGATAATTTATTGCTTCTATTTCTCTTTTCAAATTTCCCACCTATTCTTTCATACTGTACGTTTTCCTTTAAAATCTTGAGCATGTTTATAATGTTCATCGTTTCTAAAACTGTGTCCTAATTCCAAAATCTGAGTAATTATCAGAATCTATTTCTATTGCCTGTTTTTCTTGATTACAGCTTCTATTTTTCTGATCATTTGCATATGTGGTAACTTTTTAATTGTATGCTGCATGTTTTGAATGACATATTATAGAGCATTTCTATTATGTTGTCTCCCTTTTAAAGGTGTAGTGTTTTGGTCTGGCCAGCAACTATATAAGCAACTCCTTCAGCTTTGTTTTATGCTTTATTTGGGCAAGTCTATATTGATTTTTACCTTAATCCTAAGATATGATCTTAGTCCTTATTCCTAAAGAGTGGCCCTCTTTGGAGTCTCAGTTCAATGCTTGGTGTGCTCAGTGAAGTCTTCCCTCTATGGTTGGACCAAACATCCAATATTCCCTTATATACACTTTTTCTAGGATGAGTTCATGAATTAATTGTCCGACCTCATATTTTAGCACTGCATGACCTTGGGGAGCATTTACATTCACGTATTAGCTCCACAGTAGCTACTGTTTTATAGAATCTGGAGGTCTTACAGAATCTTAACCTGCACATGCAAAACCCAGAGCAGCGCTATAGCCAAAGAGCTAAGAAGCATCTCCACACAGACTTCAAGGACCTCCCTTCTGTACAGCTCATTCCTCTCTGGAGTACTACCCTGCAAATTCTAGCTGTCCTTTTATCCCCTTTGTTTCCATTTCTGTCTCCTCAGATCAGTAAAACTGATATTCTTCTGTGCCACATAGGAAAGTACCCACAGACGTAAAATCAGATTGA
This sequence comes from Lyroderma lyra, assembly GCA_004026885.1. NCBI lineage: Eukaryota > Metazoa > Chordata > Mammalia > Chiroptera > Megadermatidae > Lyroderma > Lyroderma lyra. The sequence continues at coordinate 182,561 of PVJL010000797.1, forward strand.
ACGTGGTGCTCACCTCACGTTTCCTGTTTGGCTAGGACTCTAGTCCAGCACTGCTTATTTTCCAAGGCCTAAGAATAGTCACCACACATATTTGTTCAGGTTATACAAAACTGTCATTTTGTGGAAGAGTAAATCTAGTAACAGTTACCTCATCATGGCCTGGAAATTAATAGAGGAACCTCATTAATGTTTTTTTTTGTATTCTTCCCATCTTATTTTATAGATTCTTTTAATTATGCTTTCTTGTCATTCCCCCTCTTCTTCACCCTCTACCTCTCTCCTCTCTCTCTCTCTCCTCTCTCTCTCTCTCGCTCTCTCTCAGACACACACGTGTTGCCACCCTTTAGAATAACAACACTTTATATGTTTTTTTGTTTCTTCTCTAATGGCCCCATTTGAAATTGGTTTTGTTTTAAATTTTTTAAAACATTTTTTAATTTATTCTCTACCAATGTCAAGAATGCAGAAACAAATATGGACCTTCCTTGTGTGATATAAAAACTTTATCACACTTTTTCTTTTTTCCACCTCTCTGCTCACCCCCCATCTTTAGGGAGCATTTTATAAATATATTTTTTCTTCTAAAATCCTTGTTACACATTGTACTTAGTTTCATAATCACATTACAAACAATTCTTTAGAACAATTCATCTAGGTTTTTATTGCTTGCTGCTCTTTTTTTCTAAAATATCTCTATCTTTATTAAATTCTTTGTTTTGATTAGTTTTTGCTTGAAGGTCTACTTCAAGTTATATTTTTCAAAAAGCATACATGAGTCATCTACTTTCTTAATTCCTACAAATTTGAACCAGGCTTTCATTTGCCCTGATATTTAGGTAACACCTTGGTTTGGTATATAATTCTTGGAATATAATGCTGCTTCTCCAGGAGTTTATACATTTGTCTGAGATTTTCTAGCAATAATGTTGCACATGAGAAGTCTAATGCCATCCAACCTTTGTCGTCCTGTGGTGACTTTTTTTTTCCTAGTTGGCTGCTTTTAGCACTTGTCCTTTATCCAGGACATGGAAAGCCACCTGAGTATGATGTCTTTTCATTACACCTACCCAGGCTTTGTTAAGTCTTGTCCATGTACAGACTGCACCTTTCAACTCAGAGAAGTTGTCTTGTTTTATTTCTTTGATAATTGCTTTTCATTCATCCCTACTATTTGCCTCCCTTTGGAACTCCCATAATAACATTATTTTTTCTCCTGTTTCAATACTTTCTTCCTCTTGAGTTTTCTCTTGAACTCACATCTCTTGAAGTTTACACTCTGCATTTTAGTAAAACATCGCATAGGTACTCTTCATTTCCAAAACGTATTTTTTTGTTTCTCAATCTTTACATTTTTCTGGAAGTCCGCACTTTAAAAATAATTAATATATGAGTAGGACACTTTGAATCTGACTAAGAAAATTAGCTCTCCCGTCCCCAGTTCTTCCTTTGTTCTACTACTAGAGATTATTGATGATCTATTGCTAGAGATTATTTCATCTGAATGCTGATATTGGATGCCCCTCATTTGAACTACTGAATTTCTTACCTGGCAATTTTTCTTTTATCCTTAAAGCAGAAAAACTTGTTTTTCCAGGATGAACAGCCAAAATGTGAGCAGTGGCTGCTCAGTGTCCCCTTCATTCCCATCCCCAACCCTGCTCATCCATTTCCAGCTACACAGACATGGGTCAGAAGTTTCTGGTGATGATATACGCACAGTGATCTTTTTATATTCCTTTTACATTCCTTAGATTGTTTCTTTTTGAAATGAGAAAAAGGAAGGGATCAAACATGTGATTAGGATACCACTTTTGTTACAGAAGTTTTCATTTATTTTTATTTTTATATTTATTCCCCACTTGAGAAAAACTAAATTCTTATGGAGCAAAATTCAATGTACATCAAGTTCCTTCCTTACAGAGAAGTGGGAAAGTTCTTTTGATGCCAACATTCTTATGAAAAGAGTCTTTTGTGAGGGGAAAAGGAGAAATAAAATTTTAAGTTGCTTTCCCACTACTAAAAATATTTTTAAATATTTTACTTGAAACCACCTTATTATGTCTTGAATTGACTGTGGACTTCTGTGTCCAACTGCCCAAACAAGGACAGAGAAATATACCCATGGAAGTTAAGCTCTGCTGAATACACCATCACAAGGCAAAAAAAAACACTGGGAACATCTGTATTTTATCTTGCCAATACGTTCCTTCTTATTCTGGAAGCACAGGATGTCTTTACTCTGTCAGCTGCAAAAATATTATCTCTCTGCAGGAATGAAACAAGGGTGGAATATATATGATGCTACCACATTACATGCATACCTAAGCAGAAAACAAAGAAAATAGCCATTTAATATGTATCTCAATTTTGCCTCCAGGGACAGATAAAAATTTTTATTGTTACACCTAAATGGTACAGTGCATAGATATATATTGGAAATGTGATAGTGCTAAATCGGCACTGTTGGCCAGATGCTGGTGATCAAAAGTTTATCATCTAACCCCCATCCTAATCGTTCCATCCCATAGACATGAAGCAGGCTGTATTTTTCATGAGGGCCAGGAATTTGGAGCAAGGGAGACCAACACCCGTCACCATTTTTCAGCAGATTATTCATTTCTAAATGTCTATGAAAAATAACTGGTTGATATGTTTCCGTTTCATTTCAAACATACCTTGTACAATTTAGTAAATCAGCAACCAAGAGAGTAAAAAAATAGTAACTGTAACTAAATTGGTAATTTAATAACTTCAAATGATTCTGGAGGCTCAGTGCTATTTATCCTTTCCGAAATCAACAACATTTCATTTGGAATCTTAAATCCACTTTAATGAGCATTGTGCCAGCAGCAGTTTTATTTATAATCTGAACTTATACAAACAAAAAGTAATAGAGCTTTTACCTAGATAACAATTTATGGCGAACTTTTGCAGACTGTCTGACTGACTTGAATGCATACATCTGTACAATTCCATTATATATGCTTCTCAAAAATTTTAATGCTGCTAACCAGAGAAGAGAGTGTTCTCCTTGTCAACATTAAGAGGAATCTTAATATTGCTCAGTTATTTCAGCATGCCTGAAACAGCTCTCATAATACAGCATCTGCCTTTGAAAGCCCATAAGAGCAATAACATGACTTCCTTATAGGAAATAAATTAAAAACATCCTGTGGTAATGTCACTGGCTTTCTACATAAGTTGCATGTTTTACTGACTTATCAACTTAAAATATTTGTCAACACGCCAGACTCTATTTCTTTGCATATTCACAGTTACTTACTCAGATTTAACTCTGACAGTCTGTTTCCCTCTCTGTAAGAAACCTTTCAACGTCATGTAACCTATCCATATAAAATGTCACGCCCTCCACCAAACAAGGGGCTAAGTCCATTAGTGCTGTGAGCCACATCACTCTGTCCCTCTGCCCCAGAGACCCAAGTAGCTCCAGGGGCTGCTCAGGAACAAAACTGCAGGATTTGGGCTCAACCCTCCTTCTCTGTGAGATGCTGTCCTGTCTGGCACTGACGCTGCCTCCTGGAAGCATTTCCAAGCTATCATACCTTTAATGCACCCAAGTCGTGCTGCACCCATTTCACCTTCTATTCTAATTCTGCTTTTCACAGAGACTCAAAAGCTACTCCTTGGGTTACGTTGGGGACACAGCACCAAGTGCTAACTCCTCACCTTGCCCCGCTCCCTCTCTCAAGGCCTTATAACAAAACCTCTCCTTAAGTCAAACAAAACAAAACAAAACAAAAAAAAGAAAGAAAGGAAAAGAAAAAAGAAATGTGCAGACGGCACAGACTTCAATCCCAGTTTGGGCTCAGCCCCCTGCCCCCTTTGTAAATATCCAAAGGCACCCTAAATCCATGAGTAACCTACTAACTTGCTTCATGGACATTCCTTTGCCACATGTAAGGAGAATGCCTACCTGAGAATGAAGCTGGCACAGAGGAAAGCAAGCCAAGAGACAAGAGGTGCCCATTCAACTTACCTGAGCCCCTGAAACTAGCATCTGCCTTTGGTGTCCCAGTTAAATGTGCCAGAAAATTCCCCTTTTTGCTTATGTCAGTTTAAGTTTGGTATTATGTCATTTGCAACCAAATTAACCTTGACTAATATACTAATAATTACCAAATTTTACTGGGTCATGTAAATATATTGCCTTGGGAACGTGAAACAACAAATCTCATAGATCTCCAACTGTGAAAACTACACCCTGGTGAGTGATTTAATAAACGTGTACTTGTAGATCACTCCCCATATCACATCTATAGAAATGAGGAGACACAAATCTGAAGGAGAAGGAAAGGGAAAATCTTTTTTATTTTGAAACAACGTATTAAGGAGAAGACATCTGCCCAATGTCTAGGACTTGGAAGATAAACGATTCCATTTTATGTTGTTACTAAATTGTATTACTCTTCATTAAAGTTTAATGCATTTATAGGAATTAGACTCATCAAAAAGTTGGCAGTGTAATATAATTGATGATTCTTTGTTTATTTGGCAACATCCTCCTTTGAGTTGATTCATAATTTTTATTTTGCAAAACAGTATTTCCTTGATGGGGACTGACAGAATGATGTGAACTGTTGTCTGGTTTTGCATGAAGTCATACTGATTATGAAAGAAAACAGAAGCCAAGTGACTTAACCAATTTTTCAAGGAGGATTATGACAATAATGTTGTCAGAGGGGATCACATCAACTTAATAATTGAAATTAGCCTCAGTTAAGAAAATAAAAAAATAGAAAGAACTGAAATTAAACTTCAGGAGACAATCTCCTAAACTTTTAAAGGTTAGTACAGTGGAACTCTACAGAGACAAAAATTCCAAATATTTTAGTGAAATACATATTTTTAAAAATATGTGTTAAAAATATATATCAATATATAGCACCTGTTATGGTCACATAGTAAGCAAAACAAAGAGAGTGCTTACAACCTAATGAGAGAGGAAAGCATTAATGTCATCACAGAGAATTATAATTCCAGTTGGGACGATAAGTGTTACTGGAGATACGTGCCTACTACTATGGAAGTTCATATTGGGGGCTTTACCCTAAACAAATAGACCAGGACAGGATTTTAAAAAGAAGTAATATTTGAAGACTGAATAAGCACTAAGTAGTAAGCAAAGAGGGAGAAGAGCATTGTAGTTAGAGGGCAAGTCACTCCACAGATGTGGAGAAGGATGGGATAAGGACAAGAGGCCTATGATGAGTTTTTGTTTCTTTGTTGCTTTCAGTTTTATACTCCACAGATGAGTGAAGTCATATGGTTCTTAGTTTTTTCTGTCTGGCTTATTTTGCTTAGCATGATGGTCTCAAGTTCCATCCATGTTGTCAAAATGGCGCTATTTCGTCTTTTCTTATGGCTAAGTAATATTCCATTGTGTATATGTACCACAGCTTCTTTACCCAGTCGTCTATCAAAGGACACATTGGCTGTTTCCATGATTTGGCCACTGTGAACAGCGCTGTGATGAACATTGGGGAGCATATATCTTTGCTGACTGTTCTCAAATTTTGGGGGTAGATACCCAGAAGTGAGATTTCCAGGCCATATGGTAACTTTATTCTTAACACAGACACAATCAATAGTTTAGTGGTTAGTGGTTATCTGAGGGGAAGCAGGGAGAGAGGGGAGAGAGAAGGGACAGGGTCTCAAACATACAGAGGTGGAAAGACAACTGTGTCTGGGTGATGAACACATAACACTACACATAGATGATGTATTGCAGAATGGTACACCTGGAACCTATGTAATTTTTACAACATACGTCACCCCAATAAATTTAGCAATAAAAAACAAAAGAGGCCTAGTAGGGCTGTGAGCCAAACCCAGGAAAGGGAGGTGGAGATTGAAGAAGGACAGGCTGTGCAAGGGGGTGAGTTTTCTCCTAAACCAATGGGCAGAACTTGAAAGGTTTTAAGTACAGCTTGTCAGATCAGTTTTGCATTAAAAAAAAAAATCACTTTGGCTTCAGGATAGATAAAAATAGGGGCCTGGAGTCAGGATCTTGGCAAGAAGGGGAAAATGGTAGCTGAGTTTGGGTAGGAGTGGGGGTGAGAGGAAGATGTAGGGAAAGAATCTTTGTGGCCATTTATCCTCATCATTTATTGAGAATCAGTACCATTAAATATAACTGAATCTTTCTGTTTTTTAAAAGTTCATATTAGGGAAAATTTCAAACATATAAAAAAAAGAAGGCATAATATAATAAACCTCTGTGCACTCAATACCTAGCTTCAACAACATCCATATCGTGGTTAATCTTGTGTAATCTATATAGAGTAGTATCTCAGTTAGCCGGCACCCATGGGGATTGGCAGATGGTGGATAAATGTAAGTACACTCTTCATTAATCAGAACTCAAACAGCCGGCAAAATCTTTTTACCGGTTGCTTGAGAGTTTGCTGGTTGCTTGAATTCCGGTTAATGGAAAGTCTACTGTATCTCCATTCATTTCCCCACTCCCATATATATATTTTTAAACATTATACACCTTTCAAACCTTCAGATAAGTTATGAGAATAGTACTATAATCACGAATTTATCATTCATCCAGATTCACTAATTGTTAGAATTTTGACTTGCTCTATATGTATGTATAAGTGTGCTATATTCTAAAAGCAAAGGCATTCTCCTTGCTTTTACAACCATTATACAATTATCACACTCAGGGAATTTAACATTATCTGACGTACAGTTCATATTCAAAACCTCCTCTTTGTCCCAGTGATGTCCTCTACAGTTGTTATTTCTGCAGACCCAGAATCCAGACAAGGACCATGCGCTGCATCTCATTGCCCTGTCTCTTCAGTCTCCATCAGCCTTAAAGAGCTCCTCGACCTCTTTATCTTTCATGACACAGATGCCTTTGAAGAGTCCAGGCCAGCTACTTTGCAGACTGTCCTTAAATGTGTATGTCTGATTGTTTCTTCGTGATTAGATGCAAGGGAAACATTTTGGCAGTACTATCACATAGGTGATGCTGTGTCCTTCGGAATGTGTCATATCCGGAGCCCTATGATGTCAGTTGTACCATTATTAATAATGGTTCGTTCACTTGTTCAACCAGTTGAATTCATATCCTGTAGACATAATCCATTACCGAGGAAACCAGACAAGGACTGAAAATATAATTTCTATTTCCCCATGAGCCATCTTAATGCCAAGAAACATTAACACAGGTCATTTATACAGATAAAGCTTTATCAGTTTTACTCACGAATGGTGGATATAAATCATAAACAGACACCGACGGGAAAGGAATGTCCTGGAGAGATTAGAGAAAATCAGCACACTTGGGATTTAGAAACTTGAGAAGAAGTGAAGCATGGGGGTGAAGTACCAGGCCTCAGGAGCCAGGCTATTCGGAATGTCATTCTGGCCCTGCTGCTCCCACCTGCGTGACTTTGGGCACATGGCCCTTTCTGTATCTGTTGCCACTATAACATGGGTAATCACAGAACTCAGACAGTCGGTATAAGCACTGAGTTATGACCCATGCAATGTCTGGCACACAACAAGCTGTCAGTAGTGTGAGGATGATGATGTTTCTAGTGAAGGACCATTTAAGTTCCATGTGCTGATTAAAGGAAGACCCTGGATCTTTATAAAAAATACTGTCTGAAAGTTTTAGAAATTATTAGAAATATAATATGGGAAAATGTCAACATATTTGCATAAAATCACTAATGTCATCATCTAATAAGAACTATAATACTTAAGGGCAGAAGAGTTTGATTTTAACAATCAGATGACAAGAATTAATACTTGTGAAATAATGAACAGTACTCTGAATGATGAAATATGCCCAATGTCATTTCCCATTGAGGATTCATTACCTGCTGTTCATTAATGATAAATATGTGACCTGTGTCTGGTGTGTAGGTGTATATACAATATTGACGCTCACATAGAAAGATCTAAATCACAAATAGAAAAAGGCCTGTCCAGAGGTGCATCAACCCCACGGTGACTGTGAGACCCCAAGAACATGGTGAGGCTTACTGAGTGGAAATGTAGGAGGGTCCTGGGGCCTTCACGAAGCCCCAGTAACAGCCCTAGCTTCCTACTTCCAAATGTAAGAATAGTAAGACTTTTAGTGTTTGAAATCACTGTTTTCTGGGTTTCTGTTACTTGAGGCCTAATGCAATTTCTACCAACCCAGAAGCCCTATTTGAAAATGGTCTTAGGTAAAATCTCCCCTTAGATCACCTGCAACGCTAATATAATGTCTGAGAAAAAATGAAGAGTTGATTTCCACCTAGATGCTACAGAAGACTCTGAACCCTGTGAATAGAGCCATTTGTTTTGGCCCTTGATTAAACAAAGTGAGAAGACATAGAGGTGTGCAGCCAGAGGATTAGCAGGCTGTGTTAAATGGGCTCCCTGTAAGACTGTCCACCAAATCTCCAAACTGTAGTGTCCTTCACCATGTTTTTCTTCTTTCTTTGCATTTTCCCTTCCATCCTTAACCTAATGGAAGAAAAAACAGTGAACACTAAATATGAATACTATTACTTACTAACTTGCAGTGGCTTCTCATTGTCCACTCAATCAAGTATATGTAGGGTAATGTATTGAGCTATTAATCTAGGCTTTTTATTGCAGTGTTTCCCTCCACTATTCCAAGCAAGTAGCCAACTGAATTGCTGCCTTACTTCAGGAACCTTTGCAGGAGAAGCTTGAAAACAAACTCCTTAATATTCCCGCCTGTTGTTTGGTCTACAAGAGCTTGAGTTCCTGAAGCAGATTATGCTGGAGAGAGGCAGAGGCTGATGCAGCAAAGGAGAAAACAGAGACTGCCCTAGCCTAGGGAGGCCTGGTGGTTTCCATGGCCAGCAGGGACTGGCTGCTGACAGGACCTGGGGGAGAAGACAGGGCCTCCGAGGGGCACGGCCGTGTGGTGACCCTGAGGAAGCTGTACCCAAGCAATAGGGCCCCCATGTGAAGAAAGAGTCCTGCAGCCTAAAAAAGCACAGAAGCAGAGCCAGTGCCATTTAAAAGTCTGTGACGGCTTTGACAATAGGACTACCATAAGGAACCCAAATTTAGGGGCAAGTTCCTCTGTTTTCCAAGGAAACATACAGTCTCTGAGATACTGAGGAAGACAGAGAAAGCCTCCAAATGACACACTGAATTTACTTTCAGCAAGGCAGGATGAAGGCTCAGAGGAACATCTTGCACTCCAGTGTGTGATTTCTGAGCTGTTCCAACGACTTCTACTGGAGGCTGAGCCTCAACAGCACAGTCTCCTCGGCCCGGAGCTCCAGACACGGACTCCCCTTCTCCTGCTGGAACCCTACACTCCACGCATGTGCTCTCCTGCCTATTTTTGTTTTTCGCTTCACATTGTCTGCCCTTTAGCAAAACGCGTTCACACTTTCAGTGACTGAGCACCCAGTTTCTATCTTCGAACACATTTCCCTTCACAAACGCTCTCTGATCCTGAAATTATAGCTCTTGATTCCTTCCTGCCAGTCCCTAAATGACTGGTTTGCACTTTTCCCGGGACATTTACCCTGTACTACTTTGTGCTACAATCTCCTATCTGCTCCCCCACAACATATACCACACACTCCGAGGACAGTGGCCATTTGTTTCCCAGGTACCTAGCATAGTACCATAAATATTTATCAGCAAATATTTTGTGAGGGCCAACCATGTCCTGGCCCCTGGAATACTAAAATAAACAAAACGTGGGGCCTGTCTTCGAGGTCCTTGAGGTCTCTGTATTATGGTCAAGGCCCACAGGTTTGAACATAATAAATTTTCCGTGAGTATTTATTGATATTAATTCTTAGCATTTTAAAGCTGCATTCAGCTATTCATAGGAACTTTAAGCAAAACAGATAATTTCATGGGTGAGTGAGTTTCCTGATACTTCAGAATATCTGACCTAGACTTGAGGGTCGGGTGGGGGGAAAACTTTGCATTCACTAAAAATACAAAAAAGCAAGAAAAATGTAAAATCATGCTTAAATAATTTCGATTTTGAAAATACATAAGATTCCTTTTATTTTCAAAGCAAATGTGCAAATAGAAACATTACTGCTTATTTGAAATCCGTAAGAAGTGCTGAGATGAAGGAACTGCTATCCAAAAGCTTTCTCTTCTCAGGGCTCGCTTCCTTGGCCTTTCATTTTTTTTCTGCTGTCCCTGCTGCTTTAGAATTTGCTGGTATATGTAATAAGACTCCATCACAAATGTTTGCGGATAAATTAAGAAATAGTCACTGGAGAGCTTGGCACAGACCACAGCCAGGACTCAGTCCCTGACCTCCTTTCCCACACTTAACGCTCCGTTCAGACTCTCATCTCAGCTGTCCACTCCCCACTGGGGGCAGACTTCCTGCTTTCAGTCTCCCAAGGATGTCACAAATCATGGATCTTAGTGAGCTGGCAAAGGAAGTGACATTGGCTTGGAATCAAAAGCCTGAACTTATCTGGTCATTTATTCATTCAACAACTATTTTTAAGCATTTTGGGCATCTCATCCTGAGATGAGAAAGAGTTTGATGTGTCCACGGCACTGAAAGAGGGCCAGTGTGGCAGGGAAGGAGCAGGACCTCTGAGGTCAGTAGAAAAGGATTAGCTCGTGGAGGGCCCAGTAGCCACGGTGAAGAGTTTGGATTTTAATCTAAGAATGAGAGAAATATTTGATGTGCTTTAAGCAGAGGAGCAACAGACTCCATCTTTAAAGGACCACTGTGGCTAAATGGGTAGAGAGTGGAATTGGAAATACTAATTAAGAGGCTACTGCATAAATTCAGGAGAGAGAAGAGAGAGGATTCAATACTTCAGAGTTGAACCTTGCAAGACTTGAAGATGGATTTCAAGTGTAAGGTGAGAGGAAGAGTCACCAAGATGGTGCCTGGATTTTTGGCTAAAAGACTTGAGTAGACAGTGGTGGCCTTAGCATTCTGAGCCTGCTTTGCTGGGCCCTGGGCAATTTGGTCATTTCACCTTTGAAATAAAGATACTGAAAGAAATATACCGGATGGTATATACTAAATTATCATAGTTCTATTGGGTAATTAGGACAGTCTGTGTGTGTGTGTGTGTGTGTGTGTGTGTGGGTGTGTGTGTATGTGTGTGTGTGTGTTCCCATTAGGGGAATAACACTAGCTTTAGAACAACAGAGGCCAGGAGCCCCATAAAACTCCACAAAGCTCCACAAAGCAAGGTGACTTTGGCAAACAGACTCTCTGTGCCTCAGTCTTCTCATCTGAAGAATGGGATCACAAAACTGATTTGTGTCCCTGGGCAGTGGGGAAGGATAAATAACCTAATCATGTCAGACGCCTGGAATAGAATAGCACTCAGTTAGTCACACAGCCTTCTCTCCTGACAGACTCAGCACTAGTTTCTTCTCTTCTTTCATTTACTTCATGTTGTAAACCTCTTGACTTGGTGATTTCTCTTTTTTCTGAGGCTGAACTACAAGACCAGGAACTCACAGAGCAGAATTCTCCTGTGTTCCTCTCTGTGACAGTCCCTCAGGCCGGGACCGCTCTGCCTTCTCATCAGGAAGCTGAGCACTGAAGCGGGAGGGCCATGCGGTCAGCTTCTAGTCTGTGGACCCCAAGTGATCAGCACAAGGGCCTCAACATTACAGTTTAACTTTGACTTATTCACCTTTCCTTGCTTTCTAGCTCCAACCTTCTCCCCGATGAATGGGGCTTCAAGAACTGGGTCTGAGAAGAAAATGGGATGGGTGTGTCAGGCTGCTAGTAAGAGAGATCTCCTGCCCTGAAATCCCACTGAGACGCCTTGTGGTTGCTAATAATCTTAGTACCTGACACTTGGAAAACAAGATGGGCATACTACAATGGATATGACAGTCTCAATCCACTTTTTTTTTTTAATTCATTTTTATTGTTAGACTTATTGGGGTGACATCTGTTAGCAAGGATTACATAGGTTTCAGGCATACAATTCCACAGTGCATTGTCAGCTTGTTGTATAATAAGTTCACCACCCAGTGTGACTTCTCTTTCCATCACCTTATATTTAGTTCCCCCCCTCTCCTCTCCCACACCCTCCCCTTTGTCCCCTTTAATCCACTTGTTTAGTTAAGCAAAAACTAAAGTCTTAACCACCACAAAGAGTCACTGATGAATGATCCTCTTCATTTTATTTATGCCTCTCTTTTTCATTTACCTCAATTCCCCAAATGTCAGGCAAAAAGACATGATTTTTAAAGGTTTCCGAAACCCAGTTTATCACTGTAATTTCTGCTATGGCCACTAGAGGGCAGTGCAATTCTCTCTACCCTTCAGTTTCCTTGTTTCCTCCCATCTCCCCGCTCAGGGCAGAGGGGAAGAGACACAATAGCGGGAAATAGGCACACATACCAAAGGAGCAGAGCGGGAAGTGACTTGAAAATAAACAAGCAACATGAAGTTCACAGACAGCATACCCTGGTCTTCTTGCTTCCTCCTTCTAACATGCACTTCACCTTTCCTCAGCCTGCTCTACATTCTCTCCCTACACCCAATTCTTCAAATTCTTCAAATGTGAGCGCATCTCAGCCTCACCCTTGTATCGCACACTCACACTCACTCAACACCTCCTTGAATATACTGACAGGCCTCCCACTCTTTCTTCCTCTCCAACTCAGCTGGCCCCTGAGGCCTTATGACCCTGACTGGAGAGGTGACTGTGCTCTTAAAAGGTCTTGGTGTGACAGTGAGGCAGACAATAGGGCAGAGCTGAATTCTAGAGAGGGTGGCTGCTGGACAGCCACCCAGCCCCACAGGCAGGGAGGGTATGACACTGGTGAGTGACCTGATTGACTACTGACATAAACTGACAGAGCTGAGTGGGGTGCCACAAGTCACAGAAGAAACAGGAGCAGCTGGTTTTTGTGGGCAGGGCCAGGCAGGGAACTAGAGCAGGGAGGAGCAAGAGAGGGCACAACAACATCATCTTACATTTGCAGCGAGCTTTGTGCCTTCTGAAACTTGGGCACAAAGACCCTGGTATATCCATATAAGGAGGGCATGTATTACTATCCCCTCTTTATAGGCAAGAAAACTGAGCCCACATGAAAGTTAAGCCTCCTCTTCCAATCAGACTGCTGTTCATGACCAAGTTAGGCTAGATTCCATTGCCAGAGAGAACGCAGGCAAACGTCTTCAACCCGTATAAAATCACATATCAAGGGACAAACCTATCATGTAGGACAGCATCCTGGTAGGGCTTAGCAAGGTGATTTCTAACAATGTCAAATTCATTATATCCCTACTATGGTCCTTTTCTATGTCCAGGTGCTCTATGGGATGGGCGAGAAAAGAGATCATAGCTACGGCCCAGAAGAAAGAAAAGGTGATCCAACGTGAGAGCTCCAGTGCACTCCTGACTACAAGATCTGCTGGGCATTAACCTCACAAGAAAGGGCTGAAAGCTGGGATGGCCTCACCCTCTTCCCCTCCCTCCGCATGGGATGGAGAGTCTCTCTTGCTAGAATACTATAACCGCAAGAGCTCACAGGGAGGAGGCTCCAGCCCATCCACTGGAGGTTCTTACCAACAGGAAGCTTCCTTCTTTGCAACTCGGACAGAGAACTATTCACTAGCCTTCCCCTCTCCCCATTCCCTGCAATTTTAAGGAAGAGAAAGAAAAGAACTCAATGAAAGATATTCCTAGTGGTAATCTGTGGTTTAGAATGGGAGCAAGATGTCTTGGTTTTGGTTTTAAATTGATCCTCCTTTTCTAAAGCATGTCTGTAAAAGCGTTAGTGGGAGGCAAAGTGAGGCATTGCACATTCTATATTTTTAAATCCACTCGAGTAGATTTTAGTAGTGTTTTGACTCTCTTTTGAACGTCTCTATGACCCATATCAAGCTGCCCTGTTTCAAGTTCTATATTACTAAAAATTAAATTGTAACTTTCGTCTATATCCCAAATATGTTATGTGTGTTGATGAAGTAACCTACTATAAGGCCATATTCACAGTATGACTAAAACTATACTTCTCTAAAATGCCAATACCTGTGTCTTTGAGATACTTCCTGAAACTAGCTATGAGAGTCTGTAAGTTTATAGTCTAGAATAAATAAATAACTTGAATACAGAGAGAGAGCCAAAGTACAGGCTATGGTGATGTGAGTCATGAAGGTTGTTAACAGGTAGGGATCACAGTTCTTCTTTCATCTGAAGAAATGTTTCATCTGAGAAGATATCCAAGTAACTCGACTACTGGCTGACCTCTGAGATTTACCACAGGTTAGTATGAATTGGTCCCTTGAAGACTTATACTTCAAGATGGCACATGGAGCCTCCTGGGGCAATGGAATATTTATTTCCATTCCCTTATCAAAAAAAAAAAAATCACATGGTGTTTACTATAGAGGAATACGGCATGAATAAAGTCATGACACCGCTGTAACAAACAGGAATATTATCACTGAGAAATATATTTTGATAAGTTTCCTGGAAACAAGAAAAAGGATGGGACCACAATGCTGGGTAAACCAGAGGGAAGAAAGCCGAAACCCTGAACACATTTGGAAGACGGCTGTCACAGACATGGGAGCCAGTCTTTACGGCAAAGACCTAGGAGACCCTAAACATGTGGATGACAAGAAACAATAGCAAAAATAGCATGATGCAAAGCAGTAATTAGTGTAGATAAATAAAGGACTATTTATGAAATATCTGGTGTAGGTAGCTCCTCACATCCCATTCCTATCCCCTTGCCTCAAAGCAATTAGTGACTCTGGAGTTTGAGCTGCAGAACTCTGCCTTCCTACTCCACAGCCACATGCACTAAAGGAAAGCTTTCCTGTCAGTATGTCACACCCACAGAGTTCACAGTCAGAACCCTGGGCTCTAATGGTCAGTAGAGACACTTGTTAAAAAAAACAACAAAAAAAAAACACATACAGCAGCAGGGAAAATCCAAATCCATGACAGGAATCTATAGGATTGATCACTAACACTCAAAGACATACATAACAGAGACATTTGAGAAGGGAGTCAAGAGAATTTTTTAGGTTAATGAAACTATTCTATCTTGACTGTGGTGGTAGGAACATGACTGTATACACTTAACAAAAACTTATCAAACTGATTATCTTTTGGGAGATGAACCCCACCATACTTACCTGATTCTGCTGATGATTCTGCTGACTCAGGACCACCAATCAAAAGACGACATGATTGCTCCCTCCACCAATCAAAGGCAACACGGTTGCTCCTTTAAGCCTGTAAGTCCTATAAAAGGACAGGACCAGAGTGAGTGGGGGGCTCGGCCATTGTAGACTTTTGTCTGCGCAGCTCCGCCAGCCAAATAAAGAACCCCTTCTTCTTCTATCTTTGGTGTTGGTGTGAGGCTTTCTCTCTGCCTGGCGTAGATTCCTGCTATACTTTAAAGGGTGAATTTTCTGGTGTATGAATTTTGCCACAATGAACCTGAACTTTAAAAAGAAGCACAAGCCAAGAAACGACAAAAGGCTACAGTTGATGACATGTGACTTGGTGCAGCAGCAACTTTAGAGCTGTCCACTTGTCTGACAGCACAGAGGAGTGACAAATGGGAAGGCTGGCTCCATCTCAGCAAAGGCAGTAAGCCAATCTGATCAATTTAGAAGCAGAAGGGCGAGAAAGTCCTACGTAAACGAGGTACACACCAAGTAACAGACATTCAGAGGTATCTCATTGTATTTAATTCGCAGCACAGTGGAGACGACTGCCTAGGGAGATGTAAAAGAGGCTTCTTATAAAAAAGGAATAACCAGAAAACAAGAAAAGGATGCTAGAAATTAAAAATATGGTTACTAAAAAATTTTTTACTTGTAATAGAAGGGCTGAAAAGTAAAATCAAGGAAATCTACTAAAATGTTGAACAAAAAAGAAAGAAATCAAAGATATAAAAGAAAAGTTAAAATCATAGAAACTCATATAAAAAGTCCTATACCCAGCTAAAAAACACTGCCAGGAGAGAACGGAAAACATGCACAAGAGAAAATAATTGAAGATCCAGTAGCTGATGAATGCATAACCAAACTGTGGTTTATACAGACAATGAAAGGACAAAGTACTGATACACACTACAATCTGGATCAATCTTAAAAACATTATGCTAAGTTAAAGCAACCAGATGCAAAAGGCAACATATTGGATGATTCCATTTAAGTAAAATATCCAGAAAAGATAAAGCCATGGAGACAGAAAGTAGGTGAGTGGTTGCCAGGAGCTGGGGAAGACACAGAAGGTGAGTGACAAACAATGTGATAGGGTTTCCTCTGAGGGTGCTATAATTGTTCTGAAACCAGACAGTGGTTATGGTTGCACAACTTTGTGAAAACACACACACAAATCTTTAAATGTATGCTTTAGATGGGTGAATTGTATGCTATGTGAATTAGATATTAATTTAAAAAGAGAAATAGAAGAAAATTCCCAGAACTCAAAAAAACCCCCAAAATCATAAGATTTAAGATTGAGTATTAAGCAAACATACAGATGCTCATTCCTAAATCTATCCTTTGAATGCCAAAAAAAGAGAGGGTAGAGGGAGGAAGCTAAAAAAGCATCAAGAAAACGTTCATTTACAGAAAAATTGAAATAAAATGAGCATTGAACTTCTCATCTGCAATACTTCTAGAAGACAATGAACAATGCATACTCATACTCATGCAGAAATATGCTATTCACCAAATTAGAATATGATGTCAGAGACCTAAGAAAATACCTTTTAAGCAAATACTTTCCATTCAACAAATAGTATCATATGATTAAGAAGTTGTTATCTTAATGATACAATGAAAACAATTGTTTTAACTCTCCATGAGAAAAAAGTAAGGCAATTAGCAATTTAGGATGAAAAAAATCCCAGTTGTCCCAGGAACCAATGTATAAATATGAACAACTAAAGTGTTGCCTAATTTTTGAAGAATTTGAATGTAAAGAAAAAGAATCCAATGCCTAGAACATGCTCCATTGAATAGTTCAGTGACATCAGATTGCATTCCCTTTTCTAGGGATTAAACCACTTCATTAGATTCTGCATTTAATAATATTTATATAGTAAAAATATAGGAAGTGATGTTTATTGACTTAAAGGTATAAAAAAAACAATGATAGAGAAAATGTAATAAATATGAGGAGAGAATTGAAGTGGAAGGTACCTCACCTTTCAGAGTAGGGAGGCAATAGATATTGTGTAAATAATATGTTTAGAATAGAAGAATAGGCAATTATTTTATAGTTATAACCATCGTGGTCTAAAAACAGAAGGAATTAGGTGCTTTCCTCTGAGGAGGGTACTGGGAGCTGGGATAATGGACCTTCATTTTTTTACTTAATGCCTTGTTCAACATTTTGGTCTACTACGTGCAAGTAAGGCTTTATGAATTAAAAAAAAAAAATAGAGCAAGGGCCTATGAGCGTAACTGACTGTAATTGTTAGGAATACTTCTAGCCACAGAAGTGTACAGAAAACTTGACTGACAATGGTTTACATCATGACGTTTGTTATTTGTTTAAACGGAGATCCAGAGGGGTTTGGTGACTTGATCATGCCAGAGAGAACGCAGGCTCTTTCCGTCTCTCTGTCCTGCCACCCAAAGCACCGGTAAACTCGTCTTGGCTCCGCACTTGATCCCAATGTGGCTGCTGAGCTCCAGGTACCAGTTTCCTCACAACCACTTCCAAACTCAGGAAGAAAACTGGCAGACACATAAAGGACTAACGCACCAATGAACTCCTTTTGTTTCTTTGGAAACCACTATTTCTTCCCCTTTCAATTCACACAACCCCCACTACTCTTACATTTCATTGGACAGAATTGGGACACCTCCGGGCCCTTAAACCTCTCGTGAGCAAAGGCTTAGTTTGTCAGAAATGCCTTAAGCCAATTGCATATTCTCACCTGGGGCTGAGCACATTGCTCCCTGAATAAAATCAGTGTTGTTGTTGTTGTTGTTGTTGTTGTTGTTGTTGTTGTGTGTGTGTGTGTGTGTGTGTTTAACGCTGCGACTTAACAGAGAGAATTGACTTTTGGATGAGCCATAACAAGATCTACCAGGTTAATTGGACAATTAACTACCTACCATCCCTCAGAGAAGAGAGCTGCTAACATTCTGTCAGAATCACAAAGCCTGGGTTCTCCCATGACCAAAGTCTATACAGGGCCTGGGCAGACTTTTTCAAGGCAAGGCCTACTTCTTCAAGTGTCATGGTCCACTAGCTATTTATTATAGTCAAGCAGTCACCCCAAAATTGTTTGGTGGTCCACTGGTGGACTATGATTGACGTCTTGCCCAGCCTTGGTTCATACAGTTATGAGTCTTGGTCCCATGTTGACTTAATGTGTATTAATCATTTTAGATAAAACCATTAGTCATGTGTTGGCATTTGCAAATTAACACTGGCTTCTAAAGAGAAACTCTTGAGAGGAAAAAAAATCACATCACTGCATATTTCAAAGATTCAGCATCAAAAATTTATCAAGTGTAAAAACCCAGTCTGTTTGATACTGTTAAAACGATTCATTTTACAAATAGCTATTAGAACCAAGGCACATCTGACAACCAGAAGAATTACAAGAGGAGCCAAACATTTTCCTTTCTGAATTAAGAAAGGTTAGTCCCATCATTTCCATTTTCCCTCCCTTGTATCATTTTAGTGTCTCTGGCATTTCTTTAGTCAAAGATTTTCCTGATGATTCCATATATCAGATAGTTATTGGCTTACCTTTCAACAACTTTATCACAGTTGATTTACTAATACATCTGTAGACTTTCTGCGAAATCTATACAATGAAAGTTCATAGTGCTCCATAATTCCCACCAATTTTGAGTTAAAGACTTAATGCATGGATGGGATCTGACATAGGAGTGTTGCTCACCAGTTCACTGTCAGAGCAGGTCTGAATAATTAGCACCAGCAGCTCCTCTTTCCAGATATTAATACCTTATATCATAAATGTCAAGCATAGCACAAAGATGCAACTGAAGAACCTCTGAAGGGAAGGGAGCCCATAAATCACAAAGGTTTCACTCTATTTTCCTTCCATTTTACTATCAGAAAATAAACCCAGGGTGGTGAGATTTAAAGTTTTGGCCTTCTCTCACTTAATGCATATCGTTGTGCCTTCCCTGAGGCTGTACCCTGGAGGGAGGGAGAGAGGGGAAAACCCTGCTCAGCTGGGAAAGCAGAAGGATGCGTTCAGGGGGCAGGAAGGGTCCATGAAAAAACAAAACCTCAGAGCAGCACTCCAGGTAGTTCTGTGCCCTTTCCCCATGAACCATGCTGCGTGCACTTGGGATATGAGGGCTATGTGGTTGCAGAATGCAGGCCCACGTGAGAGAGGTGTTTCTATCTAAAACATCTCAGCCACTGCCCTACTCGGTCGAGAAAACAATCTCCTTCATGGTTAGAGAACAAGTGTGAGAACGAATGTAATAATAAATTTTAACAAACTTGCTGAGAACACTGGGACCTAAATAAAAACCCTATTCAAACTAGCAATCACTCTACAGTTTACAAAGCTACATCTGACCCCACCTCCAATAACAGGTATGACTCTTGCAACTGCAACCATAGGATTCCTAATTTAGAGATGAGGAAATCTCTCCTTCAAAAAAAAAAAAAAAAAAAAGATTCTATCTTTAGAGAATTTTGGCTGTGAGGAGGTTCCCATTATACTGAGCTGAGGTCGGTCTCCCTGAAACTCCTGTCAGTGCGTCCTATTTCCAGCCTCTGGGACAGCACTGAGAATTCTATCTTCTCTTTCTTCTACAAGTCTTTTGTGTATTTGAAAAGGCTATATTAAACTCCTACTTATCAAGCTGACTTGCCCCAGGCTCTTTAACCATCCCTCATGTGATGAACCCTCACATTTCAGTGTCTCATCTGAATAAGGCACAGTCTGCCGGTCCCTTTTAAAGAAAGTTCTCTCAAACAGTAAGTGAAACACAATAGCAACGACAATGAGGACAACAATGCTTATTCTTTTGTGAGCACTTACCGTAAGCTGGGCACCATTACACATTGTTTGGGAGAGGGGAGGTAGTTCCCTGGCTGGGAATTGAACCCAGGCCACCGTGTTACGCACTTTATATTCATCATCTTATTCAATTTTTATAAAAATATCATGTAGTGCCTGGTTTTATAATCCCCAGTGTATAATGAGGAAACTGAAATTTGCAAACATAAGTTCCTACCTCAGGCTCACACAGCCCGTACTGACCAGAGTCAGGAATGACCCGGTCCAGAGCCCTTAACCTCTGTGCCATCTCGTACTCCAGAGCCAGAACTATCACCTCCTTAATTCTAAACCCCTTACTTTCATAAATTTGGCCAAAGATTGAATTCACTATTTTTGTTGGCTCATTGAGTTTGTTCCCGAATCTGTATCTTTAGCCCAAATCTCTCACTTGGGCTCTAGATTTATCCAACTGCCTGCTGGACATCACCACTCGGACAACACCTGATCACCTCAAGCTCAACATGTCCAAGATGGAAACGGTCACCTTCTCTCCCAAATACACTTGTCTCCTGCTGTTCCCTGAAAACAGAAGATGGTTTCAGTGTTGTAGCAGGAAGTCAAACGGCACTCGGAGAGCTGGAGAACCAGTTTTATCACACCGGGGGCTCAGAAGACTTAGGGCCTCCAAATTCTGAGCCCCGACTAACAGGCTTTTCTAACTCATTGGGTTGGAGTGGGGGCTGGTGGGTGCGATAAGCAAGCAGGGTTACAGAAGCTGCATGCATGCATTAGGCACCTGGGGGAGGGAATGCGGACATGGGAGTTTATGGAATTTACAGTAAACAGCTTTGTCAGTAACTTTCCATTTCATCACCACCCACTCCCTTGTCCCAGGACAGAAGCCTAAGAGACTCTTGAATAATCTCTTGTCCCCACATCCAAGCCATCGCCAAGTCCTTGATTCCTCTTAATGTGCATTTTTCAGTTCTGCCCACTTCTTTCCATCTGCACTGCTGCTGGTGGAGGCCACCAACACCTGTCACCTCAGTGAAGCCTCTTAACATGTCACCAGACACCCAGCTGTGCTCTCTCCTGCCTCCTTCCTTCACTCCATTGAAGCCAGTGGGGACCTCCCAGCATGAAAATCTAAGTCACATCCTTGCTTAAGGCTTCTTCCTCGTTTACCATCCAAGCTCCGTAAGTGACTTGTAAAACCCTCCCAGAGCCACCCGAGTCCTCCCTCTCCAACTGCACCTCTCATCCCCCCCCCCCTTATGTTACAGGCTTAATGACCCTCCTCCCATTCCTTCACGTTTTATGTTGTTTTACCTCTGGGCCATTACACATGCTGTTCCCTCTTACTGGAGCATTCTTTCTCTCCCCATTGCCTGGCAAGCCAACTCTTCTTACTCATTCTGCAGAATTTAGTTTTTAATGTCACTTTCTCGAGGTCAACTTTCCTGAATATTAAAGCTGTGTGTTTCCTAGGATACTGTTTTTGTTCTACCACGGCTTGTGCCATCTCTCTCTTTTTTTTTTTTTCTTATTTGTTTCCATAAGGAAAGGAATTATGTCTATCTTGTTCATCAAATCCCTGGCACTGAGCAAAGAAGGAGCTTGAAAAATATGTGTCGAATGAATGAATGACAGAATTCTGCTCCAATATGGTAAACCTAGGCATGCCTCCTTCAGTATGTATGTGTGAGGGTGGTAGTTTGGACTCCAGAGATGTATCACATTTATTCCTCACTAACCTTCATATTGTTAAATTGACTTCATCATTTCAGATTGTTGAGATGTTTTTGCCTCCTGATTCTCTCTAACCTGCTACCTAGCATATTAGCTATCACTGCCAATTTAATGTTACTTGCAAACGTGATTAGCATGCCTTCCATGTTTTCATTAGGCAAGGACAGAGCCTAGTGACACCCATTAGACACTCCCCTCCATTAATTAGCACCCACTGGGTATGCTAATTGAATCAGGTTCAAAGATACATCTTTTCCCTCAAATTCAAAATATCATGGATAAACTGATCAAGAACCTTGATGAAATCCAAATAAAGATTATTATAATTCTCTAATCACATGATTCTCAATTTTTTCACCCTATCACACTGACAGATAACATTCAGATAACATCCCCTAGGCATTCTCAAGGTTTTGCGAAATTCCCAGCAGCACAACTGCAACTCCACCTCTTTCTCTCTCATTAAAGAAAACACATTGGAGAGCAAGTGGGTGACTGAGATGTAATGACAGATCTAGCAGGAGTCCTGGCTGTTCTGCAACTGAGGCTCACACCTGTGCCTGGCTGCCAGCCACGGCAGGGGTCACTCGCGCGCCCACAGCATGTATGCAGCGTGTGCTTACGCAGCAAGCCCTGCCCTCTCCTCTGAACAGGATGCAGCGGTCCAGATCCCTTCCCTCTGGCCCTGACTCTGCACTCTTCTCTGGCAGCACTTCATTTTCTCCTGACCCAAGCCCTTGCTGGCCTCCAAACATACTGGGATGAGAAGATCTATGTCAGGGGCGTTCAACCTTTTGGCTTCCCTGGGCTACACTGGAAGAAGACGTGTCCTGGGCCACACATAAAATACACTAACACTAACAATAGCTGATGAGCTAAAAAGAAAAAAAAAGTTGCAAAAAAAACTCATAATATTTTAAGAATTTGTGTTGGGCCGCATTCAAAGCCATCCTGGGCTGCAGGTTGGACATGCCTGGTTTACATGATTAAACAAATTCTATAAAAATCTGTAGAGACCAGTAAATACAGGGAACTTGTAGCTGGAAAACAAGATATTCCACTAAAACAACTGTACTCTGAAACAATGAATCACCCCACTGCCCTAGTTGGCAGCCTCTGACAGCCTCAAACTGAATGAGGTGACAGATACTAGCATGGACCATGTCCAGGAGTGAAGCAGAGATCACTGAGAGACATGTCATGCAGAGCACGGCCTCCCGGTTGCAGGCGCATCAAAGCAAGTGAGGCAGAGAAAATACGGTTTTTTTCCTGCTACAGGGACTTGCTGGTATTAGGCAAGATCTCTGGGGCAAGATCCTCAAAGAAAACCAGAAATAGAATTCCTTCAGACAATGGTAACATAGAGTGAGGATATTATAACATACCATGGCTAATATACCAAGTTTTATGAACTAAGATTCTATCTTGACATGGCAATCAGATCGACAGTAAACAATGGTTGAGAAGAACACAGAAGGAAACAGCTGGAGCTCAGGCATGCCAGGTGACCAGGCAGTGACGGGAGGTAAATGCAAGACTGGAATGAGGAAGGGCCAGTGCCTGGTAAAAGTGGGGCCTTTTGATCCAATAAACTATGAACCAAAAGATGAAAGAAAACTTAATCCTTAAGCTGATGAGACAGGGGGATGGGACGGTTATCTTGTTGTAGCAGATACCCTGAGTTGTCTCTCCAAATCTACTCCCCACTACTTCCTTGTAAAAGAACTCTGAATTTTTTTTAAAGCAGGATACATTGTTATCTAGCTAAAAGATGATTACCCAGCTTCCCCTTCAGGCAGCTTAGGACTTAATTAGTTTGGAACTTAACACAACAACCGAAATTCCTTAACACAACAAGGAAATCTTGTAAGGGAGAAGGTACGTGGTTTCTCTCACCTTCCTCCATCCTGCAGCTTGGAATAGGGACGTAATGGCTAGACCCAAGAAGCCATCTTGGACTGAGAGGTAGCCTGAGACGGAAGCCACACACAGAATAAAGCAAAACAAGTACAGTTTCCTGACACTGTTGCTGTGACACGAGCCCTGGATTGTCTTATCTTCAGGTTTCTCTTATGTGAGAGATATAAACTGTCATATTATTTTTCAGGTCCTGGTTACTTGCAGCCAAACCTCTAAATCATCACTGGTCCCTCTTCTAAGTGTTCACAAACCATGTGGGCTCAGCCCCAGTGCCTAGCTGCCCGGGCTTATCACAGGGGGATCAGGCCGGTTATCTCAGGTCTCACACTTACAAGGGGCCCCCAAATACAGACTTTTAACCTTCTCTCCAAATGAGAATATACAGACACTCTTCGTAGGGTTTCTGATGTTAAAAGCATCGATTTGCCTAATTTAAGCCAAATAAGCCACAATGTTCAGAAACCTGTTTGGGCAAATTTTAACTTTTTAATATCCTGAGAACCTTAAATAAAGAGAAGTGACTCAGAGTCCAAGGGTGACATTGCCTGCTGCCATCAGCCTCCTACCAAAGTGCTGCTGGAGCCTGTTCTGAGACTTTTATAGTCATTCATTCTCCCCAACTGTACCCAGCACAGGGTCCTGAGAAGGAGGAATCTAACAGAATTGTTGTACTGTAGCCCAGGTCTACACAGGTAAACAGGGGAGCAGATGAGGTAGGCCCCACTCCTCAGTGGAGTTTAAAGTAAATAGGAAAAGTCTGAGTGACTAGGGAATTGGACCCCAGCCGCAGCCCTCACCCAGGACCCTCCCCTTGTTGTGCCTTGTTGAAATGCTTCTGCTTATCAGCACCTGCAGTCACAGCCTATTTGAGGATAGGAAACAGGGATCTGGCTCAGGTGCTGTGCTCTGCAAGGCATCTCCTCCATGCAAAGAGGCCTCAGAGAAAGCAGAGCCCTGCTATCATCTATGGAAAAAAAGATGCTGTGGGATCACTGTGGAGCATGGAATGAGACCCTCCTCCAATTCCCCAGGTCTGTCTAACTCCTAACTCTGTGGCAGCATCACTGTCAGCCTGATGTCAGAGCCAGCACGTCAAGTGGCCGTTCCTACCACCCAGCTTGGGGAATGACATAACCCAAAAGACTGTCAACTCCAATGAACACCCAGCAGAAAGAAAATATTGTCCTCCCCCATGTTAGAAAACAAAAAGCACATCCCCAACTCCATGACCAAAATCTTAGTTCCACTTACTAATACATTTAGCTCTGACAGTATGAATTATCCACAGCTTTCTAACAAACCTTTCTAGTCCCAATTTCTTTCTTCTTGGGATAATAAGTTTCATGGTTTTATTATCCATAATATAAAGAGCCTAGGAGTCACACTGACTTGTTCTAATGTCAATCATCATGTTCAAGTCTAATAATGCAATCTTTTTAATCAGGTCCACTACCAGGTCCCCATAGCTACCAATACCGGGGTTATTACTGAACTTGAACTAGAGCTAATGCCCAGCTGCCACTCACAAAACACGCCAAGCCTGGCTTTAGGGACTGAATGGCATTCATTCCATGCTACTGTTTCAAGAACACTAGAGAGCCATTGTCTGGGCCCCTGGCTTGGCTCGATGACTGTCACTTGGGAGGTGAGGCTGGGGCTCAGTCTCTAAAGAAATTATTGGGAAATCATTTGGTACCCACTTCAACAAAGCAAGATCAGTGTCACCCCAACACTCCTCTAGGCATCTGCCCTGGTTCCACATCAGAAGTTAGACTCTACCTCTTCAAATCAGGAAGCAAGGTCTCTATCAAAATAGAGTAAAGCAAAGTCATGGGCCACCTCTGAGCTGCTCCCCCTGTCAGGTGTAGAACTGAAGTCTCCCCTGGTGTAAACTTCGTCTATTCTTTCTGACTCATCTCTGGCTTTTGCTTTTCTGTGAACTTGAGCAATGTTATCATCCCTTCAGGGGATGTCTGAACCTAAACAGATAAATTTCTGAATCAAAAAGAAAGAGTAGTGTAAGATTAAGTAGAAGTATCATCAAGGGATTTCTGGATACTAAAGGTATCTCAACTCTCCATATTTGAGCTTCATCCCATTCTTTTATACATTTTAATTGGGAGGTTATTAAAAGTGTATTCAAGGGAGGAAACATTGAGTTTTGAATTTAGATATGTAAATTAATATGTTTTTCCCAGGCTCCCTAGATCTTACCTAACTGCAAATTGGTTTTTCTTCAGCTCTTACAAATTATTGTCTGATATACATTATGATCATAAGCTCAGGCTGCCTCGGGACTGTTGGGACTCTTTTGGAAGGAGTCAATACATATTGTTCAGCTGGAAAAACTGATTCTAAAATATCAGGCAGGCATTGATTTGGCCACATATTCAACTCATTCAGTCTGACAAGCAAAAATCTATTACGAGTCATTGAGTATTATCACTTACTTTCAAGTCATTGGGTCCTTGTCATGTGCTATGCTATAGGCCATAGCATGAAGCTATGACCTATAGAGGCTTTTGATGAATTAATTTCTCCTAGTTGGCACGTTTCCTGTTAGCACTTTTCACATATAAAGCCATCCATGTCATCTAACAATTCCATTTGTCATTTGGTAAAATACACTCAACAGGGTTTCATGACTTTGGGGAACCTACACAACCCAAGTCTTGAATAAATTTGAAGCACAGGGGACCATTAGAGTTGATTATCTTCTGGAATTGCTGAATAGTAGTTGGTGAAAAGTTCTGTGTTAGATGCAACTTCTACTTTGGACATTAAAAACTAAATAGGGAAACAACCTTAAGACCCATTGCTAATACCATTATTTGATGAGCTCAGAAAGTCAACAAAACATAATATGGGCTCCTTAGCATGCTTCTCTTTTAGGATAGTCCCAGCATTTCATCAGTAGGGCATTTTTCTCCAATATATATGATCTTCTTCAATATACTGACAATTTGTGGTTAGGTCCTCCTATAAGGGACATTTTGAAAGTATATATCTGACTTCCCTGTAAATCTGTAATTTTTACTCTACATCATATCTATAGAATATCAGACATAATCATGAATTGCCATTTTTAATGAAGTTTTTCAAGTAAATTGCAGTTAATTCACAGAAGTACCCATGCTGCATTTTCATTTTGAATATTTAAAAAGTCTTATCACTGTGTTTCTTTTTAAAAAAAAAAAATTAAAAACTAACCCTCAACAATAAGAAAACAAACAATCCAAATTAAAAAAAAAACGTATGGACCAAAGATCTCAACAGATACAACATCAAAGAAAATACACCAATGACAAATATGGACATTAAAAGATGCTTTATATTATATTTCATCATAGAAATGCAAGTTAAAACAATAATGAGATACCATCACACAACTATTGTAATGACCAAAATCCAAAGTAATGACAATGCCAAATGCTAGCAAGGATGTAGGACAACAGGAACTCTCATTCACTGCTCGTGGGAATGTAAAATGGTGCAGCACCTTTGGAAGACAGTTCGGATAAGATCCCGCAATCATGCTCCTTGGTATTTACCCAAAGGAGGTGGCAAGTTATGTGTACCCCAAACCTGCACATGGACGTTAGAGCAGCTTTATTCACAATTGCCAAGACTTGGATGCAACCAAGATGTCCTCCCATAAGTGAATGGAATATGATGTAGCACTACAAAAATGTAAGTTAGCAAACCATGAAAAGACATGGAGGAAACTTAAATATATATTACTAAGTACATGAAGCCAATCTGACAATTCTATGACATTCTAGAAAAGACAAACTGTAAAGACAGGAGAAGGTCAGTGGTTGCCAAAGATCGGGAAGGAAGGAGTGAGGAAAAATAGGCAGAGCAGAGAGGACTTTTAGGGCAGGGAAACTACTTTGTATGATACTATCATGATGGATACATGTCTCTATATGTTTGTCCACACCCACAGAATGTACAACAAGAGCAAACTGCAGGGTACACGGTGAGCTTTGGGTGATAGTGATGGGTCACTGCAGGGTCATTGATTGTAGCAAGTGCACCCCTCTGGTTGGGGGTATCGATCATGGGGTGGGGGGCTGCGCATGTGTGGAAACAGGAGGTACATGGGAACTCTCTGCACCTCCCTCTCCATTTTGCTGTGAACCTAAACTGCTCTAAAAGAAACTGTCTTTAAAGCAAACACGAAAAGCCAAAGGATGCTTTGAAACAGGTTGGTCTGGAAAAGTGGGGAAAGGGCACACACAGACTACCTGAGTACTCTGTGTGGCTCCTCCAGCACATCTCAGCACCCACCGGTAAGCATCCGTTCAGTAAATCCTGCCGGTTTTCAGTTTTTGCTTTGTCTTTTCATGAGCATAACCCGCACACTCCGGCCCACAAGGAGTGATTGGGGAGGTGTCAAGTAGAGAGGTGCTGCCAAGCCTTGCAAGTGAGTTTGTAGTTAATGTGGATGCCCGTTACTGTCCAGATGCTGTCAAATACATGAAGGACACTCCCTAAATGACAAGCATTTAACCTTGCAGCTGGTTTTTCTGCTGAGGACACGTCACTGTCTCACCTTCCAGGTGGTTGTTCACCGTGGGCAATAATGATCTCTTGTTTACTAATCTCCCAACCGTGCCATGTGTTGCGGCTCATTACTGTCTGTGATCCTGCTTCTGAGTGCCAAACACTAGTGTGTAATCACTTTTGATTCTTCTCTCTTTGTTGTGTTAGAGAAAACCATAGAATATATAAAATTCTAGCATTTACTGAGGGAAACAAAAACTGTTAGTGGATTTTAACAGAACCAATTTGGAATCAGGGTGTTCCAAAACACAGAGCAAACCCATCCAACAACATGTGCTTTCCAAAGTAAAATAAGAAATGATGAAACCCCAGGTAAAAACTACGCCTCAGAAATGTTTTCTGTAAGCCAACCGAGCCCTAAGGGCCACATACTCCTGCTTTACAGTTTAGCATTTCATTTGTTGCATTTATAATTCACTTATTTTCTATCTATCTATACCTTCCCCACCCACCCTATGAACTTTAACAAAGTCAGGGATTTCGGTAAAATCTCCAGTGGTGTGTACTTTCAGAATTGGGCAAAATCCCTTTATTATAGTAGACTCTGAATAATTGTTTCATTCTCTCGATGAGAGAAAGCCATGATTGCTAAGCTCACGGTGATGTGGCATATAGTAAATCAGCTTAATGATGTGTGAATAAAACTATAGTAAGAAAAAAAATCCTTGTTTCCCTGGATTCAAAAGGGGAGAGAAAGAGACAATTCTGGGTGCATCAGGGAGGCAGAAAAACCTGGACCAGTTTGGGGATTTCTTTTTTTTTTAATCTTCAAAACCTTAAAACAACAAGAAAACTGAAGTTTCTTGGACAAAAGGCAAGCTCATGAATAACCCACTGGGAGTGAGATCTCAGCTTGGTTTTATTTTACACATTATATCCAGAAGTTAAAATTTTTAAAACCACCAAAGAACTAACCTTGCTTTGAAGGGGCGAGCTAGGGCCTCGGTGGGAGGGCGCTCTTTTTTTCCGTAACAACATGAAATCCACAGAGTTCAATGCAGTTGTCATAACAACAGTTTTTAAATAAAATTTGTATTATTCATCAAATATTGGCATCCAAAACACAGTGCCACCTAAAAATTATTACCTATTCTTATCTCTATAAACCTGGTTTGTGTAGCTGAGGAAGAGAGAAGGTGGGAGTCTCTGTGAGGCAGAGAATTCTCAGTTAAGGGCGGGAGATTTCCAAGAATGCCTACTGTCCCAATTTGCTCCTCTAATTTCCCATTCTCACAAACTATCTCCCACGTGGGCCAGAAAATAGATGAGGGATAGAGAAAAGATACTAAGAAAATGGTTCAAGCTGCTGTACATTAAATGGGAAACATCAGTTGCTGAGATTAAGAGATCTGATTTCAGAAAAACCCAATCTTGAAACTAATAAGTTACCAAAATCCTCTCTCATATAGGCAATTTCATAAGACTTTAAAATACATTTTTAAAAACTGTAATTCTGGTCCAGGGAAAATATTTAAACAATTTAAAAGACTGTACAGTCTTTTCCATCCCATTTTCCCTCCAAAGCTAACCCTAATACTAGGTTTTATGCATATGCAAACATATGAGGACAGTCCAGAAAGTATCCAGCCATGTAATATGAAAAATAGAGGTGACAGTGGCTGGATTTTTTTTCCAAACAGCCTTCATATATTCATTTTCACATTTCCCTTATTGTCATTCAAATACTTGAAATAGCGTACATACAATTTGGCAGCTGGTTTTCTTCAGTTAACATACCTTGGAGAATATTCTATATCAGTATGTCAAGAGGGCTGCTTTGTTCTTTCTTGTGATTGCATGGCTCCATTTCTATTGGTTGCTATTTCAGTTCTCTGAAGTGTTTTGCCCCTGTAAATAGTGTTGCAACAAATATCTCTGACTTTTTTTCTGTATAGCCCTAGCCTTCTAATGGACCCCCTTGCCTTCCATATTAATCCTCTCTAGCTTTTAATCCCTCTCATTCCTGTTGAATACTCTATCTCCATGGCAAGATTGATTTTGTCACACTTCTGCTTCAACACCTCAACAGTTTTCCCATCAACCACAGAATGCATCCAAATCTATTAGCGCATAAAAATCCTCCATGGGGTCCTGCCTGCCTTCTTAGTCTCACCTCCTACTGTTCCCCACAAAACACGATAGTCAGGCTGAAACAAGATTTCTTAAAATGTTTCTGGTTTGCCCATGCTTTCAGGCCCTTGGCATCACTTACCTTTATTTCTTCTACAGCTTGTTGGATGTGCCAGGAGTAATGCTGGGATTGACCTTCTAGTCTGAGTTTGGACCTTCCAAGGAAGCCATATTTAACTGTTTGCTGCCATAGTCCCAGGTAAGATTCACCCCAAATATTAGCAATTAGCACACCTGTAGCTTTTTGTGTGAGATAGGAATTAGCCTGTTGCTATTAATATTTGTCTCCTGACACCTTGCCTGAACTTCAGATCCTGCTTTGCAATGGTCTCTGCAAACCATGAGATACCAGAAGCAAATTACATGCTGGCGTGTAAAGGAATATTCGGATATAAGTTCTTCCCTAAGGCACTCTAGTTCCTACTCCCCTGCCCTGCTCTGATCAAATATCCAGGCTCATTCCTAGGTTCTTAGAAGGTAGCCTTCTGGTCCACTTTCAATCTGATAATATCTGGTATGTCCAATCTTACCAGTCAGCATGTTTTCTTCCTTCAAATGTCCTTCTTGTTATTATTTTACCCAAGATAAATATCATATTTCCTCAATTCTAAAGTACATTGGTGCTGTCTAGCTAATGAAATGTCATTTTCCACCCTACAATAAAAAATACATTTGTTCATCATGGAAAGTTCTGACAAACACAAGTAACAGAAATATGCTAATAGCAGGGTGTCTCCTTATTCCTTTTCCAAAGTCTAACGTTATTGTGTGCCACAGACAATTGAATAGAGGAGCACACACTTAAAAATATGATTGTGGGTAACTGGTATACCAGTCATGCATGTGTTCAAGGGTGCAGCTGACACTGCTACACTATGCCAAGCATAAGCTGGGAGATCTTTAATCAGTGCCATTTAAAATAAATATTAAGTCTCATTCCTCTCCTATAAACACTCATGGGGGAAGGAGTGTCTCTTTACAGTGGGGTACTGTATTTTGCCACACATAATGTGCACCCCTGTATAATGTGCACCCATGTTTTTGGCCCAAACTTTCAGGGATAAAAATCCTTTATTTTAATTTTTTAATTCAAATTTTTATTTGTTTATATTTAGGTATTTGTTTTTGTATTATAAATGAATTTTAGCATTTATTTTTTAACACAACTCATATGTGGGATATAAAACTGAAAGCAACAAAGAAACAAAAACTCATGGACACAGTCAATAGTTTAGTGGTTACCTAAGGGCAAGTGGGGAGGGAGGTGGTGGTGGAGAAGTGGGGGAGTCATACATGTGGTGATAGAAGGAGAACTGACTCTGGGTGGTGAGCACATGATGCAACACATCAATGACGTATTATTTACCTGGAACCTATGTAATTTTTACTAACCAGTCACCCCAATAAATCTAGCAATTAAAAAAACAATTATTGTATTCCAGGGTATCATTTTGCAAGGAATATTGTTATTGACTTCCAGAGTTACACTTTTAACACATAAGCATAAATAAAAGAACTAAAAACATTTATGTAGATACAGAATTAGTACTACCTATGTATAATGTGCATCCTTATTTTTCCCTCTCAAATTTGGGCAAAAAAGTGTGCATTATACATGGCAAAATATGATAATTCATGGGCAAATGGATGGCTAGACCATGCATTATGGTGAAAATAATGAGTAAACTGTTTTAAAACATCCCCCATGGGACCGATTGTTAGATTTATTTCCCACACTAAGTCACTGTCTACAGAAGAAGAATATTAAAATACAAACATCTCTCTTGGTAGGGGCAGCAACATATAAACACAAAGAGAAAAATCCCTATACATTTGTATGTAGTGATTGCCACTCTGTTCAAGAACATGTTAAAGTGACGTTTAAGTAGGAAAAAAATAAGACACAACTCCTTTATGAAAATGACTGTTGTAGAAAAGAATATTAATCTTTTTACATAAACTACATTTATATAAAAAAGGCAGATTATAGGTGAGTGTTTTAACATGATCTTATTTTTATAAATGAAAAAAATATGTAAATATCAGGCCTTCCTTCCTTGCCAAACTAAAAGAATAGGCTCCAAAATGTTCATAGTGCTAATATCTGAATGGTAGAATATGGGAGATATTTTTAATACTCTTTTTACTTTTTTTTTAATTTTTAAGAACATACACTTCTATAATAAAGTATCTATAGAAGTTATAATTATATGTATATATTCATGTGTTTTTCTGTATATATCTTTTTGGGAGTCAGGTTTTCCCCTTTCTAAGTGTTTCTAGGTTTAATTAAAAAACATTCTCCATGGAGATGACCACTTAATGTGAAGGAGAATGAATAAATAGGATTTGAAAGGGAGAGGATGCATTGTACAGATACTTTCCCTCCTGATAGCCGAACCATGTGACCTAAGAAAAATTTTGTTTTTTTCTGAGTCAGATGAGATTTAGGACAGGTAGAGCAAGTAGAAAAGGCCCTGTCATTTTTTTCTGAGAGTTCCATGAAGGTAGTACACTTGGATAGAAATCACCTTCCTGGGCCTTGACATCTGAGCAGAAACTTCCTGAGTCATGGGAGTGGCTGTATAGGTTTCTGAACTGCAGAAATGTTGAGGGAAAAACAAAAGTTCTCTCCAAAAACCAAAAGGGGGAAAATATTCGATCAAGTAGCCATCGTTTAAAGTTGGTGCTTATATGATGAACCTACCACAATTTACCTATGTTAAATGGCATATAAACTTCATTTGTATTAAGAAAATCAATATTTAATCTTTAAAATAAAGTTTGAGGTTTAAAGAGGGGAAAGCACATTTAGTTGACCATAGACCTTCTTGATATGTAAGACCTTCCAGCACCTCTTCCCTGTTCTGATCCCCTCCATGAATCTACCCTCCAGAAGGTCATCAGAAAAAAAAAGAATATTCCATAGCTGTGCATCTCCAGTAAGGCGGTGCTGGTTTCGTTTGCATTGGTTTACATTGAATGATTTACTAATCAAATCAAAGTGCAGGCTTTTTTTTTTTTTTTGTATGTGGGTAGCTCCCTGACTGGGAATCGAACCCAGGCCACAGCGTTGACAGCACCAGCGCCGAAACCTTAAGCCACTACACCACCAGGGAAACTCCCAATGTGCAGGCTTTTAAAGCCCTTTATGTCTAAACTCTGAGTGGAGCAGTACATCAATTAATAAAAGGAGAACTTTTTTAATTGCACACTACTTTTTAGTTTCTAAAATGCTTTTATATTTTCTCATTTCATCTTCAGACCAACTCAATTCAAATAACCACTTCAAGTTCCCTCTCTCATTATTCTTGTTCAGAAACGATTTCTCCTACTTCTTCTGGTATTATAATAAACCTCATTTTCCTTTGATGAGGCATGCCCCTCCCACTTGCATGTGATTCAGGTGAGACTCCCATTCCCAAATCCAAGTGCGGATGCTAACTATGGCTTAGGCAAACAGTACAGTCCAGAGCTGGGCAACACATTGATCATGGTCCACCAGTGGACTGACAAACAATTTTGGGGTGACCACCTGAATTAAGAAAGAAGTGTTATAGTGGACACCACATTACAACAGGTCCTAACAGCTAGGCAACTTAACATCAAAGAAACACATTTTTCACACACACATATAACTGCTAGAAGTGAAAACTGGCTTTTCACAATCATAGCAGCTGTATGTACTTGATTGAGTAAGCAATAATGAATAGCAAGTGGACCATGACACTTAGAGAAAATTAGAAGTAGCCCTTACCCTGAAAATGTCTACTCAGACCTGGTGTAGTCCATCTTCCTGGCCATGGTCATTGGATCAAAGACAGAGACATGACTTAAGTCAGTCCCATAGACTAAATTCTGGAATTTTCCTGAAGTTGATAAGCCAAGAGGCTCTAAGCCAAAAACTCCTGGGAAGCACAGTAATTTAGGGGTGTCCAATCTTTTGGCTTCCCTGGGCCACATTGGAAGAAGAATTGTCTTGGGCCACACATAAAATATACTAACACTAATAATAATTGATGAGGATTAAAAAAAAATTTTTTTAATCTCATAATGTTTTTAAAAAGTTTACAAATTTGTGTTGGGTCACATTCAAACCCATCCTGGATCACATGTGGCCCACAGGCCAGTTTAAACAGGCTTGCTATAATGGCAAAGGCTACCGGGAATGGGGCCAACACAAAGGGAAGCAGAACTGGGAGGTGGAGAAGCATAATGTCCTGATAAAGCTGGTTAGTAACAGAATCGTCCAGAAGCCAGAAGGAATACCCTTACACCTTTCAGTACATGATCCAGTAAGTACTCTCTTCTCCTCTGTCCAGTTGTGGTCAAGTGTGTGTCACTCACAATCAAGAGTTCTAGCAGATAGAGTCTCTACTCCTCACCAGCTCTAGGAAAAGTGGAGCTGTCAGTCTGTGCAGTTCTTTTCTGAAACACCATTGGTCCCATGAAGGCAGCTACCTGAATTGGCTCTTAGTGCTTGGTGGGGGGTGGGGGGTGGTGGGGTGGGGCGGGGAGCGACAGAGACAGAGAGAGAGACAGAGAGAGAGAGAGAGAGAGAGAGAGAGAGACAGAATTCTAAAAAGAGGTGGCTACTAAGTCATGATTCATGAAGTTGCGAGTTATCACAAACATGTTAGCATCTATTAGCAGAGATCCACTCATTGAAGCTACAAATATTAGCAGGCAAATTTCTGAAGGGATTAAGTTCTGATTAGAAAACAAAAACCCATGGGCTTTAGAATAAAGATAGCATCCAATGACCAGTTCTGAGATCTTTGCCTAATTTCTTAACCTTCTGAATCTAAGTTTCCATATAAATAGTCAGAATAATAGTATCATCCTCATAAGGCTTTTGTAAAGACCTGTGATACTATAATATAAAATTCTTAGCACACTGCTGGGCCCCAAATAAAGTCTCAGTAAGGAGGAGTTTTTATTCATAAGTTGGGATGCTTTTAATAATATGAAAGAAGTAGATACACTTAGGGGGATAGTCTAGCAGGATGCCCTAATCAACTGCAGAAAGAATAAAGCCACTTAGGAAGTCAAACGTGGAGGGCCTGCAGGTCACAGAAGGAAAATAAGATCAATATGTTGAAAATCACCATTATTCTTGGCCAGTGCTGCCAAAGAATATTCTTTCAAATTTGGGACCAGCCTGGATAAGCAATCATTCCAGCTTGACCTAGACCGACATGTTTCCTGGAACTTAAGACTTGCAGTGCTAAAACTAGGAAAGCCCTGAACAACCTGGTATGAATGGGTCACCTTACCAACCACCACACTGCCACATTCCTGAGAAGTGAGAGCTCCACAGCCAGAAAGGGGAATTACCAAGAAGGCATCCCTGCAACCCATCCTTACTAAGGAAGACCAATGGTTGTCACCCTACTGCACTCCAAGAGGACCAGTGCCAAAGTGCCAGGCAGGGGTTTTACAAAAAAGGAAGCTAGCAAGGGTCAGCTCCGTTATTCTATTTAATCCTTACATGATCAGCAGAAAATAATCCAAAATCATTTTTAATAGCCTTATATTTCAGTTATCAAGCACTGAATTAAAATGGGATGCAAAAACTAAGATTTAACACAGTGCTAAAAATGAACATGTCTAAAATATTAATAGCAGCTCTAAATGATTTATAATGCCCTCCTGGGCATATTTTATGATTTATTGATGTCATTTTAGCTGCTCCATGGGTGACAGAGTCACCTCTCTGTGTGTGTGCTCTGGTGGGTTTCTAGGCTAGTTATTCAGACAACTACAGACTCAGACCTTGCTGCATGCACATCAGACCATAGGTGAAGTAGAAAAAGTAAAGATGATATTTTTTTTTCTATACATCAGAGAATTGTGGGGCTAAAAGGGATTTAAAATTGGTTATTTCTTGTTTTCTCAACTTCGTGCAGGGTCATACTGGAGCTATCTTCAATGGATGTGAATTTCACAAGCTCCCTTGTTAATTTATAATGTCAGTTTTTGTTGACTAGAAAGTCTACTTTAGATCTAACCTATTACCCTTTCTGCATCAAGCAAAGCCCACTGTCTGGAGAATAGCTCATGATTTCTTTAGTAGTTCGCTTCCCTTCTTTGACCTTTAATAATGCATTTTTCATACCTTTCTGCCCATCCCACAGATATTATTGCCCAGTTCTTCACTTTATGGCTTACTTTTAGTCTCTCTACAGGTTTTCTGAGACTCTCTTATGGTACTCAAAGTCTGCTGTAACTAAA
Organism: Lyroderma lyra; assembly: GCA_004026885.1. Lineage (NCBI taxonomy): Eukaryota > Metazoa > Chordata > Mammalia > Chiroptera > Megadermatidae > Lyroderma > Lyroderma lyra. The sequence goes on from PVJL010000797.1 coordinate 219,119, forward strand.
ATTGGATTTGTCTTTTACTCCTTCCTTGGCACTCTTTTAGTCATTTCTCCCTCCAGAGACAGAAAGATCTCATTCTGTCCACTGGACGCCCAGACCTCTTTTCATCTCCTCTCCACTGACAGCCACACATGTGGCACTTCTAGGGAATGACCCACACGTAGAAATTACCATTCCCTCCCACTCTGCTCCCTTCAAAACTCCAAATCCCTCAACATAGGGATAGATGGATTTGGTCGGGGACAGGGGGACGTTCTGAGAGTCCATCAAATTAAATAATATTGACAACTGCTTGTCACCCTACTTGAAAGTATAACCAAGACCCAGAATTCTGTCTGGTATTCACAAACTAGAAAAACAAACAAAAACAACCCTTAATCTTACTCTGTGTTTATATTTTGATATCCAATATGTGATTTATTTTTAACATTGCTGACTCATCGTCACCACATTTTTTTTCATCATAGCTAGTCACTTCTTATCTTATTTTGGTGGCATTTATTTTCCTTGTCTACATTACAACACTATAATTTTGTGGGTAACACTCAATGATCCTATGATGTGGTATGTTAATTGCTAAAGTTTATACTAACAAACAATTTGCCATAATACCAAAAGCTAAATAGAGGCATGCTATATAAATTTGCCACATTTCTTCTTTATCTCAGACATTTAGAAGAGGTGATCATGCTTAAAAAGATATGAGTATACAATGGTTATTCAATATGCATCTGTTTCTTGAGTGATTATATATAATTAAGCACCTGCCTGGTTATAGACGTCTAGGTAGCACCAGGCCAGACACAGCCAGTGACCAGCTGGGGGTCAGTAACTTGGATTAGGTTGAGTGGGAGCTCTCACTTGAATAGTGGGAAGTGTTGACTGAGACCTCTAGAAAAAAGACACTGAGATGGCAGTAGGAGCGTAACAGGTTTACTGTACTAAGGAGTAATATTTGTGAAAAGAAAAGGAAAAAGTAGGACTGGGCATTGGAAGCCATCAAACCATGATGCTAAGCTGAAAAGTCTCTGCCAGCCCAACAAGGAGCTCTCTGAGCAAAGAATGTGCCTGCAGAGGGATTGGCATCAGTGGAAATGATCAGGCCTGGGGGCCAGTGAAGAGCTTGTCCTGGGCTCCAATGCTGAAACAGATCGGAAGGAGTTAATAGCAGGAAATGTCTGTCAACTGACTCTACTCCTCCAGCCTGAGCAACAAATTCTTTCTTTAAGGGAGGCTGGGGGACACATCTAGGGTAAGGCAGATCATACAGGAAAGCCAAGGATACAATTTAAATAGGTTAGGCCAGAATTTTAAAGTTGGTGAAATAGGTTCAAACCAAATAAGGTCAGGATTAAGAAGGGTAGAAATAAGTGTGAGAGATCAGAAGTGACCAGAGCATTAGGTTTAACACCTTGAATTTAAGACTTTCTTTTATGGGCAAGAGAAACCACAGCAGGGATGGGTCACAATCCTAAAAGGGCCAAGGGTATGATGTACAATAAAAAATACATAAAACACTCCATAGATGTCTCTGCTTTAACTCAAAACATGACTTAAAGACTTTGGGGAATATATGGTATTTGCTCTATGTTTTGCTGCTTAGGAGACACCAAGTGGCATAGACACCACTGTTAGACACACATGAATGAAGTCAAGTGTGGTGGTTAAGGAGGTGGACTCTGGAATGAGATGATCGGTTCAAGCCCCAGCACTACTGCTTCACGCTCCTTGACCTGGAGAAAGGTATTTATTCTCACAGTTTTAGTTTATTAGATTTGAAGTATGGACAGTAAAGAATGCCCATCAGGTAGGGTTGCGGTTTGGATTAAACCCATGTTACTCAAAGAGGGAGTCCTGGACCACAGTGCCACCACAACCCAGTGTCTTGTTAGAAACTTAGGCTCTTGAGCCCCATCTCAGACCTATGGAATCAAAATATACCTTTTCACAAGACCTGCAGGTGATTTTGTGTACACATTAATGGTTGAAAAACACCTGGTTATGCATAAAACACTTAATACAGTGTTTGGCATGTAGTAACCATACAATTGATATTACTTGTTATTATTATTGTTTTTGTCATTATAATTGTTATTTTCATCCTAAATCTTCTTGGGCAGGCACATCACTTAAGAACCTGAGCTTTCTAATCAGTAGAATGGGGATCATAATCATATCCAACTGCCTGAGGACCACATCATCTTTTGTCCTTTCAAACTCCAGGACACCTCTATGATTCAATCATGATCATAAAGTGATAATGGCTAATACTCCACCAGCATTTACTGTGTGTCAGGTGCTGTTCTCAATGCTTCATCTTATTTAATCATCCAACAAGGTTAGGACATAGGGACTATTTTTAGTTCCTATTTTGCAGATGAATAAACTAAACATGGAAAGAGTAAATAACTTGCTCAATGAAACACACAGAGGCAAAGTCAGATTTGAACTTGAGCAGTCTGATGTAACAGTTCACATGCTTAACCTTGTCACTATTCTGTCCCTCTAGCCAGTCATCAAACATGGAGTTAAATGAAAATAAACTAATTCTAACACAATCAGTGTCATCAGTTGTAGCATTTGATTCATCATGGCTACAGCAAGCAACATTCAAGCTGTGGTTTTTCAAACCTGGCTGCACATTAGGATATTTTTTAAAGAGTGGATATTTTTTTAAATACAGACTTCTTAAGTCTCATCCCCAAAGATTTTGTTTCAGTAGTTGAAAAGTGGGGCTCAAGCTTCTTATTGTTTTGTTTCATTTTTTTGAAGCTATTAGAGATTAATCTGTTGCAGAGTCAATGAGAATGTGTGGTAATGTGGGCTAACAAGCCACCACTTTTGGGTCCAGTGTGTGGTAAGTCAAACTTCTTTCCAAAGTAATTGGAAGGACTAAGGAGAGAAGGAAGCAAGGGATTGAGAGAGAGAGAGAAAGAGAGAGAGAGAGAGAGAGAGATTTGTTGGGTGATTGACTGGTTGGATGGTTGGTTTGGTTGGTTTGATTGGTTGGTTGGATGGTTAGTTATGAAGGTACAAGCAATTTTTCCTAACTTCCACAACACACACCCTGTGTCTAAGTGGTGTTCTTGCATGCATTGTAGACAGGCAGCATACAACTCTTGAGCCACTATTGCATCGGGGTACCACTTGTTAATGGCACTGAGTAGAAAATATCTTAGTATCACTCAATGGAAAACTTTATTTCACCTTACTTCCATGAAGGAGATACCCTTTCAACTAAAAGAAAGTGAAAAGAACCCTCCACACCACGTAAGACAACAGTGAGAGAACTACACCACAGCAGGAAGGTGGATACGGGACACTGCTCAGATGAGGAGAGACAGGGGGACTGGCACAGAATTCAGTTGCTTCTAGGTACACAAGTAGAGTAGGACATCGGTATATTCTAGCGTATTCCACACTCAAGCAAGTCTACAAAAACAATTGATAAAGCCTAAGCCAGGGCTGGACAAAACATTGATCATGGTCCACTGGTGAACCACCAAGAAATTTTGGGGCAACCACCTAAATTAATAAAAAAGTGTCATAGCAGATGCCAAATTATACCATTATTAACATTATTATAGCACCCCCTTCCTCATTAAAAAAAATCACACTGATCAAGTTGACAACACACTGTAGAATTGTATGCCTGAAACCTATGTAATCCTTGTTAACAGATGTCACCCCAATAAGTCTAACAATAGAAATGAATTTTAAAAATCACACTGTAACTGGAAATGCATGTGTGTGCTGTTGGATTCTATAATTTGCAGCAGAATTTTTTTAAGAAGACACTTTGATTATTATATTTTGTGATAAAATAAATAGCTAATGGACCATGAGAAAATTAGAAGTAGCCTTTGCCCTGAAAAAGTCTGCCCAGGCCTGGCCTAGACTTTAGCTCTGACATACATAGACCTCGAAAATAATCAGAAAATAGCAACTTGGGCCCACAGAGCGCTTGGGACACTGAACAGCCTAGACTGTTACTAAGTCAAAGGAGAACTCAAAAGAGCAGACATTCTAACAGAAAATATTCCCTGAGCCACTCGTGCAGAGGATGGAGAATTGGAACATGAGATCAAATCCCATTTTTATGCTCATTTATAATTTGTTGTCCATATTAATGCTGAGGTTATGTAGAATTGTGTGCCTGAAACCTATGTAATCCTTGCTAACAAATGTCACCCCAATACGTCTAACAATAAAAATGAATTAAAAAGAATCAAAAAAAGGAACCAAAAAAAAATAATATTATTTTAATTCTAGGGTTTGGTTTCAATTATTCTCAAAACACTATTCTATTATCTTTATAAAGCCTTCTGTTAAAAAGACCTTCAAAAATATATAGATACCTGTACCAAATAGAACCAAACTGAACATTACTTTAGGGTTCTGATATCCAGCTTGAGTAAATAGAAACCTCTAGAAAACATTGCCTTAAGTTTGATTTCACTCTCAGTGTAACACAGCACACAGCTATGGAAAGATAACCCTCAGAGGCTATGGAAAGATAACGGGTTAGCAGGCAATGTTGAAAAATCACACTTCCTGCATTGGGTATTTCAAATTGAAAAAGATGGCATAAATGTACCAGTCTACAGATACATAGTAAGAATTCAAGATTTGAATGGAGTGAAATCAATAGCTGAAATTGAGGAAGCATTTAGGTTAAGAACAAATATTATTATTAATAAATAAAGCTTTAATTAACATTTGTCTTTAAATAAAATATTACAAATTTTACTTTCATTGCTACTTACCATCCCCAGAATTCTTTAGGGATGCACCAACTACAAGGGACTAACCCTTGCAGTGAATAATTAACATGGAATATAGAACCACAGATAAAAAGAGGAGAGCAGCTGACGGGTTTTTCCCCAAGAAATTGTTAGTGTTACCTCACATTTTATTGAACCAGTCTCAAAAAATAACAGCGCCTGAACTTCATTGTTGTCATTATTATCTTTCTTTTCCAAGGGCCATACAAACATATCTTGTTATCTTTTGAGCTGAGATATTCTGATTCCTTTTGCTTACTATAGATTTGCTATTTCTAGTTAAAAAAAAAAAAAAAAAAAAGCTTGACTACAACCTCTCACATTTGATTTTCTTCAAATAATAACTACTTGCAACCAAATTTAAATAATCTCCCTTATCTTACTGGAATCTGTTCGTTTCCAACCTAGCTCTTCCGTTTACCATATGGAACTGTTCCTTAGTGCCCTTCTTCCCTTACCACAAAGGACAAATGTGTCTTTCATTAGTCACAGTCATAGCTACAGCCTCACATCACCGAGGAATCAGGACAGCTGACACAACGTTTGTGCAAATATGACAACGGCAGAATTGAGTGTGACTGAAAGATGCTGTGGGTCCAATTCACCTCGGATTAAGCCAGGCAACTGGTTTCGAAGACCTTGAAAACAGCTGTGATGGAGCAGACAGGCAATTTAGCAAGAGTCACAGATATGGGGACCGGTTTGGGCTGTCTGCCTCTTTTCATTTCCAGGAAAGCTTTAGTGGCCGATACTGTTCCATGTTTCCTATGAGGCTCATAATTATTTGTCAAAAGTGTGTTATTCACCCTGGTGTATGAATCCAATGCACCAAGTATCTCTGTTTGTTCAGGGGTTAAGTTTTATATTTTTTCTTTTTTTTGTGTGTGTGTGGAGGGGTGGTTTTTGTTTTGGGCTATTATTTAGAGAAACTAAGATCAAAACTCCTTATGTCCAGTTTTCAGCCATTAGGATTTTCTTTTCTATCTTTGACAAAAAAAGTCCAATTCTGCATGAAATAAATACACAAATTGGATAAAAATGTATCTTTGTGAGTTGCAGAAGCCACCTTGGTTTGATGGGGGCACACCTTGCAGTGGAGCTTTGGATCCAGAAAATCATGTCAGATCCATTCCTTCCCAGTTCGCACTCCATTCTCTCCCCAACCTCTCATCCTCAAGTGCTTCAACAAATACAAAACCAAATCACAAGAATCTTAGAGTAGGTGCATTAAACAATAAACATTATTTCACATAATTCTGGAGCCTAGGAAGTCCAAGATCAAGGTACCTGCAGACTCATTGTCTGGTGAGGCCTCACTTGCTTGTTCATAGGTCATCATCTCACTGTGTCCTCACATGCTGGAAGGGTCCAAAGCTCTCTGAGGTCTCTTTTATAAGAGTGCTAATCCCATTCATGAAGGTTCTAACCTCATGACCTAATCACCTCCCAAAGGCCCCACCTTCTAAATACTATCACATTGAGGGGTTAGGATGTCAACATAGGAATTGGGGGTGGGGGTGGGCGGGGGACATAAACATTGGGTCCATAAAAACAAGTACCTAGAGTTGCTAGTGTCAAGATAAGTTGAGAGATAATATCAGTGAAATATAGTATGTTACTGGTATGTCTTATTTCACAGGTTGTTTCTTGAATAAAAGCCAGTCTTGCCCCACAGGGGTCCCGATATTGCACTCGAGTCCCCGATGTCCATATTAGCAGGAAATCAGCTTATCTCTTGGACCCCTCTGTCCCTTCCATACATGTAGAAATTCCAGAATGCTAAATAATCTCAGGAGGGAATTCTGCTTGTCCCTATCTCACTGCTTTGCTCGTTTGCAGCTAAATGTATACCCCCATAGCTGGAGAAATTAAGAGCCACAACTAAAGCTGGTTGGCTTAGCACGAACAGGCTCAACAAAGGCAAACCAAGCTGTAGCTGAAGTGTGGGCAGCCTAGAGCTGCTTCCTCTGCCCGATGCTGCTGTTTCTGATGGTGCCTAAATAGAGCCCAAAGTGATGAGCTGAGGCTGGCCTCTGCCACTAAACCCCCTGCCCAGGTTACAGTGGTTCTTTCAGTTCCATAGAGGAGGGATTCCAATCCCTGAGCTTGGCACAGCCATGAATCTCCACACCAATTTTCCTTGGATTACTACTGCAGTTCTTTTATTCCACTCCTGGCCTATTCCATCCCATTCTAGATGCTAGTACCAGGAACATCATGGATCCCAAACCACCTGATCTCTTATTTGTCACTCCCTGGAAATAGAGGTCCTTTCTATTTTCAGACCCCAGCCCAGGCTCAGATCCTACCACCAAATGAGTGAAAGGGGAGGAAAAGTTCATCAACAACTACTATTACAGGATCTCTCACCCCTCTTCCCTAAACTCTGTTTAGGTACAAGGCAGTCATCTACTTGTATGCATAATGCTTTCTTGAAAAGGTGAATAACTGCCAAATGTGAGAATTTTAAAAGACTCCGTGGGATCCATTTCAAGTACACTAAATATGCATTTAATTATATATTCATATATACTAATGATTAAAGTGGTATTTCTAGTGCTAAGGAAATGGGGGTGGAGGACAAAGTCAGAAAACAGTTATTTTTCATAAGACAATATATGGAACTCTTGGACTCTTTAAAATGTAATAATTTTTTGGTTTGATAATATAAAAATAATTACAATAGAATCAGGATACCTGTAGGCATATAAGGCATGTTGGCCAGGTTAGTTTAATACAACAGAAGTTACGCTAGCCAGTTGGTCTGGTCTGAATGTTTGTGTCCCCCCAAAATTCATATTCTGAAACCCTAATGCCTAATGCAATGGTATTAGGAACAGGGGTTTAGATTGCTTGAATAGGTCATGAGGGTGGAGCACTCATGTGAGATTAATGCCCTTATAAAAGAGACCCCAGGGAGTTCCCTGGTGGTATAGTGGCTAAGGCTTCAGCACTGTAAGTGCTACAGCCTGGGTTCAATTCCCAGTCAGGGAACTACCCACATAAAAAAAAAGAAAAAAAAAGAAAAGAAAAAAGAGACCCCAGAAAGCTCCCTTCTATGTGAGGACACAGCAAGATTTCAGCAGTCTGCAACCTGATAGTGGGTTTTCACCAGAACCTGAGCATGTTGGCACCCTGATCTTGAACTTTCAGCCTGCAGAACAGTGAGAAATAAATTTCTGTTGGTTTTAAGTCTATGGTGTTCTGTTGACTAAGACATCAGTTGAAGCCAAGAGGACTACTGATGAGGTAGCGAGAGCTTATGGACTGAGGAGGAGAGATTGAACTGAGCTTCCAGGAGTGACACCTCAGCACACAGCACAGAGCTGCCCTTCAAGGGAGTTGCTGCCTCTAACAGAAGCCACTAAGTCAGGAGGCTGCTGTCACAGGTGCCAGCTCCAACCTCTACTTCTGCCATTGTCAGGAGGCTGGTAAGTCAGGCGCTGCAGCCATACTTTGGACTCCAGAACCCTGTGGTGCTGCCTTCCCTGGATCCGCAGCTGCCAAATGGAAGCCCCAGGCCCTGCCTCTTTCCCAAGTAATTCAGCTCCTGAACCAGATTCTGACTCTGGCATGCACCTGACTGGTGGCATCAAAATCATATGTCTGCAATCTAGCAACTGAAAACTGACCTGAAAAATGTTCTTGGTTAACAATGTAGAATTTATAATGTGGGAAATTGTTTAAACAATTGGAACAGGGTGTTCAAACATTTGAGGCAGCCTGAATGAAAAATGACCACTACACACAGACTTGAACTTGAACCTCTTATAGATTCTTTCTTAAGAAGCAACCAAAAGATTCTAGTTTCTTCACCAAAGAAGAGAATGAATCAAGAAAGAAAGTAATACAAAATTAGATAATAGGAGGTCCAACACAGGGAGACAGGCAAAGGCAATTCTCCAGAGGATGAGGAAGGGAAGGTATGAACAGCACACAGAAGGTGGAACTTGCACAGGTAGGATGGCAACAGGGAAAGAGGAGAGAATCAGATCCCCTGATGCTTTCAACTCTATTGGAAGTATCCAGAGAATTATGATAGGCACATAGAGCACTGAACAATTAGGGGAGGAAAGACAAGTATTAATAACCCTAAGAAAATAAAAAAGTTATATAGGGAAACATAACCTTAGCATGCCACATGTCTCAGGTGTGAACAGCATTTGCCTGGGCATGATGGTATAAACACTCAATATTGATCACAGAAGCAGTGATATAACTATTAATATACTGGAGGCCTGAGTAAGAGAAGGGGAAGAGAACACTTTGAAGGGAAAATATGGTAGGTACAAGCACTAAGTCCTTATTTTCTACTTTAAGAAGCTAAAGATAATATCTAACATTGAATTAGTAATATAAGCATATTACTAGAATGTGGAAATAAACACCAGATGGAAGTTTTTTTTAATGTTGAAACTGTTATTGTTATAAGCCTGATATATATATATATATATATATATATATATATATATATATAGAGAGAGAGAGAGAGAGAGAGAGAGATCTATTATCTTTCTCTATATGTGTGTATATATATATACACACACACACACACACACACACACACACACATTAATTACAGTAAAAAAATAAGTGCAAAAAAAGCATCTCTTGATGTACATTTGTAGCCTCTCTCTCCTTAAGACCCATATGTTGGTCTCAAACTCTCCCCTTTCCATGGTACACCTGCTCATTCTGTAAACCATTCTCTCATTCTATCGGGGTAACAAATTACATGGGCCACTGGCTCCTTCCTGCAGATCAACCCTGGAGATATTATAGAAGCCAGAGGAAAACTTGGATTTGAGGGATTAATAACAAAAAATAAAACACTGTGAGAAGCCTGAGAAGTCTGAAAACTCGGGAATTATGATATGGCGGGTGAGTGGAGAGTAGGGGAGCAGGAAGTGAGTGGGAGGTAGAGGAGAGGATGCTTCAGCCTGCCGTGAAGGCGGCCAGAGGCAGCTGTGAGAGGAGACATAAAAGGAGAAAAGCTTTCCATTCTGCACTGGCTTCTATGCACATGGACAATCACAGCTTGCCAACCACAAAAGAAACTGGCAACAACGGAAGAGAGGGCAGGGCACAGGAGGGTATATATAACAAGGGCCGTGCCCTGCAGGAGTAAGGAGGAATGAAAAGGGTGCATGTGCACTGACCAGCTAGCTACCCCTGGGTATTCACCACTGTACCCCTCTCCCTCCAAGCCCCGAGGGCTGGGGCAGCAAATCTATGGAGACTGCTTCTGGAGATTTTAAATTGGAAAATCCAGTCATGAGCCACTTAAAAACAGGATACGTTCTGAGAAATGCATTGTTAGGTGATTCCATCGTTGTGCAAACGGAATAGAGTGTACAAACCTAAATTGTATAGCCTACTACAGACCTAGGGTATATGGTATCGCCTATGTCAACTAGGCTACAAATCTGTATAGCGTGTTATTGTATAATACAACACAAGATTAAATCAAGCACAAGAGAAAATGATGCAGTCAAGAGATGCAATAAACGTAATTTATAAGGCTTCTGCCAACATAACACAGCATAGTGTTTTACATCAAATTTTTTTTATAAGTAGAAAGACTACACTGTAACAAAACTTTTTTATAAGTAAAAAGAGTATACTCTAACAATAAAAAGTATAGTGCAGTGAATACATAAACCAACAGTCATGTATTATCATTATCTAGTATTATGTACTGTATATAATTGTGTGTGCTATACTTCATCTGACTGGCAGTACAGCAGGTTCATTTACACCAGCATCACCACAAACATGTGAGTAATGTGTTGTGCTATGACCTTATGACAGCAACAGTGTCACTAGGTGATAGGAATATTTGAGCTCCACTATAATCTTCTGGAACCACCATTTTATACGTGGTTCATTGTTGACATAAACAATGTCATGTCACATGACTGTACAAACTGGAGAAGTTATTTGTGAATTGTGGGCAAAATGGAATAATTACCATCAGTTCTGTGGCCTCTGAGGCTCTGCCCCTGGCTTTAATTCACCTACAGAAACATCAACTGGAGGCTGAGCTGTAACCATTTCCCCAAATAAAACCAGGTGTAGTAATGGATACTCCATGGGGAGGAGTTCTTGGAACAAAAGAAATTCATATAAGGAATACAACTACTATATAAGAAAACAACAAACTCAACAATATAAACCATCTAAATTAGAATTATGAAAGGAGCAACAAATTAAAACAATGAAGATGAATCTATTAAGAGGTTAAGCCTGATATCAACAATATGAAGCCAGAACAAGAAAACATAAAAAATTACCTAATTGAGTATTAGGTATGAAATACGGAATAGCTGAAATAAATAAAACAATAGATAAGATATACAGCGAGATAAATAAAGGTGATGAATAAATCTGTGAATTTAAAGATCAGAGGAAAAACTATCCTAGAAGTCAGCAGAAAATGGTAAAGAGGAAGAAAATACAAAAGAAAGCTAGGAGTTGTGGAGGGTGGAAGGAAAAGTACTCACACCTGTGAGCCGTGACTTTGTACAACGTCAGTTTGACTAGGCTGAACTACATTTCCCAAAACTCCTCTCCTGTACATTTTCAGTTAGGGTGGGCCGTAGTGAGATCTCTGTGAAAGGTCTGAAGGGACTTACCACTTACCTGCTACGAGTAGCTCATCTCATTGACGTGAAGCAGTCACGGAACCTCCAACTTCTCCACTTGCCACAAATCCTTGCTAAACTCCTCTGACTCCTGGAATAGGTGTGTTTGGCAATTGTGATGAAAGGGTCTGGTTCCTGAAATTAACACATACAATCAAGGTTAGAGGCAAGAGGACTAATTTGAGTTTCCGTCTGTCCACGTAGGCTTCAGCTTGGGCTTGTCTTGCTCGCGCCCACAGTACATCCTATCTTCCCTTCTCAACTGCCTATTCTGTAGTTTTAAAGCTCCAGCATTGGAAATAAGACCATAGTCTGATGGAGACTGCTTAACTAGCTTTCATTGTTTCATAAGGTCAAATCCGTGAAATATATTATATAAATTCCCTTTCCTGATTTCTATCTTATTGATATTATCTCAAATTTTAGTTCAAGGTTGTCTTAGATGAATTTCTAAATTTGTTCTTTTTCACAGTTTGGTCCTTAATAAAAACACAAACTTTGCTAAGAAGTTTTGTCACCTTTACCATATTTCTTGATATTGAGGACTACTTCCAACACACGTTTTCAGTTTAACTTCATTCTCAAACTTATCTAAAATAAACTAGATCCAGCACAAATAATGCCCCATTTTTATAGGTTACTAAGGTTACTATTAATAAGACAACATGTCTATTTATACTATACTACTTTTAAAAGGGTGCTATTTTTGCCAAACCCTGTATATACCACGGGTGCCAAAAAATGTATACACATTTTAAGAGTTGTTATCTATGTATTACTTTTCGAAGTTGAATTGAATTACAGTACCAATGTGTAGTATGACATTCGCTCAAAAGATGGCATTAATCAAATGAATGCTAGCATCACCATGCAACAGGCAGGTCAGTCAAAGAAAATGGTGGAGGCACGGTTGTCGTTCAAGCAGCACAAGACCATTTGGAAGTGGTATTTGAAATTTGAGAATGTTGTTTGCGTTTCCTCCATGTTCTCCTGACTTAACACCCCTTGATTTCTACCTATGGGGACCCTAAAGGATGTGGTGTACGTAGAAAACCAGCTACACTAGCGGTACTTTGGGAAGAAATTGAAATGACATTCACAGTGATACAAGTGAACACTTTGGTCAACATTGCTCAAGCAGTAATTCACCATAATCAGAAGTGTCTGGACGTTGATGGTAACCACTTTGAGCATCTCTTGTAACTACAGAAGTCAAATGTGACTTTTATTCATCTTTTTTTACCAGTGCATGTTGAATATTGCAATTTTAATGCAGTTTTTTCCTTTCTTAAAATGTGTATACATATTATGGCACCGTGTGTGTGTGTGTGTGTGTGTACACACACACATACGAGGTTAGACAGTTAATTTTGCAAACTTTTCCTTAAAAAAATACTACATATCCTCATTGCTGAATATCACTATGGTCACCTTTGAAGTACTCCTCCTGAGAAGCTATGCCCTGACACCAGTGCCTAGTTCGCCCTTCAGAGCAATTTTGGAACTCTTTTTCTGGAATGGCCATCAGAGCTGTCATTGTACCCAAAATCTGACAATTAAGTTTGAGAATTTACCACTATGTGCTTAAGTTGGCAGCACTGATGGCCATTCCAAAGCTGTAGAATTGTACACCTGGAAGTTTTGTAATTCTTGCTAACCAATGTCACCCCAATAAGTCTAACATTAAAAAATGTATTTAAAAAAATAGAGTTCCAAAGTTGCTTTGAAGGATAGACTAGGTGCTGGCATCAATGCATAGCTTCCCAAGGAAGAGTACATCAAAGGTGACCCTAGTGATATTCAGCAATAAGGTGTGTAGCATTTTTCTAGGATGAGTTCACAAAATTAATTGTCTGACCTCATACACACACACACATGAATTCACTAAATTACTTGTTTAGGTAGGAGGAATATACAGATATTGGTAGGTTTAGAAATATATTAGGAATAAGTAAGCATGAGTAAGGGTCTTCAGGGCAGCCCCATTTGAGCAAAATTTTAATAATTTTTTGAGCCAGCAGTAAACAAAAAAAAAGTATAGTAAATTGAAAATATGAGATATGGTAGGAAAAATAATTTCTAATGTAATAGCAATAGGCATAAATTAAATTAACTCACAAATAAAAATAAAATATTCTCTTTTGGTATTAAGAAATAGCACAAAATCCAAAAATATGTTGTCTTTGAGAAACATTCTAAAACCAAAAGACTCAAAAAGTTGAAAATGAAAGAATAAATGGCAAAACAAAACAAAACAACACCTACAAAAATAATCTAGAATAGCAATCACAATAGTTGATAAAAAGTTTTAAAGTAAGTAAACAAAACAATAAGTGAGAAGACATAACCATCACGAACATATTTGCATGCAGTTAATTGGTTACAATAATGAACTGTGTACATAGAGAAATATATAAATGCTTGCAGTTTTTAACACCCAGTTATCAGAAATGTATTACATGAACAAAAATAAAGCAGATTTTAACTAAAAATTATAATAGTAGGCTTATACTATTAATTATATTGTTCAAATCATGTAACAAATAGCAAATATATGTTTTAGAAGCACATACATATTTACATGAATATAATAATATTAGGCCTACAGGAGGTCTCAATAATCTCTCCAGGAACAATATCTTATAGATCATATCTTTCAAACATAATGAAATAATATTAAAAATGAATAACGGGACATTTTTTAATGTTCCATATTTTTAAAATATTATATTACTAAATAACTTATAGTTTAAAAATAAAACTATAGTCAAAGTGAAGAATTATCTAAAATTGAATGAACATGAAAAAAGAAAATTGAATGAAAATGGTAACACAAACTGTATAATAAGAGACGTAACTAAAGCAGTATTGAAAAGAGCATTTATACCTTTAAATATGTTTATCAGGAGAAAAATAAAAATTGAAAAGAAATATGCTCAGCATCCAACTCAAAAATTATAAAATAGAACATCAAAGCAAACCCAAAGAAGAAAAGGAGTATAATAAAGGAAAAGAAACAATATAGTAATAATTTTTAAGCAGAGATAAACAGGCCTACAATCTCTGTTTTTGAAAAAATTAACAAGATAAACCTGATAAGACTGGTAAGAAAAAAAGACGACAAAAGTAAATAAAGTAGGAAATGAAAATAAACATATAAGTAAATAAATGAGAATAATTATAGATTTAAGAAACAGGCATAGATAAAATGGATAAATTCCTGGAAAACATGTAAAATGCCCTATTGGTACAAGAAGAAAAAGGGAATTTAAAATAGACTTCCAAGGATTCAAGAACTATAACTGGTGGTTAAAACCCCATCCCAAACATCTCTAGACTCAGACGCTCTCAAAATGGACTCTATCAAATTTTCAAAAACACAACTTCTTTGTTATATATGATGCTCCAGAAAATGCAGAAAGAAACAATAATTCTCAGTTCATTTTATGAAGCTAATATAATCTCATTTTCCTTCATGCTTCTGGATTTTAAGTCATAGTTCAGAAAATTTTCCCCACTCCCAGATTATAGAGGAATTCATCCATGTCTTTCCTAGTACATTTTATTTTTACATTTATGTCTCCAATTCATTTGGAATTTATTCTGCTATACACTATAAATAACGGATCCAATTTTCTCTATTCCCATATGGCTACACTCAGTAGTGTGCTGGAACTAGCTCATGACAGCTCAGGAGAACTAACTGTTAAATTTTCAGGAATTTTGTGAGCCTATTGCTAAACACAGCCATTATTACAAAATAGATTATATAAACTTACAATGAAATAAATCCTGTTAAAAATAAATCTAATAATATTTAAAACTGATCACTTCCAAATTATTTTAAGGTATGTTACTATTATCAAGACTCTTGAAGTTATTTATGTCTACAGCAGCTATGTGGTGGAAATACTGTAGAAAGGTATGCTGTTGTACATCCCTTCTCAACTTGGTTATAGACATTATACTATTAACGTTGAATCTTGACTAATAACTGCATGAAATTAGCTATGATCGAAGCATTCACATCACAGAAGGTGGCAATGCTAAAATCAGGGCTTAATGTATTGTTTGGCTAACTGTGTTGAACAGAGTCACTATAATGAGGAGACCAAAACCAAGTCAGTTTCTGTAATAAAAATTTATTGGAACACAGCCATACCCATTTGTTTACATATTGCCTATGGCTGCTTTTGTGCTATAATGGCAGAGTTGAATAGTTGCAACGGATGCTACATGGCCCAAAACATCTATTAATAAAATATTTTCCATCTGGGCCTTACAGAAAGTTTCCCAACTCCTGGTCTACACTTCAGAAAATAAAGGAGACAATGTTAGCAATGTTTAAAGTGCATTGTATCTGTAGCTGTTACACTGTGAATACCACAAAAATTTTTGAGAAATAATTTTCCAATATTTAAAAACTATTATCCAGTTCAGCAAAGAAGTCACTCACATCATTGACAAATAAGACAAGATTCAACATTATGTATTTTTCATTTCATTGTATATTTTATTACTATTTGTAAATTGCTTGCTAAATAAACATCTTTATATTAGTAAAATTTATAATATACATATTATATACATACATATAAACACGTATGTATATGTCTGTGTGTATTAAACATATTTATTTACAAGCATAACACTGACTATACAGCATCTCAATTTCACTTATTAAAACTTTATAGCTCTAGTTTAAAGTGAACACAATGGAATCGTTATGACCCCTTCCAGAACGATAAAGCAAGAAACAATATTTCAATAATTTGGTCAGCTGAGTTCCAGTGACAAATATTATGCTAAATTTTCCTAACTGTTGCTAATCATTCTGTAACCACAATTTTTCCTGTATTATTAAAAATACTTATTTAAAAATTTTATTTGTCCCTTCTGATTTGAGATGCTGTCTTTATTGCATACTAAATTTTCATATGCAATTCAGGTTACTTCTCATTTTGCTATTTTGTTTCATTAGTCTGTCTGTTCATGTGACAATATCAAACTGCCCTAATTATAAAGGGTTTGTGATTTGTTGTAATGTTTAGTAACTGTAATTTCTCCCATTGTCTCACTCATTTGCTCTTTTGTTTCCAGGTGTTTTAGCTCTTCTTGCTTGTTTATCTTTTCAGATAAATTTATAATAACTCTGAGGGATAGTATCTTATGATATCCTTATTGGCCATTTTATAAATTTATAAACTAAAATACAAAGGAGAACACTTCTTTAATGATATTGAGACTTTCTATCTAAGAACAAATCACATTTTTCCATTTTTGAAAACAACTTTTATAACCCTCAGGTGTATTTTCCACATACTGGTTTCGGATACTTCTAGTCAAGTTTTACCTTGGCCCTGAATTTCTCTTTTTAATATAATAAAAGGGATCCTCTCCTCCATTACATTTTGTAATTGGTTTTGGTTTCTATTATGAAGTCTATTGATTTTTTAATGTTAATTTTATAGGCTGCTACATTACTCAATTATTTTATTATTTGAGGTAAGTTTTAATTAATTCTTTTGGATTTTCCAGATATATAATTGTGTCATCTGAAAACAGAGTTCCAACTCTTAATTTCCAATTATTATATCCTCCAGTTGTTTTATCTAATTATGATGGATAACAGCTTCAAAATAATGTTATATAGGAGTATAAATTATATGATTTCTCTCTAATATCTGACTTTAGTAGGAAAGTCTTAGAGTCTCCTCATTAAGTAACATGCAAGGTTGGGGGCTGAATTATATTTATATTTTATTATACTAAAAAGTGTAGTAGGCCAAATAATGGCCCCCAAAGACATCAGGTCCTATTCCCTAGAACATGTAAATGTTACCTTATAGGGTGAAAACTTGCAGACATGATTAAGTTTCAAATTTTGAGACGGAGAGATTATTCTGGATTCTATGTGTAGATTTTAAATGCAAACACATGTATCTTTGTAAGATGGAGGCAGAATGAGATTTGATACATGCAGGAGAGAAAGCAATCTAACCATGGTAACAGAGATAAGAGTGATGTGGCTACAAACCAAGGAATGCTGGCACCCACCAGAAGATGGAAGAAGCAAAGAATGCATTTTCCCCTAGAGCCTCCAGAGGTGCTGTGGCCATTAATTTCTTTCAGTGATACTGATTTTGGACTTCAGCCCTCTAGAACTAATGAAAGAATACATTTCTGTTGTCTTAGGCTACCAAATTTATGATGAGTCAGTAGCTTAAAATGACATTGGGGAAACATGTGATCATCTGCTTTTAAAAATCCACGAGAATCAAAATAATTACTGTAACTACTCAAATCACTAAGCCAGATACAATATCAACTTAAAAATTTTAAACTTATAAAAAATGCATATTATAAAATATAAAAGATAAAATACCACTTTATCTTAGAGCCTTTATAACTATAAGGCTCTAAGAATTAAGTTAATTAAGACTGTGTAAGACTGCCATGTAGAAAAATAAAAATTTAATGAAGGATGCAAAGATGACCTGAAAATATAGAAAGATAATTCATATTCTTGAATGGGATAATATTATAAAGATAATCATTCCCAATTTGATCTCCAAATTCAATACCATACCAATGAAAATGCCAGTTGCATTTTTTGAAGAATTGATAAATTGAGTCTAAAAATTTAATAGAAGAACTAATGTTCATAAATAGCTAAAATGTGAAAAAAAGAAAACGTAAGAGGGAAACTCACCATAACAGACCATCAGGTGTTTAATAAAGCCATTACTAAAAAAGGAAAGTGTGGTTTACACTAAAAGAATCGACAAAAGCAGTAAAATACAATGCTCAGAATGAGACTCAAACCTGTTCAGAGTAATAACATCCAGAATCTGACTTGATTTCCAATTTATGGCACCACTTACAGTTCAATGGGGAAACAATTAATTATTTGGAGTCAGAATTAGGAAAATTGATTCACTACATGAAGAAAAATAAAGTAATTCTTAGATCAAAAGTGGTCACAAGTATATTAAAGATCTAAATGTGAAAGACAAAAATATAAAGTTAATAGGAGAAAATATAGGACATTATCTCTGTAACCAAGAAGTGAGAAAGGACTTTTTAAACCACCAAAGACACAAACCATAAAGAGAAAAAGGTATGAATTTGATTAGGGCAAAACTAAGAATCTCTATTCAACAAACAAAATGATGGTTAGAGTTAACAGACAGAAGACTGGGAGAAAATATTTGCAATAAGGGTCTAATATCCAGAGTATACAAGTATACAGAAGTCTTTAAAGCAAGTACAAGAAGATAGAAACTTTGGAAGAAAATAGACAAAGAATATAATCAAGTAATTTACAGAAAAGGAAACCAAAAGGCTACAAATCATATGGAGAGTTATTCCAATTAATTAGTATTCAGAGGAATGCAAACTAACCCAAAGGGAAGTCAGTTTTTCATAACTTAATCTATAGATGCAATGCAGTCTCAATTGAAATCCCAGTTAGTGGGTATCAACTAACTCAAAGTTTATACAGAGCAGCAAAAGACAAAGGATAGCCAAGTCTGTATTGAAAGAGAACAAAGTCAGGACGCTATTTGAGTTACTATAAATCTATAATAATCAAAACAATGCAGTATTGGTCAAAGAATAGACATCTAGATTAATGAAGCAGAACAGAGAGCCCAAAAATAGACATATACAGAGGAGAAAAGATAGTCTTTTCAATAAACGGTGCTAGAACAACTAGCCATCCATATACAAAAAGAAAAAAAAAAGAATCTAAGCATAGACCTTACACATTTTATAAAAATTAACTGAAAATAGACCATAGACCTCAATGTAAAATGCAAAACTATAAATCTCTTAGAACATAACATAGGAGAAAATCTAATTGACCTTGGGTATGGCAATGACTTTTTAGATACAACATGAAGGACATAATACATACAATAACTGATAAATTGGACAAAGAACTCTAAAAACTCAACAATAAGAAACCTAAAAACCAGATTAAAAAAAAATAGAAAAAGACGTGAACGGAAACCTCACCAAAGAAGATATACAGATGGTAAATGAGCATATGAAAAGATGCTTCACCTCATATGTCATTAAGGAAATGCAAATTAAAACAATAATGAGATACCACTATACACTTATTAGAATGGCTAAAATCCATAACACTGGTAACACCAAACGCTGGTGAGGATGTGGCACAACAGGAACTCATTTATTGCTGGTGGAAATGCAAAATGGTACAGCCACTTTGGAAGAAAGTTTGGTAGTCTCTTACAAAACTGAACACACTCTTACCATATGACCCAACAATGGCACTTCTTGGTATTTACCAATATGAATTGAAAATTTATACCAAAACCTATACACAGATACTTATAGTAGCTCTATTCATAATTGCCGTAACTGGGAAGTTACAAAGACATCCTTCAGTACGTAAATGAATACATGGGGTACATCCAGACAATGGAATATTACTCAGTGCTAAAAAGAAGTAGCAATTAAGAAATGGCATGGAGGAATCTTAAATGCATATTAGTAAGTGAAAAAAAAATTCTAGGATATATACCGTACGATTCCATCTATGCATTTGGGAAAAGACACAGAGACAGTAAAAACATCAGCAGTTGCCAGATATTAGTGAGGAGGAAGGGATCAAACAGAGGAGCACAGAGGATTTTTAGGGAAGACTATTCTGTATGATACCATAATGGTAGATACATGTCATACTTTCCTCAAACCCTACGGAATGTACAAGACCAAGAGTGGATCCTGATGTAATGAATTTGGTGATTATTACGTGTCCATGTTGGTTCATCAGTCATAACAAATGTTGCACTCTGGTACCAGATGTTGATAATGGAGGAATCTGGTTGGGGGCAGGGTATACACCAGAACTCTCTTTACTTTTCCCTCAATGTTGCCATGAACCTGAAGCCGCTTTAAAAAATAAAGTCTACTTAAAAGAAGAAAATGAAAATGAGGCTTCACTTTGCTCCTGTAATATGAGCAGATACTGGGATGCTGGGTAATGCCAAGTGTTGGTAGAGGGGTGGGATATCATGCTCTGCTGGTCAGTATGTAGGTTGGTGCACACTATGGCAAATCTACAGTGTCATTTGGTCAGATTAAGTGTGCACATATCTAAAACCCATTCCTGAGTACTTACCACAAGGAGTCTCACACACATCTCTAAGGGGACATACAGGAAGACAGGCATGTCAGTGTAGTTTGTAGGGACAGAATTGGAGGTTATCTGGGTGCTCATTACCTGAGACAGGGGAAAGGAAGGTAATAGGTAAAGCATGGTGGCTGCAGCAGTTAAAAGGCCACAGACCTGATATTTGACATGTATATAATATCAAAAACCCAGTGGAAAAAAAGAAAAGTGAAATGAGATCTAGAATACAGTATCAATAAGAGTCAAATTTAAATATATGTAATCCCAAAGTACACATACAAGTAAAAGCATCCACATTAAATACATTGAAATAGTTCCCTATGTGAGAGGAAGGTAATAGGGTAAGAATGTGAATAAAATTTTTAATAAAGGAAAGATAAAACTAAAATGAATAACATCTATGTGTAGACCAATGGTAATAATATGCAATAAACTGAGGAGTATGGTTAAATTAAACCTCTGCATCCTTGATCCAACTAAAGATTATAGATAGATGATAGATAGATGGATAAATAGATGATAGATGATAGATAGATGGATAGATAGATAGATAGGTAGGTAGGTAGGTAGATAGATAGACAAAAGAAACCATTCTCTCTCCCATGTGGACACTGAAATACCACTACTACCACCACCATACCAAAGAGTTCCATTATCAACCCATTTGACCTTAGTCTTATATGTAACTTTGAAGGTTTTTGTACAAAAACCATTCAGAATGCCTTTTATTTCAGGATGTAAATACTATTCAGCCAGTTTTTTACCCTCATCTCAGTAGGTCCTCTCCCACTTTTCACACCTTTTGCTGCAATTTCTGGTGTCTCCACTGCTCATTACAAGGTGATATGAACTATCCAAATGAGAGACTAGAGGAAGGGTCTCCTTACCTGGGTGACAGAGAGCATCGTGGAGGGTAAGAATAGCACATGCAAAGGTATGGTGGCAGATAGGACACATTTGGAAAACTGCGTTTAGACTATTTAGAACCCTGGTAAGTGAGAAATGCAAGCTCTAGATGAATCTGCAGAGGGAAACAGGGTCAGATCAATTCACAGACAATTGTAGGTAAGGCTAATGAGTTTGAATTTGAACCTGAGGCAAATGCAGAGTCATTGAAGAACGTTAAACAAGACAATGACTTGATTGGGTTTGAACAATCACTCCAACAGCAATGCAGAGGAAGAAAGGAGACAGTTAGAAGGATGCTGCAGTAGTCCATGCTAGAGGGTTCATGAATGTAACAGAAGACAGTGGTGCCTGACTTTCTTAGTGGATTAGGCATCCAACTATAGTCAGAGGACTAGATAAAATGCTTTCCACAGGTCCCTCCCAGCTCTATTATTTTCCAATCCCACTTACCTCATATTCAATCAAAGAAGGGAGTGATGAGGCATAAGCAGAGAAATTTGCAATTTTTGATCAATATGCAGAACTCACATTCAGCAGACAGGAAGCAGTAAAGACTATACATGATGCTGATTGCTTAGATAATTCTCTGTGATCAAGCACATTTTATAATTAATTTTTTTATTCAGGTGAGACCTGCTGCTTTTAAAACTTTTCATGTTTGAAATTTTATGGAAAAAAATTGTTGAATTTAGTGCTGAATATTCTAAACAGGGGCAGAAATATTTTAACTTGACTAGAGTCACTCTCGTATCTCCCATCCTAAATAAGATTAGATTTGATAGGAAAATCTAGGGCATTGCCATGACAATTACCAGGTTTAGTCTTAGTTCCACTACGATTTTATGTAACTCCAATCAGACAAAAAGCAGAGCGCTATAAGGAGCAGATGTGGGTGGTCCCTCTGCCTCCTATTATCAGAGTCTTCCAACTCTAACAGTAAATAACACAGTATGACATTAAGCCACTGGTTCTCAATCTTGGTGCATGTTACAATCACCTGAGGATCTTTTACAAATTACTGGTGCTTAAGTCCTATCCCCAGAGTTTCCGATTCAATTGATCTGGAGGGAGAAGGTTTTAAAATCTTCTGAGGTCATTTTTATGTGCATCCAGGGTTTAGAACCACCCCACTAGGCAATTAAGACAGCAAGTCTCAAGGTGCCGCCCAGGGATGGCTACAAGTCAGGAATGTTCTCCAAAAGGTTGGCAGTCTGGATTCGTGTAAGTTTGGATTATTTCATAGTTTGGCAAAAATAGAATCATCACATTAAAAATAAATCAGTTCTATCACTGGTGTCTCATCTAAAGGGCCCCAATGTTTTTATAAAACCTATTTGGTGGTTTTATAAGGTTTTTTCTTTAGAGAAAGGAGAAGTAACTGAATAGGAAAGGGAGGGAGGAAAAGCAGAGATCCCACCAAGATGGTTCTCACATAAGAGCTCTCAAGCTCTTAAACCTCTGAGTTTAAGAAGGAGCTGGGCCCAGTGCGAGGAAACAGCAATTGTGCAGGATACCACCTGCTTCCCATCATGCTCTCTGGGTATTTCAAGCTCTATCACAATTATAGTCTCTACACTATAATATAGAATTGCCAGATTTTTTTAAATGTAAGTATCATGGATCATAATATTGCCAAGTGGCCTATCAGGGTCTCTCTTTTTTAATGTAAAGTCCTAAATCAATGGAAGATATTTTATCTTTGTATCTTTAAAATAACACAAATTGGTCTTAGGAACCATCCAGCATCTTGTTTCTGTACTAGAAAACTCTTAGATCTTATTCATCAGTCAGCTATACTGTTCCTTTTTCAGAGACATAAACCATCCAAAATTTTTCTGATATCCTTGCTTTTAATTGTTTGGCTGAATCAAAGCAGCTAAATTTGATACACATTTAATGTTATTTCTTTCAAGACTTAACTTACTTTTCTGGGGTTAAAATACTGAGCAAACAATGCTTGGCTTCATTTGAACCCTACAAATATGTTTTTCACCCAAGAAATTTCTGATATCAACAAGAGACCTATCCTACTGAATAATAATGTTGGTGAAGAAGTGAGAATACACAAACCTCACTTTGTAATGGAAGCCCAGTATCTCAACCTTGATTATGTTCTGTACGTGACTAGAGACAGTCCTAACTATAGCCAGTTCCTTTCTATTTCCTTATTGCTACAGACTGAATGTTTGTGTTTCCCCCAAATATGTTGAAAACTAATCCCCAATATGGCAATATTTGGAAGTGGAGCATTGGGAAGTAATTAGGTCATGAGTGTGAAGTCCTCATGAATAAGATTAGTGTCCTTATGAAAGAGACCCTGGAGAGCTCCCTCACCCCTTCCCGCCATGTGAAAACACAGATGGAATACAGTCATCTATAATCCAGGAAACAGGTCCTCACTAGACACTGAATTTGCCAGAACCTTGATCTTGTACCTCTCAGACTCTAGAATTGTGAAAAATAAATTTCTGTTGTTTATATGCCACCCACTCTATTCTATCAGCCCAAACTAAGACATTCACCATTAGTCAACCCAGAGCCTCTTGTTTTCTTTCTAATGAGACTGAGTTCTACATAATTATGATTAAAGTCCCTCCACAGGGTTCCTCTGGGACCCTTCTCAATAACTCTGTGTCCCTTCAGAGTGATGTTGACATTTTCTGGAATATCAACAGTCCGATTGCTTAAGATGGTCTTCATTCTCACATTAAAAGTGGCTAACAGCTTTAGGTCTCTTGATATTGATATAGATATGGGTCTTTTTTGTTCTTTCATTGTAAAAATATCATTATATAAAACATAGTTATAAAAAATAAATAAAAAATAAAACATAGTTATATAAAAATATCATTATGTGCCATCAACTAGGTGGCTTAGAACAATAGAATTTTATTGTCACACAGTTCTGGAGGTCAGAAGTCTGAAATCAAGGTGTCAGCAGGGCCACGCTCCCCTGATACTCATAGGGGAATCCTTCCTTGCCGCTACCTGGTTTCCGGTGATTTGCTAGCATTCTTTGGTGTTCCTTGGCTTACAGCTATGTAACTCCAATGTCTGCCATCATTGTCACAAGGTATTCTCATCAGTGTGTCACTGTCTTCACACGACTGTCTTCTTACAGGGACACCAATTGTATTGGATTAGGGCAATATGACTTCATCTCAACTAATTGTATATTCAATGGCCCTATTTCCAAATAAGTTCACATTCTATACTAGTCAGGATTGGGATTTCGACATATCTTTTAAGGAACACAATTCAACCTGTAAAAATATACAACTAGATTATTTAGAGTTTTTAAATGTATATGAAATCTAAATTTTTAAAGAAATTGATAGGCCATTCCATTTCTTGTGCTTTTCACAAGAGGTCCAAGAGAAATCCTTGACTAAAAGAATATATGCCCTTAGGACTATTCCTCCATAATTTTTTAATTACAGCTAAAGAGAAAATGAAAGGAAACATCTCTCCTTGTTATTTGTTACCAAACTTTAGATAGAAGTCTATCTTAAAACTTTGAATCATGTTGATTAGGAGAATGGTTTTAGGGAATATGAAAAGGTCCCATCTTTATTAGTGTGAAAAATGAGAATCTAAAAAGACTAAGGAAAAAAAGCAACTATAAGTTTTAAAGGTTATTTTTATGTGCTTGCAGTACTTATGACAACTTGCATCAGAAAGACCTTGATGATAAAAAATGTTATTCCTCAGTTTTTATTGGTGAAATGACCCACATTTTTTTATATTATTGAATAAAATTCTATCCTTTAATTTATTGAACCAAAGAGTAATTCCTACCAAGGATGTAATGTCATGAAAACATAGAAAAAGAAGTTTAGAACTTTTCTTCTTTCATATAAACTTACACTAAAAATACTTCTTAAGATTAAAGATATAGATATAGATAGATAGGTGGTAAATTTCAAATAGTATATTACTTTTTGACTACTTCTGTAACAGAGTAAAGCACTACCCAGCCAAGCTGAGAGGACACAGAATATGGGAATCCTCACTTCAAGGATGACTAAGGCTTTCCTGGGTATTGGGATAGAATGTTGTCAACCATATTGCCCCAGTGTTGGTTACTGTGGTCATGTTCATCATGCCTTGCAAAGACAGATTGTGACAGAAATCCAATTCAAATTGTCATAAGAAAAAAAAAATGCTTGTAACTAACTAAACATGGCTGGACAAAGGGGCTCTGCAACGTCCCCAGGATTCAGCTCTCTCACACCTTCTTTTTCCCCTGCTTTCTTTTATATTGGCTTGGTTCTCCACAAGGAGACACCTAGCAGGCTTACACCTTGCAGCTTCAAGTCCAAGATAAAGGAAACAGTTTCTGTAGCTCCAAGAAGGACTCTTGCAACTGGAATATGTGTCCATTTTGAACTGTGGCCAAGGGGATGAAAGCCCTTATTGGACAACCAAGGTCAGGGCCCACCCCCGATGTGAGGAGGTTGGATCAGCATTACCTGAACTCTAAATGACTGTGTGGGAAAGAGATTATGCCCTACACAAAATCAGGAGTGGTTGACAGAAGCTCAGAGACTGGGTGGGCAAAAACAACCAATGATCATTTCAAATAAGGATAAAGAATCCAGCAGAGGAAGTGGTATAGTTGGGGAGATGAATTGGACCTTAAGTCTCCTCTTTCCAAAGCTGTGAAAAACATATATGATTAAATTCATTTTGCCTGTAGTCCATCAGAAGTAGTATATCAAATGATAACTACTCTAATACTACAACATGGATGAAACTCAAAAACATTATACTAAATACGAGAGGCCAGACACAAAAGTTCACATATTATATGATCCATTTATATGAGTATCTACAAAAATGTACATCCATAGAAACAGAAAGTAGACTGGTGGCTGTCAGGGATTAAGGTGAGAAGGGAAGGAAGAATGCCCACTTAATGGGCACAGCGTTTTCTTTTGGGATGATGAATATATTTTGGAACTGACCTAGGTAGTGACTGTATAATACAACATAATGAATGTACTATAATAAATGCTACTGAATTTTAAAATGGTTAGGGGGATGTCATCAAGATGGTAGCATGAGAGGTGACTCTTGAAATCTTCCCTGAAAAATACAATGAATTTAACAGCTAAAGTCCAGCAAGGGAGCCCCTAAGCAACACATAGTCTCAGCTGAGAAACCCACTCATCACAAGAGAACACCTGAGGGCCAGAGAAAGGGAGAGGAGCAAGAGAGAAGAAAAGGGAGCAGTTCAGAGACATGCTACAGGGTGACCTGGAGAAGAGAGAGTGAGGTGGGGGCCTGGGCTCATGGGCAAGTTGGAGGCCGAGAACAGACAAAAGTGGAGGCATGGGTAGCTGGAGCATGAGGCAGACTGTAGGAGCAGGACACAAGTGCTTGTGGCATGGTGCAGGCTGCCAGGATGTGGGGGACAGCAGCCATAGAGTGGCACAAGCAGCCAGAGGGGGAGCACTGCCACTGGGGTGCAAGAGACCAGAGCTCAGGGCTTGAGACCTGAGCAAGCCACAGGCAGACTGGGATGCAGGTGGCCAGAGCAAGGTGCAGGCAGCCAGAGGGGCGCTCGAGAGGCTGGAGTACAGCAACCACAGATGGAGAGCAGTATAGCCCTGGATGAGTTGGGGCCCCAGCAGAAACCCTGTATGGCCTTGGATATAGAGCCTGGCTGCTCCCCCTTGCTCTCTCCCCGGGCTTGCCCCCACCCAGCTCCACCCAGTGTCTACATACAGTTGGCTACAGCAGAGAAGCCACCATTGCCCTGTGCCTGCAAACAAACCTGTGCCTTTCCCAGCAAACCCCACTCCCACCCTTCCCCCTGAAACCCACAGGGGGATCCTGGGAAACTGAAGTGCAGGTATGGCAGCTTCTGCCTGCACTGAAATCTCAGAGGCATAGAATACCATTGTCCACCATATCCTCAAAGAGGAGAAACACTGAGACCAAGGTGACTGGGTCAAAGAAGAGAAGCCCACCTTCTAGGAAATCTCCCAGTATGAGAAGATTGAATAACTAAGAGAAAAAATTGTAAGATGCTGCAGTGATACCAACTGGGAAGTGAAAAGAAAGACCTCTTCATATCTATGAGGGGAAAAGTCCCTGTGCTCAGGAAGAGAAACACTCCAACAGCAATGAGTACCATAGGGAACAAAATTTCTCAGAAAGAAAATGAAAAATCTCCAGAAAAGGGACTTAAAGATATAAAAATGCATGTTCTAAATGACACAGAATTCAAGGATGCAGTTCTGAGAACACTCAAAGAGATCAAAGAAAGGCAGCTAAGCACAGAAAAGCAGCTAAATATTCTCAGGAAGAAAATTTGTGAGTGAAAGGAATACTTTAACAAAAAATTGAACCTATAAAAAAATAGAAATTCTGGAGATAATGCAATAAAAGAAATAAAAAATTAAATACCTAGCATAGGAAGCGCAGCCGACCAGATGAGGAAAGAATTTATGATAGTGAAGCTAGAAATATGGAAATGTCACAGAAGGAAGAAGAGAGAAACCTGAGAGTTAAAAGAAATGAAAGATCTCTACAAGATCTGACTCCATTAGAAAGAGCAACATAAGAATAATGGGTATCCAGAGAAAGTAGAGGAAGAGATGACCACAGAGAATTTGCTCAAATAAATAGTAGATGGGAACTTCTCAAATCGATGGAAAGAAATGGAACCTCAAATCCAAGAAGCAACCAGGACCCCTAATTGCTTGAATTGTAGCAGATCTTCTCCAAGGCACATTATACTGAAGATGTCAAAGGTCAAAGACAAAGAAAGAACCCTCAAGGCAGCCAGGGAGAAGAACAAACAATATAACCTATAAAGGATAGCCCTTCAGACTGTTGTTGAACTTTTCAACAGAAACTCTACATGCCAGAAAGAAATGGAATCAAGTATTCAAAATATTAAAAGAAAGAAATTATCAGCCAAGAGTAATCTATCCAGCAAAGTTATCCTTTAGATATGAAGGAGGAGTAAAGACCTGTTCAGACATACAGAAGCTGAGGCAATTCTCTGACACAAGGCCAGCATTTTGGGAAATACTGAAGGAGGCTATTCAAAGTGAACCAAAAATTCAAAATAAATGGGGGACAATTGGGACAACAAAAACATAAAAGTGGAGGAAGTAAACGTTTAAATCTCCAAAAGAGGATGGAGATAAGAAGCATACTTAAGAAAAGGGACCACTGCATATATAAAACTTTATTTTTCATAAACTTCATGGTAACTACTGAAAAAACACTCAGAACTAAGACACATAACCAAAAACAGAAGAAAAAAAAAGAGGAAACCAGAAAAAAAATCACAGAACACCATCAAACTAAAATAGCTGACAGTGAGAAAAAAGCAAAGAAGAAAATACAACACTGAGATATCAGAAAACAAAAGATAAATTGGCTATAGGAAATACTCATATATCAATCATTACCCTAAATGTAAATGGACTGAACTCACCAATAAAAAGGCAGAGAGTAGCAGACTAGATTAAAAAGCAAAGTCCATCCATGTGCTGCCTCCAAGAGACACAGCTCAGCCACAAGGACAAATACAGACTCACAGTGAAAGGGTGGAAAACAATACTCCAAACAAATGACATCCAGGGAAAAGCAGGAGTAGCCATACTTATCTGATGAAACAGACTGCAGGATAAAAAAAGTAATGAGACAAAAATGGACATTTCATAATGATAAAGAGGACAATACAACAAGAAGACATGGCACTGATTAATATATATGCCCCCAATCAGGAAGCACCAAAATATACAAAGCAATAACAGATCTAAAAGGAGAAACTGATAAAAACACTATTATAGTAGGGGACGTAAACACACTGTGACAACCATGGACAGATCATCCAAACAGAAAATAAATAAGAAAATATCAGCTTTAAATGAGACATTATAGCAACTGGGCATAATTGACATTTATAGTACACTCCATCCTACAACACAAAACTGTGCATTCTTTTTTAGTGCACATGTAACATTCCCAAAGATAGATCATATGCTGGGGCACAAAGCCAGCCTCAGCAATTCAAGAGGATTGAAATCATACGAAATATATTCTCTGACCATAAAGCTTTGAAATTGGAGATAAAATGCAAAAAGTAAGCAGAAAAAAAAACCCCACATATACATGAAGTTTAAACATATTATTAAAAAATGACTGGCTCAAAGAAGAAATAAAAGAAGAGATTAAAAATATATAAAAACTAATGACGATGAAAACACAACTTATCGAAATTACTGGGATGCAGCAAAAGCAGTAATAAGAGGGAAATTTATATCACTATGTCAAGAAACAAGAAAAGTCAAAAGTAAAAAACCTAACATCACATCTTAAAGAACTAGGAAAAGAAGAACAAAAAGAACCCCCCAAAGTCAACAGAAGGAAGGAAATGATAAAAATTGGAGCAGAACTAAATGAAATAGAGGACAGAAAAACAATAGAAAATTTGATACAACAAAGAGCTGGTTCTGCAAAAAAAAAATTAACAAAATTGAAAAACCTCTGGCTAGGCTCACCAAAGGAAAAAGAGAAAAGACACAAATAACCAAAATTAGAAATGAAGGAGGGGAAATTACAGTTGATACCAAAGAAATACAAAGAATCATATGAGAACATTATTAAGGGTTATTTGCCACTAAATTTAGCAACCTAGAAGAAATGGACAAGTTTCTAGAAATTTATAGTGTATCTAGACTGAACCATGAAAACTAGACAATCTAAATAGACCAATCAAGAGTAAGGATATTGAAACAATCATCCAAAACCTCATCAAAAGCAAAAGTCCAGGACCAGATGGTCTCAGTAATGAGTTTTACCAGGTATTCAAAGAAGAATTAACACCTATCCTCCTCAAACTCTTCCAAAATTGAAGAAGAGGCAATACTTCACAACTCATTCTATAAGACCAAACATTACCCCAATTCCAAAGCCTGGTAACAACACAAAAACAGAAAACTGTAGACCAATATCTCTGATGAACACAGATGCAAAAATCCTAAACAAAGTACTAACAAATAGGAAACAACAATGCATTAAAAAGATTATACATCTTTTTAATGCATTATTGTGGGATTTATCCCAGGGGCATGAGGATGGTTCAATATATGCAAATCGATCAATGAGATATACCATGTAAACAAAATAAAAGATAAAAACCATATGATTGTATCAATTGATTTGGCCAAAGCATTCAACAAGATACAACATCCATTTATGATCAAAGCACTGAATATAATGGGTA
This sequence comes from Lyroderma lyra, assembly GCA_004026885.1. NCBI lineage: Eukaryota > Metazoa > Chordata > Mammalia > Chiroptera > Megadermatidae > Lyroderma > Lyroderma lyra. The sequence continues at coordinate 249,866 of PVJL010000797.1, forward strand.
TAAAAGGAAAGTACCTCAATATAATAAAAGCCATATATGAAAAAATCCTCAGCAAATATCATACTGAAAGAGGAAAAACTGAAACCTTTTCTTCTAAAATCAGGAACAAGGCAGTGATGCCCCCAGTCACCACTGTTATTCAACATTGATGGAAGTTCTAGCAGAGCAATCAGGCAAGAGGAAGAAATAAAAGGCATCCAAATTGGAGTGAAGACGTTAAACTGTCACTTTTCACAGATGACATGATCCTTTATACAGAAAATCCTGAAGACCGCACCAGAAAACAATTAGAAATAATAAGCAATTACAGTAAAGTTGCAAGATACAAAATCAATGTACAAGAATCCTTTGCATTTTTACATATGAACAACAAAATTTCAGAAAAAGAAATGAGAAAAACAATAGCTTTTGCAATCACAAGAGAAAAAATTACCTAGGAATAAATTTAACAAAGAACATAAAGGACTTATACATGGAAAACTATAAAACACTACTAAAAGAAATTGAAGAAGACACAAAGAAATGGAAAGATATAACATGTTCATGGATTGAAAGAATCAACATAGTTAAATTGGCCATATTATCCAAATCAATATATAGATTTAATGCAATTCCCATCAAAATCCCACAGACATTCTTTCAAGAAGTAGATAAAAAATTATCAGATTCATATGGAACCACAAAAGACCCCAAATCACCAAAGCAATTATACAGAAAAAAAAAATAATAAGGCTGGAGGCGTTAGGCCACCTGACTTCAACCTATACTACCAAGTGTCAGTAATCAAGACAGTTTGGCATTGGCAGAAAAACAAACACAGAGACCAATGGAACAGAATTTAAAACCCAGAAATAAACCCACAAATATATGGACAGATAATTTTTGATAAAAGAGAAAAAAATATGCAATGGAGAAAAGAAAGCCTCTTCAGTAAATGGAGCTGGGAAATTTGGAAAACCACATGCAAAAGAATGAATCTGCACTGCGAACTGTCACCATATATCAAAATTAATTCAAAATGGATCAAAGACCTGCACATAAGACCCAAAACAATAAAGTGCATAGAAGAAAATATCAGTACTAAACTTATGGACCTTGGGTTCAGATAGGACTTTATGAACTTGATCTCAAAGGCAAGGGAAATAAACGTGAAAATAAATTAATGGGACTATATCAAACTAAAAAGATTCTGCACAGAGAAAGAAACTATCCAAGCAAAGAGGCAACCAATCAAATGGAAGAAAATATTTGCAAACAATACCTCTGATAAGGGGCTAATATCTAAAATCTATAAAGAACTCATATGACTCAACAACAACAACAAAAGAAAAACAAAAAAAAAACCCCAAACAATCCAATTAAATAATGGTTAGAGGACCTGAACAGACACTTCTCCCTGGAAGATATACAAATGGCCGACAGATACACATGAAAAAATGCTCAATTTCACTAGCTGTAAGAGAAATGCAAATCAAAACCACAATGAGATACCACCTCACACCTGTTAGAATGGCTGTTATCAACAAGACAAGGAATAACAAGTGCTGGAGAGGATGTGGAGAGAAAGGGAACCCTCATACACTGCTGGTGGGGATGTAAATTGGTACAACCACTATGGAAGACAGTATAACAGTTCCTCCAAAAATTAAGAACAAAATTATCAGATGACTCAGCAATTCCTCTCCTGAATATCTACCAAAAAAATTTGAAAACCTTAGTCCACCAAAGATATATGTATCCTAATGTTCATCATGGCACTGTTCACAGTGGCCAAGTCATGAAAACAGTGAAAATGTCCTTTGATAGATGACTGGATAAAGAAGTTGTGGTACATTTACACAATGGACTATTACTCAGCTATAAGAAAAGATGAAATATGGCCATTTATGATAACATGATGGATTTTGAGATTATCATGCTAAGTGAAATAAGTCAGATAGAAAAAATCAAGAACTATATGACTTCACTTACATGGATAATGGATTATAAAATGGAAAGTAACAAAGAAACAAAAACTCATGGACACTGTCAATAGTTTAGTGGTTACTTGAGGGTAGGGAGGAGGGGAGTGATGAAAGAAGGAGGAGGCAACAAATACATAGTGATGGAAGGAGAACTGACTGGGTGATGAGCATTTAATGCAACACATGGACGATGTAGTATAGAGTTGTACACCGGGAACCTATGTCATTTTAGCTGACCAATGTCACCCCAATAAATTTAACAATAAAAATGATTACCTTTATGTACATAAATTTCACTTCAACTTTTTTAAAAAGGGGAGGACTCTAGTCACTTAAACAGGATAGAAACCCTGATCTTTCTTTTCTTTCCATCTCTCTTTCTGGCACTTGCTTAAGTGCCAATGAAGATTCACAGACTTCTACTTTTTTGCCTGTGAAGCATTCAATCTGCATTCTTGAGAAAGTGGCCTTCTCCTCACTTCTCAACTAAAGCCAGCTATCCAGAAGCTTCCTCGCCATACACTTTTAGGTGGTTTTACAGGACTTGGTCTCTCATCACTCACTCAGTCTCCCTTCACCTTCAGCAAATAGGGAGCTGGGGAGTTGTGGCTTAGGTCAATTCTATTCTTTCATTTTCTGCCTTTTGCTGAGGTGGTTCTGTTTTCAATGCATAACGGTTTATTTAGCAAACACCAGGAGAGTCTCAACATATACAGGGCTCACAACAACCTGCCCAGAAATGTTTCCAGCAGAGAGTCCAGTCATTTGAAGAACTGTTCTGATGAATTTTGCTAAAGGATGTATTTCTGCCAAGTATCACGTCGAATTTTTAGATGAAATTTTCTAAATACTGTACAGTTACAAAAAAAATAGGTGATGAGCACATAACACATGCATGATGTATTATAGACTTGTACACTTGGAACCTATATAATTTTTACTAATCAATGTCATCCCAATAAACCTAACCAAAAAAAAAAAAAAAAAAAAAAAAAAAAAAAAAAAAAAAAAAAAAAAAAAAAAAAAAAAAAAAAAAGGAAAAAAAATTCATTGAAAACCACAAAGAGTCAAGCAGTTTTAGGAATAGTGTGTGAATTTTTATCTAAATCCTGCCTGTGAAACCTCAACAACTCAAAAAAAAATCTAAAGTAATTGTTTCAGACATATTTTAGGAAGAAAAATAAACTGGTATAGTAGGTATGAATCTCAGTGAATAAATTCAGGGGTGCCAGCAATAAAACTTCATTCTTCCATAGTAAAACTCAATTTTTATTTACAAGGCCTAATCCTCTCCAGACAGCAGCACATTCTCTGTCAGTTGGAGACTGTCACCCTTGACCTAAGCTTATATCTAAGTCTCAGGAGGTCAACATTATGATGTTTTAGGAAGGGAGGCACTGGCCTTGGCTGCTTTCTTTGCAAGATGGATGGGACATCCCCTGACCCCAACCACCTGACTCCATCTCTTACTTTCATGACATATATGTAGGCATTATAATATTTTGTGACTCTGCTTGATTAGGACATGAAAACCTGCAGGAACCTATAGAGCTGTCCATAGCCCATAGACTTGGAGTCTGCAGACGTTCCCTCTCTGGTCATTCAACCAACCACCTTAGGTCTCTGTTTGAGAGTTATTCGGCCCTTTGGTCTCAAATTGCTTCCTTTCTTTCAAGGCTTTTACCACCTCTCCGGGACTCTGCTCTAGAATCAGGTGCAAAAATCCTCCCTCTGGAATTCACCAAATTCTCTTCTCACATCAACTTCCTTCTATCTCAGCCCACCTACTCCTCAGCACACACACATACCCACAGCTGATGAGACACTAAACTGCTCAGAACCTCCCAGAGGCTTGAATGAGAGCAAGGGCAAGGAAGGGAATGGGGGGATATCAGCACATATTTCTCAAAATATATTCATTTTGCTTTGCTGCTTTGAAGATTAAAGACTAGAATAAAACAATTTTACATGCTACTTCTCTCTGCCCCCCCAAAATGTGGATAGAATCCTAACAAAAGATTGTACCTGATTTCAAAACATTTACCCTGATTCTTTCCTCTCACCCAAGCTGGGGCTTTGACCTCCTCCTAGCCATCCCCTTGTATTAGCTTCCCTGTTTGCAAGCCCTACCCATCAAGGGGATGTACGCATATTACCATCTAGGACATCTGGATACACATGGCACAAATCTCAACATGGTTGTGGTGGGTAGAAGAGGAGTGTTCCCTAACTTGGAAAACACTCAAAATAATGACTTAGGACTCTTAAATATCTGTAAGACAATCTTAACACAAATTCCAATTGAAGGAGAAAAATTCAGTCCATTGAGCATTTTTGCTCACACAAATGCTATGGCATTCAATTCTCTGTCTCATTATTTTGATAAGTACCATTGTTAAATGTTATCTATACTATTGTTACTATTGATACTATTGTTAAATGTATCTATATTTTGGTTTGGGGCAGGGGGATGGTGCTGCCCCCAAATTGGATATTAAGCTCCCAGAAAGCTCTCGTGTGTGTGTGTGTGTGTGTGTGTGTGTGTGTGTGTGTGTGTGTGTAGTTTGTTAGATTTTTTTTTACATGTATCATTGCTCATTAACAAGCCAGGGAAACTGAACATCTCTTTCCAATACATCAAGAACAGGAGTAACAGCTAGCTCTTGCTTTAGTCAGCAGGAGTTTTAAAAGATGATAGCAAGAATTCACAACTACCATGTACCCTCATTTTCAGCTGACCCAAACCCACTGTACTTGGGTGTTTAGCTCACCTTCACTGCAGAGAACACAGTTTGAGCAGCAGCTTTGGCCAATAAAGATTCCACTCCGTCACTGATTATGTGCAGTTTATACCTTGGACAGCCCATGCTTTTGCTTAGGCACCTTCATGGCAGGAATCTGCCCACACCAGAGAGCTCCATGTTTTACATTGCATTTTTTTATCCCACTATTTTATTCTGTGTATGCAATATGATGCTCTGTTTATAGAAGATTCCTCAGGAAATGCTTGCTAAAGAGGATACATGAATGAAAATTATATACCAATAAGCCTAAAAGGATCTTGAAAATTCATCTAGCGCCTTTTCTGAAAACTCCAGGCAAGTGAAACTCAAGCCAACTCAAATAAACGAGAACTTAATTTTTTTAAACCTCCAGCAAAAATCTCTAAATCCATTTTTTTGTAAAACAGAATTAATATGGTATTCAACAACTCTATATAAACATTATTGCCACATCCAACGAGAATGTGACAGACAGAAAACACCCTGGACTGGGAGCCAAGAGGTCTGGAGTGGGCCATGACCTTGGCAACATCATTTACCCTCTAGGGATTTTATGTGCTTCGTCTGTAAAATTATAGGGGTTGATGAGAGGATCACTAAGCTCATTTACAACTCAAAAATTCTATTAGTCCTTACCATTTATGTACCAGGGTACAAATAGTGAGGCTCTTTTAATATAGCAACTTAACTGTGTAGTATGTCTTCCCTTGCATTGCTGCTTTGAGGAGATAGAATACAAATGTTTTCTCTTATTCTCCTGGGAGGACTTACAGATTTTTTTTTTTTCTTGGCAAGTCAACTTTTACTTCTGCAGAAGGGTGTGTAGCAGCACAGACAAGGCCGCAGGCACACCAAGTGAACAGTCATGTGCTTTTTTTTTTTTTTTAATTCATTTTTATTGTTAGACGTATTGGGGTGACATCTGTTAGCAAGGATTACATAGGTTTCAGGCATACAATTCTACAGTGCATTGTCAACTTGATGTATAATAAGTTCACCACTTAATGTGACTTCTCTTTCCATCACCTTATTGACTTACAGATTAACATCTCTTCCTGCTACCCCGAGGAAGGAGAATTTCATTTTTGGCTGCTAATGATTCTAGAGTCTATTTTTCAGAGACCATTAAAATCTGTATTTAAAGAACAACAGAAAAAGTTTTCAGAAGAGAAGGAGTACCTCTGATACAAAGTCAGAGAAAGTGGTGGGATTTTCTCCAGACCAAAAAGAAATCAGGTATCTTGAGCAGGGGGTGTGGAGGGAGAGGTTAATTGATGAACCTGTGAACCTATCCTGAGGAAGTTCCCCAAAATTGAAAGAAAATATGAGTTCACAGAAGCTCACAGGAACCAGGTCATTATCTCCAACTGCCCAATCTCCAGTTAGACACAAACCTCTCAAACCTGTGCTCAGGACCCCCCTCCATTGATCACTCTGGTGGTTGCCCCAAGAGGAGTCCACTTGGCCAGCAACTAGCTCCTCATGACTGAGCACCCATCAGTACAATAGGGTTTGTTCAAGCTGGGCCTGAATTTCTACTCCTCCTTCCCTACACAATGCACCAGGACACAAGAAGCTAGGACATCTCGTGGGAAGGAGGTAAAGAAGCTGAGACCTCCTGAGCCAAAGCACTGAGAGGGTCTGTGAAACCCCCACAGGGGCAGAGCCAGGTTTCATGGGGCCCAAAACATATACAATTTGGGGGCCCTCTTTAAGAAAAGGGGCACAACATTGCATATACAAAATTAGGTAAGAATGTGAATACATGTTCTGAATGAGATAAGAAGTTATACATATTACAAGCCTTTTTTAAAATTGACCAAGATCACAAACACCACAAAATCCAGAAAAATAAAATGTCTTATTCATTAAGTGCCAGACTGACTTCTATCATATTTGCTTTCTGTATTTATTGGTTGCATAATATTTGATCACCTCTGCATAGGAATGATTTTACAACGTTTCTTATAGGGAAAATAAAAAGATAAACCAGACTTTCCTCTAGTATGGTTGATCAAAAGTATTCTTTTAATAATTGGGATGCATAAAACGTGACTTCTTAACACATGGCAATCATCAATATTTTGCAGTATTGCTGTAGGTTTGTATCTACAAGTACAGAAATTCTATGTTGTGCAACTCCCATAAAAAAAAAAAAGACTATACATATGTGGTGTGTTTATAATTGCATATACTGCATTATTTTTAAAAATTTCCTATAAGCCAGAACTTTCATTTTAACTAGGCATTAATGAGAACCTAATCCTCCTCTTAAAATTTTATACATCAGATATCACCAAAAGAATTGAAAGCAGGGTCTTAAAGAGATACTTGTAGCCCATGTTTGTAGCAGCATCTTTCACAAAGCCAAAAGGTGGAAGCAACCTAAGTCCATCAAAACATAAACAGATAAAATGTAGTATATCCATACAAAAGAGTGTTATTCAGTATTAAAAAGGAAGGAGATTCTGACACATGCTATGACACGGGTGAACCTTGAAGACATGCGAAGTGAAATAAGCCAGTCACAAAAAGAACAAACTGTTCGATTCCACTTGTATGAGATATCTATGTCCCATTAAATGCAAACTAAAGGCATCCTTAAGTCACCTTCCCCTTGCTTGGATCCCATAGGTGCCTCAGTAGTTCTGCCACCATCCAACACAAGAGAAAGTGTGACACAGGGAAAGTTGAACCAGAAAGAAACAGTGATCTGTACTGATATGTTTAAAATGCATTACTCTGGCAAATTTTAGAGAAACAAAACATGTGAACATATGTCTAGCAAATCTCCCTGGAAGGGGCCCATGTAAATGAGAGTCCCTGAAGGGTAAGCTTCATTGGCTTCTTGGTAAATTTACCTCTGAACTCCCATTTCACTTAATACGCTGTCTATATCAGTATCGTTTCTACTTGCTTGTTCTCACATGATATGTAAACTGCCAGGTCAAAATTCTTTGTGCAATAATCCTTTTGGATAGATATTTTATATCACTTTTTATATTCTCTGCAAATGCGTCTAGTCTTTTTATCTTGTCTTTGCAGCTACTGTTTTTCAAATGTTTTATCATAGCTGCATCTGAGTGATCTATCACAGATCGTGAACTACTTGAAAATAAGAAATATTTCTATCATAAAACTCAGTGGAATACTACAGGTAATCACATGCCTGATAAATGTATTTAGATAAGGTAATGCATTTGTCTGTGTGTGGAGGGAGGTCGCCTCTGAGAGTTTACCAAGTTATTCATATCCATCTTTGGTTGTGTGGTGTCCAGAACTCTGCCCAGGATTTTTAAATTGAGTGTGTGTGTGTGTGTGTGTGTGTGTGTGTGTATACATCTGCATCAGTTAGGAAGTGAATTCAACTGTGAACAGCAGAGACCTGAAAAAAAGATTAATTTAACGAAGATTTCTTCCTTTCTCATGTGATAAGAAATCCAAAAGTAAGCAGTCCCGTGGGGAGTCCAGGACTGGTATGGGAACTCCCTATTGTCAACAGGAACCCAGGCTCCTTTCAGCATTCTGTCCTGGCAGTGCTGTTCCTTATACTCGTGCTTACAAGATGGTTGCTGGAGCACCAGCCTTTTGTAAGCCATCCTATCTGCATTCCTAGCAGAAAGAAGGGTAGAGGAAGTGGGAAGGCAAAAGACATGCTTCGTAGAGGCCTGTCCCTTTTTTAAGGAGTGTTCTTGGAAGTTCTCCTAAACAATTGCTTTTATCTTATTGATCACCCCCAGCTGCAAGGAGTGAGATGAGAAGAAATTTAGAAACATGGTCATTCACTGGATATATGCCTACCCAAAATGAAAATGGGGCTCTGACACCACAAGAAGGATGGATATTGTATAATTACCATCACCCCTGCTGTAATACCTTGGCAAACTGTGACGAGAATCATAGGTTACCTCTTGCCTCTCCTCTCTCCCTCCCACCCCTACTTAGAAACCAAACTCCTCCCACCCCACAGGAAAAAAAAAAAACAGAAACTCATTCACTCTTAGAGATAATGATGAGAAATTTTATATGTTACCTTTTCCAGGAATTTGTATTTTAACCAGGAGCAAAGCTGTGAATTAGAGAAATAAAGTCATCTTCATATATTCAAGTCCTGTCCAGGAAAAATTCCAGCCGTAAATGCCTCTATTTTCACATTACATAGCTGGATGCTTTCTGGACAACCCTTGTATTCAGGTATTAGTAAGTGAGATATGGATGATTAGGTGTGGGAAAGCATGATTGGGTTTGGATTCTCTTGTCTCTGAAAATCAGATCACATAAGGCAATGTTCCTGTTTGCTTTTTAAAAACTTTTTTAAATGTGCCTGCTTTAATTTCAGTGTATCTAAGAGCACTAATGATAAATGTATTATCCACCATGAATCCTAATGTTTTCCCTTTTTAATTTACCCATAGCTTATCATTCCCCTGATTATAAGTACGTTGCATATTTTTCCTCCCTGAAATGGGTGAATGTCTTTTTAATACTGATAGTAATTGGATTTTGGTGCTGTGGTTTTACTGGCTATTTATCACTCACACAGCAGTCAAAGCGACGCGGTGGCATTTTGGGTTGTGGTTACTCCATGACAGGCCCGCTTCAGTGCGCACTTCCGCATTACATGAGAGATGATAGGAGACGTTCTATTCCACCAAGTCTGTCAAGTGGGCATTAAGCAGAAAATGAGGTTTAGTTTCCCATGCTGCAATAAAACATATGCTTTAAAAAGGAATGCAATTGCCTGTGAATTACCGTGGCTTTATTTTGAGTAGTTTAGAGTCTTCAGGCAAATATTTCTGCAAACAGCTTTGAGAAAAGATGGTAATAACTAGCATTTGTAGAGTATGTTCTGGTTTCTAAAGCATTTTCAGGTTTTATTGTCAGCGCTCAACTTTTCTCTGTTCTCAGCTGCTAGCAAATGGGATCTGTTTCACAGCTCTGAGAAGGGCTCTGGGATGTAGCTTTTGATCTCCTTTGCCTCTAGAATGGAAACTGGCAGTTTTAATAATGGCCTAAATCACAGGTTTCCAGAAGCAAGAGCAAACTCACCATTCCCTGATCTTTTTATTCCCCAAAAGAATGGTGTTTCCTTTAAAGCAAATGTCTCTGTCAGGCAAGTCAGTGAGGGCACAAAGATTACAGAAAGGGGAGCGATGTTGGAGGGTAAGAGTTCCTTTCCACCTCATTTTATCCTTTCCCCTGTTCTCATTCCATGTACACCACCGTAGGCCAACAAATACACGTACGTTTCTTCAGGCCATCAATAAGCCATTCACTGAACCTCAGAGTTGACAGAAAACATAAAAGACATAAAGACTAATCAGCCAGATCTGTACCACTCACCTTGCAATTTCTTCTTCTAGATTGAGCAATACGATCAGAAGTTGGAGTTCCCAGGGAAAACAGGCCATAAGGTCACCCCATAGCCCACCCCATATCCCATCCCAGCTTCTGAATACTTAACCTCTCCGGCTACCAAAACACTTAAGTATCTCCCACCTTAAAAAGAAACACACTCAACTATCTCTCATCTCAAAAAAAAAAAATTAAGAAAGAAAATATCTCTCAGATTCTAAACACTGGAGCTCGTGCCCAATACCTTTTAACCGCTTTTCATTGACAAAATCCTTATAGAGTCCCACGCTCATCACTCCTGCCTCACTTCCCATCCAGGCCTCAACATATTGATCGGCTGACTCCCATCACTACTCTCATCCTCATCTCCAAGTACTTCCTACTGACAAACCCAATGCACATTTTCAGTCTTTTCATTGCAAAACTGTAGCATTTGGCACGTTGACATTATTTGCTCTTTTGGCCACTGTGACAATGGCCTCTCCTGACCTCCCTGTGATTTGTTCCTACACCTTCCCAAACTCCCTTCCCCACCTCCCTGTGTTAGCTCATTCATTCCTTTGATGGCAATGACTCCCTGTATGCTGATGCTTCTTTAATCTGCACCTGGCGCCCATTTTTCTCCCTCAGCCTCAGACACAGATATCATTTGTCTAAAAGAATGCCTCTACTGAGCACCCTAAAACTAAATGTCTTATCTCCTTTTAAGCCACCTTTCTTCCCTACTCCAGTTTTCATCTGATGGTCCTATCATCCACTCACTCACTCACCTTAGAAAGCCCAGAGGCTGCTCTTCACTCCTCATCAGCCTGACATCCCATCTTCGACATATTTCTTGACTCATCTCTTCTTTCTGTTCCTGCGCTTGTGACTTCAGCTCATAACTCTGTCACCTCTTGCCTGAACGTCTCCCACACCTCCTACCTGATACCCATACTCGCCTATTTTTCTGCCAGAGTGGTTTGTCTGGGATGAGAATCTAAGCAACGGGATAAACTCCAAGGTTCTTACTGTGGCACAGATGGGGCTTTAGTCCTGGCTTCCTTCTCCAATCTCACTGTTTCATTCTCCCTGTTACAGCTATCACATGCCAGCAAAACAGATCTGCTAGAAGCACCCAGGACTCACTATTGTGGTCTCTACCTGAACGCTGGACACTGCCCTTGCAATGCCCTGCATGCCCCCTCGTCTAGCTAAATAGTACTTGACCTTTAAACTGATCAGAGGTAACCACCTCCAGGAAGCCTCCCAGGTGTGGGTCGGTTGCCTTTTCTTGGTGCCCTCCTAATACTCCTTGCATTTTTCTACCCCCAAATTTGACCCCTTTCAAAGATTTAGGTGAATCTACTGTGGAGTTAATGAAGCTTCAGAGGCCTTGCTCACATAAACCCCTTCCAAGGCCCTTTCCTAAAAGTGCATTCAGAACTTTTCATTCTTTTTCTTGATGAAGACCCTCAAATTTGTATAAGCTCTAGGTCTCACAAAGTCTGCCCCTTTCAGGGCCTATTTATCCCCTAGTTGGTGTGGGCTGAGTCTATGTCTTATTTACCTCTGTGTCAACGACACACAGTAGGCACTTAATAGCTGGTGGCTGAAGGGATGATTAACCCAGAAATCAAAGGCAAGATTGGGAAGGGAAGAAGATGCCAGCAATGGGTGCAGGCTGAGGCAAGATGTGGAAGCAGAAGTCCGGGAACGAGAAGCACCCTGCTTCCCTAAGAACAGCCAGGAGAGGGACATTAGCCAAGACACCGGGGTCTGAGCCAGGTCATGAATCAGACCTCACACAGACAGCGAGGATCAGAAGGCAGGCTGACAAACACAGGCCTGGAATGTCAAACACCAGCAGGCAGAGTACAGTGGAAGGTCCAAGTGCAGGCCAGTGGCCAGGAAACAGAGGAGCGAGACAGGCTAGCAGGAAGATAAAAACCACACAGCAACAACAGGCAAGCACTCCCACACGGGTCTTCTAGGGCTCTGCAGCTACGGAAGCCGTCCCAGAAGGGCAGCCCAGGGCAATGGGTAGGAATTCAGAGCACCCAGCCAAGTGATGGGGCATGAAGGGGACTGAGGGAGTCAGCAGCTGTGGTGGGCAGACTCTGACTGCCAATGTTTCTCCCACTTGGGTAGGTGTCCAAGGGATATCTAATTCCAAACCCTGATCATCTACTGAAAACAAAATGATGCAAACGCTGCTGAGTTCCCAAAGCCCTTAAATAAAAAAGAAAAGAAAAGAAAAAAGGAATCAAAATCGACACCTATCCTGTTTGGAGGTATTCCTTTAAAGATTTGCTTTCAATGATGTGACAATAGTGATGCGGTAGTATGAAATCTGAACAGCAGTTACGTAAAGGAGGCAAAAATTGCTTCGTTAAAATGCACAAAGGGAGAAGAGATGGATTAAAGTACAGATCATGTTAGAGATGAGCAGATTACTGAGCACCAGGCACACAAGGAAGACAGATTAATGAAAAATAAATAAAGGGGCTTCAGAAAAACAGCAGGAAGCCGAGCACTGGTCTGCTGCTTATCACAGAAAAAGATGTGCAGAAAACCATTTCTTTTTATTCTGAGTGTTGATTTGAAAGTTGATGTTATTTGCTTATTTCCCTATTTCTTAATTTTATCTATCTTTTGGATAATTAACAATAATGTTTAAAACTAGGAAACATCAACATGGACAGGGGCTGCATTACAGCCACTGGTGCAACAGCTAATGCTTACTGTGGAGCCAAACATCAGGAGCATGGTACCATTTTCTTTACACAATGGAAAATCACTGAAAATTATAAATGAAAGAATTAAGACTTTACTGTGTGTTTTGTGTGAAAAACCTCATGAATGCTGCTTTGAAGGGAAAGTCACTTAAACTATTGGGAGAAGAATGGAATTTGAAACAGGGTTCAAAAGGTAATTCTAACATTTAATACAGTGTGAGCAGGACAAATCAACCAAGTCTCTCTGAGCTTCCACTTTGGACAGGAAAAAAATGATACCCGCCTTAATTAACTCAGAGTTGTCAGCACATCTCAAATGATACATTATTTTTTTGAAAAGGTTGGTTAAAACCGGTACAAACATAAATTGTCAGTTGCATATACAAACTCCATTAGGTTTCAGCTGGATTTGGGTTTCCCATAAATACTCGAACAGATGAATGAGAAAGCATGCAGCAATCACCTGAAAATCACACCTATCATTTATGTCAATACTGGCAGAGAAAGGCAAGTAGTGACTATTTTTAACAATGGTATTAGTTTCTGATATTGACTTAATCATTTTTAAATTAGACTTACAATTTCTACAATGCCTGAGGTTAAATAAGTCACCTCTTTCGAATTTAATAATCCACGATAAAGTATTTATGGTAATTCTATATACTTCTTAACACTTATATGCTTAATTAGAAGCTTAAAAGTTTTAAGGCAAGTAAAAGTAGCTGAACTATATGTAATAACTTTGAGAAAGTGTAGGAAAATGTTATCGACTATAAGATAGAAATAAATCTGTGACAACTAATAATGACATTGGCAGAAAACAATGAAAGCAAAACCGAAATTCCATGACAACTTTCTGTACTGGATCTACCCCTCCAGGACTCATGGGCCTCTTTCCCTGAAAGGAAACTTAGAAGAAGGAGGTTAACAGAAAAAACTTTCAGCTGCTGTCACTGCATTCTGATCTTGGGGCCACAATAGGTGTTCATCATATCTCTCCTACACTGTTCATTTCAACTTCTCCTCACCCTCAACTATCACCTCTGCACGTCTTGGTGGCTTACCTGATGGTGTGACCCAAAAGATTTTTGCCCGAGGGCACAAAATACTCTTTTAAGGCAGAATCACTGCATATGTCCATCTACAGTTATAATCAGGTGGGGAAGTACCAAGATGTGCCAAAGTATAAATTAGCAAAGTTTCACATGTATTCCTCCCTCCCTTTGTTGTATAAAAGTCTTCCTTCCACCTGCTGATTAGAGATAATTGCCCTGCCAAGACCTGGTGTTTAAACATGGGGAGTTCAAAGTGCCAAGAGCAATCATAGCTTGCAACTCAATGGGATCCTTACTGTGTCCCTTAGCAACAGTCCCATTGGGGGTTCAGGACCTCTAACCTATGAAACCTAGATTTGTGAGGGTGGGAAGCAATGTTTCCCCAGTGAGTCACTGAAGATAAGGGTATGTGGAGCCACTCCTGCTTCCTCCACTTGGTCCCAGGATCTGTTTATTCTTCCTATTGGGGACATAGTGCCATATAAAGGTCTCTGATTTGGTGCAAAGAACATCTGGAATGATGGTATTTTTTTCATTGCAAAATATTTCCTCCAAGCTGGCAGTTCAGGTGAGTCTTCAGTTTTCAAGCTCTGAGATAAATTCCTTCTGAATAATGAAGTATGTGAGGTGACCAGTTGATCCCATGGTCATGGCCCATAGCCCATACCCACAATTCCTTCGCTGTGAAGGTATTTCATGGGCAGATGTTAGGTTGTATGGGATTCCCTGTCTATGAATCAAGCATTCCAGCAGCCCCTGAATCGTGGTTGAGGCCCTGAGGGAAGGAAAGGCAAAGCCATACCAGAAACAAGTATAATAAGTATCTGTCCCTGAGAACAAACCACTGGCAGCTCCAGCACAAAAGAGGCCCAATGTAGTAAACTTGCCTCCAATTGGCTCGGCTCCCTGAGGCATGTGATGCCATATCAGGTGTTCAATGTTGAAATTTGTTCCTGGCAGCTTGGACAATAGCTAGATTGACCTTGATAACTGGGAGCACATATTCAGTGGCCTACCTATAGCCTCCATCTCTGCCACCACAGTCATTCCACTCATGCTCATTGAGTCATTTCCATGGTGGCCAATGATGACAACTACATGACATCAACTAGTTGAGTCATTTTATCTGTTTGGTTATTCAGGCCTACTCTATGGTGGATGCTTTCTGGTATGTGTTAATGTGGAATATAAAAATCTTCACACTTGGGACCTATTCTTATTTGTCTATCCACGTGACTCTAGCCCAGGCCTCCTTGTCTCCAATCATCCAGTGCTTTGCCTCCCAGGTCCCTGACCAGCTAACCAGACCATTGGCCACTTCTCCTTCCACACATAGTGTCTGAGGGGATGCATCACTTGCAGCTTCACTCACGAGGAAGAGTCTCCTCCATTGCTGCCTTTCAAAGCCACTCTTCAGGATAGCTGTAATACAGCCACTGTCCACTTCTGGTTTACACTGATAGACTGAGATGACGCCTCTGTAAATCAAGTTTCAGTTCTTTTCCTCCTCTTCGAGATGGTCATATGGGACCTCCCATGTGGCCATAAATGTGAGCTGAGAGAGCGATGCTGGTGTAATCATGACAGGTGACAGCAAATCTGGGTCACCTGCTCATGCAGCTTATTCATACCCTCTGGTTCTACTTGGGCTCAATCTTAGATGTACCTTTTCCATCTCATGAAGTAATGCTGTTTGGCCTCTGTGACTTCATGATACATGGGCACTCAGTATCATGTAGTTAGTAGACCTCTTTCTACCCATAATATGCCAGAAACGGTTCTTACAAACAGCTGTGCAGTTCTCTGCTGGGATAGCATGGCTTTGTTCAAGAATCCTACGGGCCTGAATTGTGATTCTCCCCCTGGGTCTTGCTGTAAACTCCACCCTGAATCTTTTCTCACTGACACCTCCAATTCCAGTAGCTAAATCATTTGACCCTAACAGTAGAGCTGCTTGCATCACAACCTGGACACAGCCCTTCCCTTCCCCAGAGCCCACTCACAGCTGGCAGCTTCTCTGTCACCCAGTATATGGGACAGAGCAGGATTCCTATAGAAAGTGCTTCCTCTAGAACCCAAACAGTTTTACCAGGTACTATATACTTCTTTTTTTGTCATAGGGGATACAAGGCACAATCATTTCTCTTTTAGTTTAAAGGGGACATCTGGTATGCCTCTGACCATTGGATGCCAAAAATCTTTACTGAAATTGTATGTCCCTGAACCTTCATAGGGTTTATTTCTCATCCTCTGGAGATCATGCTAGCAACCTCTTGTTTATCATGCCAAATCAATACAATGTCATCAATATGATAGATCAATGTCATAATCTGCAGGATGTGCAGATAATCTAGATGTCTTCAGATGATATTATGACAGAAAACAAGAGATTTAACATAGCCCTGAGACAAAACTGTACATAGATATTATTACCCATTTCACATGAACGTGAATTACTTCCAATCCCCTTTTCTGGTTGAAATAGAAAAAAAAATGTTTTTCTAAATCAATGGTCATATGCCATGTACCTAAGGCCTTGTTAATTTTCTCCAGCCAAGAAAATGAGACCAGTACAACAGTAGCAATTTGTGTTAGCCTATAGCCTTTCTCTAGGATCCACCGAGTTTGGGCAGGACCCTGACTACAGAATTACATGGAGATAGGATGGAGAATACCCTTGCAGTCTTTAGGTCTTTAATGATAGCACTAACCCCTACCTTTTCCCCATATGTGATATTAATTTTGATTTACATTCTTGACATGGAAGCATGGGAGTCTCAGAGGGTTCCCCTTAAACTTCCTCACCATGGTTAAGTGCTTATTCCACAGCCAAGCATGCAATGTGGTGGTTACTTCAATTGCAAACTATATTAGTTCCAATATGCCATCTTATATATCCCAGAGGCTATGTTATGATTTACATATACAAAAATTAAAAGGAACCCTGCACTTGTGGAACTCACAGTCTAAATGGTAAGACAAATGTGTAAAACCACAATTAAGGATTATTACAGAAATATGGGGATATACTCTGGGGATATACCATGAGCATCTGTGTGAATACTTTTCTACATGGTCTTTCTATTGAATGGCATATTATCAGATCTTTGGAAAGAAATCCTCACTTTTTTGCCAATAGCTACAGTAAACACAAGTTCTAGCACATGTTGAACATATATGGAAGCCATCATTATGTATTCCTCTTCATTAACATTCCAGTATTGTCAGAATTAATATTTGCCAATCATTTCTCTCAGTAATATCCATAATTATCTAGATAAAGAAACAAAATTTCTTGGTGAAAAAAACAAAAGAGCATTCAGTATAACCAAAATCTATGCAAGGTTACATCAAAGTGCCCTGGAGGTCAAAACAGAATGACCCAGGGAGAGTGGGCTCTATTCTCTTCCAAATACTCATTTATTTCCTCATTTAAATAAACATTGATTGAGTGCTTTGTATGTGCCAGATACTGTACTAGGCACTGAGGACACAGATCGAGTGAACAAAACACAAAAATCTGTATCTTCGTGCAGGACCTATTCTGATAGGGAGATAGGCAATACAAGTAAACAAATTAAGTGTATACAATGTCAAATAGCAACAAATGTTATAGAGAAAAATAAAGCAGAGTCAGAAGGCAGAGAGTGCTGGGAGTAGGGAAGATTGGATTTTTACTTAGGTTGGTCATGGCAGGCCTCCCTGAAAAGGTGACAGTGAGACAAAGACTTAATCAAAGGAATGAGCTATGCAAATACCTCAAGCAGGAATGTTCTAGGCAGAAGAAAAATATATAAAATGCTCTGAGAAGGGAGCATGCCTGATATATAGGAGGAGCAGAAAGGCAGAGAAGGGCGATGCGAGTTAAAAGCAGAGGAGTAATGGGGATCCAGGCTGTGTTGGGCCCCAGAGGCCCTTGTAAGTAAGAACTTTGGCTTTTACACTGAGTGAGATGGAGGCCATTGGAAAATTTGGAGTTGAGTAGAGACATAATCTTATTTACTCTTTAAAGGGTAACTATAGCTGCTATGTAAGGAAAGGCTGTAGAGGAGCAAGGGCAGACATAAGATGATGTTGGAGGACGAGTGAAGTAAGCTCAATTCTGCATATATGAGGCTTGACAATTAAGTTCATGAACTTGCCATCATACCGTTACATCAGCAGCACTGTACAAATAACTCAGTAAGGTGTCATGACCTTGGTATATCTGTGTCTCACGGCTGTGTTCATGCCCACGTGTGGTGGTATCATGCTGAGTGGCATGTTCATTAATGTTGTTGCATGTTTTGGAGTACCTTTGTGAGAATGTTGAAGCCTGAATTAGAGCAACAAACAAACATCAAATTTTTTTGTTAAACTTAGCAAGAGTGGAAATGAAATCAGGAACATGTTAGTGTAAGTTTATGGGGATAATGCCATGAAGAAAACAGCAGTGTGCAAATGGATTAAACATTTTTCTGAGGGGAAAGAAAGCATTATGATGAAGAGAGGTCAGGGAGGCCAGTAATGAACAGGACTGATGAAAACATCCAAAAATTCAACAAATTGGGTGTCAAAATCATAAGCAGACTGTGAGAAGCATTGCAGAACAAGTAAACATAGATAAACAGTTAGGAAAACCTTAGCTGAAAATCTTGGCCTGAGAAAGGTGTGTGCAAAAATGGTCCCAAAGGAGTTTACCAATGAACAAAAGCAAAGGAGAGTAAAAGTTTGCCAAGAACTTTTGGAGAGGCAAGACGATGTTTTGGGCCATGTTATCACTGGTGATGAAACATAAGTGTACCAGTATGACCCTGAAACAAAGTGTCAGAGTACACTATGGATGTCAGCCAGTTCTCTGCCACCAAAAAGGTTGCATCAGTCCAAATCAAGAGTCAAAATGATGATGCTAAACTTTTTTGGTATCAAAGGGATTGTTCATTATGAATTTGTACCAACTGGACAAGCAGTCAACCAAGTTTACTATTTAGAAGTACTGAAAAGGCTGTGTGAAAGAGTTAGATGAAAATGACCGGAACTTTTTGCCAACAACTCATGGCTCTTGCATCATAATGCACCAGCTCACAGGGCACTGTCTATGAGGGAGTTTTTGGCCAGTAAACAAATAACTGTATTGAAACACCCTCCCTACTCACCTGATCTGGTCCCCAATGACTTTTTTTCTTTACCCAAAGATAAAGGAAATATTGAAAAGCAGACATTTTGATGGCATTCAGGATATCAAAGGTCATACAATGAAAGCTCTGATGGCCATTCCAGATAAAGAGTTCCAAAATTGCTTTGAAGGGTGGACTAGGCGCTGGCATCGGTGCATAGCTTCCCAAGGGAAGTCCTTCGAAGGTGACTATAGTGATATGCAGCCATGAGGTATGTAGCACTTTTTCTAGGATGAGTTCATGAACTTAATTGTCAGACCTTGTATTTTGAAGATGAAGCTGTTGATGTCTGCTAAGAGACTGAATAAAAATGGGACAAAAAGGAGTCAAATATGACATTCATGATTTTGGCCTGGCTAATTAGAGGATTGTCATTTACTGACCTGAGGAAGTCTTTGGGAGGAGCAGGTTTAGGAAGAAGAATTAGGAGTTATGCTTGCAATATATTATTTGATATATCTATTAGGATCCAAGTTGAGATATGGGATAGTCAGTTGCTTACATGAGTCCAAAGTTCAGGAAGAGGATGGGGCTAGATATTTCAGAGTCATCAGCCAACAGAAGGACTTGAGTCATGGAAATGGGAGTGAGTATAGCTAGAGAAGAGGTCTAAGGTCTGAGCTGTGGGACCCACTAATGTTTCAAAGCTGTGTAGAAGAGGATTAAAGGAGACTGAGGAAGATCAGCCAATGAGGTAGGAGGAAAACAAGTGTCCTGAAAGACAAATGAGAAAAATAGTTCAAGGAGCAGGTAATGTCAATTTTGTCAAATACTTCTGAGAAGGCAAGCAAGATATAGAGTAAAAATTGGCCGTAGAGTCTAACAACCTGGAAGTCATGGTGACCTTGACAAGATAATTGTGGTAGATTGAAATGCAATTGAAAGTGAGGATAGAAGGAGATGTTGACCTTTATATTATCTTCTCTTTGGTCTTTTAATTTCCTTTTTTAACTTGAGTCCATGCATTTAAAATAAGTGGTGAGGACGCAAGAGAAAGGGAAGACCCTGAAATTAAATTTGGCCCTATTAGTTTACAAAATATCTCTGTAAGATAATAAAATCACTTACAATAGAATCAATTAGAAAAGAATAAACCTTAATAGGCCACATAATTACAATCTCCAGATACTCTCTACCAAAAGTTCAACAGTGTTTGGTCTGGTTTGGTTTTTGGTTTGGTTTTTGTTTTTTTTGGTTGTGAACTTAGTCACAATACTTTAGTTTTATATTTACGTTTACACATGTATTCAAAAATAGCAAAGTTGCTTAAAATTACAAATGTCCTAGAAATTTTGAGGCATAATGACTCTATATAGCATTCATCTTCTTGCCTTTAGGCAGAATTACATCTGAACTTTTATAAATATTTAACAGTTAATATTGGTTTTTAACACAATAGCATTTAAGCTAACGCCCATTGTGTGTAAACTAATATATTTAGCATTGATCTTTACCAGGACCTTTTTCAATCACCGATCACATTGCACCACCAGAAAACTTTAACTCAGTTCACCTGGTGGGGTACATTTTAATGACTTTGGGCTCTAATGATGAGCTGAAAAATAAACCACGACATGTTTACCTTATTTTATTCTGAAATGTGCCCAAATAAAAGCCTGCCTCCATCCTCGAGTCTTACCTCATCCTTCCCCCATCCTTTGCAGCAAATGTGGTTTGGGTTTGCCCATATTCTCTTTCAATGTGCTCCCCCAGTGTGATGGGTGGTGATAACAGTACTTCACCATCTGTATGACAAGATGGTCTTTTAAACACCATTCATCTATTCTCAGAGTGAAACCATTACCATTCCTGTCATTTGTCTCCATTAGCCCTTTAAGTCCAGTCCAACAGTCATTTTTACCTCTCGTCAAATTCTATGGGCTACAGAATTCTAGTCAAAATCTGGCCCAATTTCTGCATGATTTGATTATTCTATAGTTCTTAAAAGTTCAGTGTTTCCCATAAAATTCCAAGACATTCTTTTCTAAATTATGATTATTCCTCTTAAAAACAGCACTACCCTAAAGGAATACTGCCTTTCAAGATGTCCTTTTCAGCAAATATATGGCTTATTCCATTTATAGTTAGAATTTTCATGTTCATTTTTCTCTTCAATAAACTACTTTCCAGAATGTCTATTCCTCTTCCCTATAATTAGTGTCACATACTTATAAAGGACCCATATTTTTAGAAAGAAGAAAACCATGAGAGCAATTGTGTATTCTCAAAGGAAAATATTTCAGTGCACAATTGTACAATATTCAAGTAAGAAGTTGCTTCCCACACAAGAAAGTAAGAAACAGTATATTGGAAAGCTTGCTTCATTTATAAACATTCATCCATTCAACAGTTATTTAAGGAGCAGATATTATAGCAAGCTATGTGGACCCTGTTGAATACAGAGTTGACTTTGGCACAAATCCTGCCCTGGAGAAGCCTACAGTCTACAAAGGAGAAGAAAGGCAGATCTTGTTAACATGCTATGAAGTACAGGTTAGGGAGAGATTCTTTCCACACAATAGTCTAAAGGAGAGCAATGAGGCGGTGACATTTGAGTAGCTCTTGAAGAGTAATTAGGTAGATTTTGGAGTGAAGTTTAGAGAGCTAAACGGAGGAGAGGAAATTTCTAGAGAAGGGACCTGCATGAGCATAAAATAGCATCTGGGAGGGCATGAATCAGTGCAGGAAATGAGGCTTCGATTGCTTAGCAGTGTGCATGAAGGGAGTGGCGGAGATAAAGTTGGAAAGACAGAGTAAAGCCAGGTCTTGTCATGCTAAGAATGCCAGGTAGAAGAATAAGGGCACCATTCCTCAGACAGTGAGATTGCCCCAGGGGATTGTGGGACAGAGGAAAAGAGAGGTGAGACCATTCATGGATTGGATGGATTGGAGTGAGGCCACCCTCCAAAAGGGAGGCCAATTACAGGGTTTCTGTAATCCTAGGCTGGGCCTGGATGAAGCCGCTGGAGAACAGGGCTGTAGAATTAGAGAAGAAGCAAAACAGATCCAGATATTTCATAGAGAATTAAGAGAATCTGACATCTAATGAAATAGGGGGGGGGGGGGTCAGAGTTAACCCTGTGAGTTTGAGACTGGCTGAAATCAGGATTACAGGAGGGAAGATTTGGGAGGGAAAATGTGTCATGGAGAGACTGCAGAAGATGCGTGGTGACTATTGGAAAAAATAACATAGTATTTTAAGAAAGCATTCAGAGCTGGAGTTACAAACAAATGTGGAAATCATCTGCACAGATGTGACAACCAAAATTGGAGAAACAGCCACAGTTACTGTCTATACATCTCAAAGTCAAGTGGTGTTTTGCTAATTATCCACTTAGTTTGATGACTATAGACAGCCAATATCAGATCATTGCAGCCTAGATACATAGCAAACTGAACAGCTGAGTTTTGCTGTCTACATCAATCAAATTAAACAAATCATTGTCAAATCTGCCCTTGGCTTTGTGCTGTGTCAATACAGCCAGTAAGTACATGCTCACATTGAAATTGAAAACCCAATTCAAGACCCTGAAGAACCAGTGTCGTATCTCCACATCTGCAGTCATCTCAACTATCACCTGGCTATAATACCTTACATCAGGGTCCCACTGTGCAGTTTGCAGAGAACTTCATGAATAGTGTATCCTTTAAATGAAAGTTCAACACAATAGGTAAGTTTAATTCCATTTCATAGATGCGGAAACATGAGGCTCAGAGAGGTTATAAATTAATTAGGGTCATATGGCTAATTAGTGTAGTAAAACTAACCAAGACTTCACTCCAAGTAAATGGCAGGGAAGTTTCTACTTGGTGCTTTTGTTTGTTTGTTTTACTAAACTATACTGCCTGACCTTTAAGAAAAAGAAGAAGAACATTATGTTCACTACTAATTAGCACAACTGAATGGAGCAGAAGGTTATCTGTGCCTGTTGTTCACCTCTTTTCCCTTATGGTCACTTCTTTTGCTTTCCTTGTGTTGCCTGACATTTTTTAAAAAAAAAGGAATATTATGTGAATGCTATGCTCATTACTAATCAGCACAGCTGAACGGAGCAGGAGATTTTCTGTGCCCAGTGTCTACTTCTTTTTCCTTATGGTCACTCTTTTGTTTTCTCTGTGTTACCTCACTGGAAATGATTGGTGAGTAGGTGAGTGAATGGTAGGTGCACACACACACACACACACACACACACACACCACCTTCCTCATTAACCTCAATTTAGAAGGATAGCTATATCTCAATGACACTTATTATCAAAATCGCAGGCCCTATTTCTAAGCTTACTTATCACGGTTCTTCAACTACAGGCTACCAATCCCAGCAATCACATCCACGCATCACATTGCACCAGACAAATCTTTAATTTGATGTAATCTTCATATCTTTCAGAACATAACCTCTAAGTCAAGCACCATATTGAATTCCACTACCTGGTACAAAAGATCAGTCCAAATGAGAATTAAGTGTATTTTCCAGGTAGAATGATGAGAAGAGCAAAATTCTTCTCATCATTGTACCTGGAAAATCACCTTCTGCCTTGTTCTAATCTTACATAAATTTACAACATTTGTCCAAACTCTGCTAGATTCTAACATGTGAGGTTCATATGTTACCATACTTAGGAACAAATTTTTAAAACCAATTAGAGAAAAACATCTTAATATACTTTCACTTTAGCATGTTCTGTCCTTTCACCAAGAATGAAAAAGGAGAACCCATCAGACAGTCTATAATTATATCAGGGAAGCTTGGCGAGGCAGCTACGGAGCCCCAAATGCTTCTGGAATATGGACCAAGGAAATATTCTTACTCCTCTTAACCCATTCTATCCACTTATTTGTCATTGGGAATGAAGTGCTTCCTGAGGAAAAAAGATTTGAACCATCATGCTCTTGGAATTCATCCATAGACTGTCATGTCTGATGGGTGGGTGGCCCTAGTGAAAGTCAAATTACAAATAGGAGCAGTGGGGCTTCTGAGCTAAAGCATAAAGTCAACATGTTACAATCCAAATGGTTTTATCGTTCCTTACAGAGTTGGTGACAAGAATTGGTGAGATATCTCTTGGACTTTTTGTTTATATAAAGGGCATAAAAACACCCAGACTCAGAAGACAAGGGGAAGAGCTTTTCCCTGAAGAGACTTGTGCTATATACAACCTTTGTGTTCCTCCTCTCTGGAATGGTGGGGGACATCTCAAGCCTAGTGATCAGGATTTCAACAGGACTGTCAAGAATACATGGGCTGTTATCTAACTGTACCTTAAAACTTAATGTGCTAGTAAATAAGTCAAATAATAAGTGGCTGTATGAGGCAGCCTATACCCTCAGGTTGGTCAAGGAGGAAAATGGGTGAGTGTTTTCTATGGGCAGAAATGGGTTGCATAACTAAGAATGAACGTGGGGTCAGGTATGGTCCTATCCAATGTGACTTTGGAGAGGGGAAAGCAGGCCCTAGTGGAGAGAAGTTACAGAAGTGGACAGATATCTGAGGGCTGCAGAAGGAGTAAGCAATCTCCATAATGCAGATGGCTGCACCTAGGTCAAGGGAACTTCAGATGAAAGGTCCTCAGTGATGAGGTTCTCCAAAGAACCAAAGTTTAATTAAACCAAAGCCAGGACCACAGACCATAAATCTGTGAGACTGTTTCAATCAAGTGAGAATTTTTCTGCTCCCCATTTAACTCTCCTTCTTCCCCTATTCTACTTTAACCTGGGAAGGACTGAAACAGATTTTAGCAAAGGCAGGAAGAGGAGAGGACTCCAACCTCTTACCTCTGTGGTCTCTACCCCTTCCCCGGGTGGGACTTAACTGGGGGAGGGAGATGTCACTTCAAATCAAGCTTGGAGTGTTGATATTTCTTTTTTTTTCTGTTAGACTTATTGGGGTGACATTGATTAGTAAGAATTACATAGGTTCCAGGTGTACAATTCTATAGTTCATCATTTGTGTGTTATGAGGGGGAGTCAAACACAAGGTGGTGGAAAGAAAACTGACACTGAGTGGTGAACACATAATGGAGTGTTGATATTTCTTGGGCTGGATTTTCTGAGTAAAGATTGTATTTGGTAACCTAAAAATTTTATCCAGCAGTTGAGGGAGACAAAACAAAATTGCTTTATGATTACACCCCATGAGTCTTGCTTATTCTATATATCAGTTACACACTTTTCCTCCTACTTAGCCATTTGCAGCCAGTGACTTCTTGGGGGTCTGAGGAGCCTCTTTAGAGGGCAAAAACCTAGAAATGTACTGGGAGCCATGTTTGATGGGCTGAAGGTAGGTGAAAGTCAGATTGCAAGAGAAGTAGTTAGATTGCCATCCAGATATCAGTTGAGGTCACCTTGTCCCCTAAGAATTATATAAAATTGGCTAACACACTCCCCTATCCCATGGTTAATGAAAATCTAGGCTTCTCCTAAATAAATAGTTCTGTGAATCCCCGAAGTCTCCCCCTCCAATTTCTCCTTTCTGTAGTAAAGGTCTCAGACTCTCTCCCCCAGTCCATCCCAAGGCTGCTGTATTCGCTCTACTACTTACCCAAATTTGGAACACAGCCTCTTTGCCTTGATTTCCCAGAAACACTACTCACACAAGACCTCACTTCAGGTGATTACCTTTCAGCACAGCACAAGCAGCTTAAAAGGGAACACAAAACAGCCCTGTCTTTGAGTATGTTCTAGCCACTGCTGATGTCTGACGTGCGGCACTCCCTGAGACTGACAGCTTTCCATTCGGTGGCTGGATCCCATGTTTCTCCCGCTCCCTTCTTTCTCTGCCCTTCTCCTCAGAATATCATTGTTTATTTTTCATGCTGATGGACTTAGCTATCTCTTTGTTTCAATGCCTCCTTCCAAACAATGCCCTGGAGGCCTCATCTTTGCTAAATGAAATTATGCTACTTCTTACAGGCTATAGTTGCAGTAGTCACTTGTGGTTTTACATAGAAATTACTTTATTTTACTGCTCTAAAACCAGGCAACAGGGCTTGAATTGGAAGGGGCAGTCAATTACAGTCATAGGTGGTAGCAGGTTCCAAAACTCACAGCCAGCAAAAGAGATTGACAGTGTGTGTTTTGTGTCCCAAGGAGCAAAAGGTTCTGTGTGTTAATTAAAAATATATTAAAATTCTGGAACTCTTTTGGCTCTAATAAACTCATTATGGGCCCTTTTCACTTCTCCTGGTTCCCCGCCCCTCTTCCCAACTCTACCTCCACCACTGCCCCCACCACCACCACCCCCACACACACCAGTTAAGGAAAAGGAGCCTTCTCTTCATTTGGTGGCCATCAGATGTGGTGGGCTTCAGGCTCCCTGACCTTGAGCTCAATGGAGCTACTTCTGATTCACCTTGCTGGAGGCAGTGGCTTCACCAACACCTACACATAGCACTGGGTCTGGCCACTATAGAGTCTTGGCACCGCCATCTGCAGCTGACAGAACTGTATCAGCAACCATAGATTTGCAATACCTATCCTAGTTGTGCACAAAAAAGTAAAAGCAAAAGCTCCTCCCATCTCACCAAAACAGCAGTGAGAATCTAGGCATTGAGGTGCAGAGGTTTTGCCCCATTTTTAAAAGGACATTAGGTGTGAGACTCTCCATCCTCACCAGTAGCAGCGTCAGTAGGAGCAGAGTGACAGGCTGGGCTCAGCAACTCTGTGGACATGAAGGGTCAAAAAGCTGAAAGTCTGGGCTCAGCAAACAGTGAGCATATGTGAGCACCCCATGGTGGGGCTCTGTAAAATACTGACCTTCTGCAGTCAACGAGAAGCCAGCCAAATGGGGGTTTGCTGGCCGCTATTGATATTTGGGGTTTAATATGATGTGACTGCATTTGTAAACAGCAGATGCTAAATCCTGAGACACTGGATTACATACTATCAAATGGCTTTTGTCTCTAAGGGTATGAAATTTACAGAGATACAAGTCTGCAATGTTATAGAATTACTCTGTGACTTTGACCCATTCTGCCAGCCACATTTTCCAGAATGCTACCAGAGAAATTTCTACAGAAAATATTAGAATCAGTAATAAAGTCTGAACACCACTTAAAAATAGTAAGCACTTTGCCTACCTTATCTCATTAAATCCCTACCATGGCCTTTAGAGATAGGTGTTATTATCCCCATGTTAGAGATGCAGAAAGATGCTTAGAGATTTGAAATAATTTAAGGTCAGCAACAAATAAACATTGAAACTGCTTAAGCAAAGATATGAAAATAAACACTAAACTAGGGCAACCAAAAGAGTCTGGAAGAACTTATGACACCCTTTATCTTATGTCAGGCTCCTGAGAAGCAAAATTAGAGGAAGGCCTCCCAGAAGACACTGGTTGAAGGTCAGGGAAGTCACTGGGAAGGGCAGGAAGTCAAGCAAAGGTGTGATCTCAGGTAAAGTCACACAGAGAGCGACTTCTCCCACATCTGTCGGTCAGGGTCTTCCTGGGAAGAAAAAGCCATGGGCAGCCAAGTCCCACCCAACATATGGGCACACACAACCAGTGAAGAGGGATCTGAGGGATGTAGCCAGAGACCCAGTAGCATCCACTACACCCATTCAACAGCAGCGCTGGCTCTCCACCAGCTGCAGATTATTGACCGTCATCCATAGTAAGAGCTGAATGAGAGGGCGTGCTTTTATAATGGGGCTTCAGACAAAGTGTGTAGAACCAGGAAGCATAGAAAGACTTAAGACAGCCTTTTTTGTTTATTGGAATTGGTCTGTGATTTGGGGGCCTGATATAGTTAGGTTTTTATAAGGAGAAGGAGTATGAAGTCAAAGAAGTGACTTGATGTGGCCAAGCACCTCTGGCTTTGCTGAAAGATGGGGCATGCTTCCCCAAACACGCCCCACTGCATGTCTCTGTGACACTGGGCAAGTCATTTAATTATGTGAGCCTCAGTTCCCTTAGGGGGAAAAAAAAAGAAAATTATCCTTCTCAGAATTCGTTGGAATAATCATATGAAATAATGCTTATAAACTGCTTTATAAATACTTAGCATGATATAAATATTTGTTATTAGTAATATTAGATTTTAGTTTGATTTAACAAAGAGAATTGCATTTCCATTCAAAGGGCTACATGCAGGTAGACATAACCATGGTTAGTTGTAAATTTCAGAGAAACTGAGTTTTATTCACACAGCAGCCTAACCCTGCCTACTCTAACGTCTTTAAGCCATCATTCAGCTACACATTAGATGGATTTGGGAAGAGAGCAGCCTTGTGCTTTAGGAAGTCCCAGCTCACAGTGACAAACCAGCTAGAACCTCCAAGGACGTGGGCTGCATCAGCTGCACCGCTCTGGGTGGGTCTGTACCTCGTACCTTCACATATCCTATAACCCTGGTCCTCCCTACCAACCTGCACTGAACTCTCTAGAACCCCCAAGAGAATATGACATGATAAACATTCACATGAAAGTGCAAATGACATAATAGCATAATTATTGCCCCTACTAGGCACAGCCTTAACCCAAAAGAATAGCTCTCAAATGTCAATGAAAAGCTGGTTGCAGAGTGTGGGTGGAGAACTGAGCACTCAGGGCAATAGTCTGAAAATCACACCAGACACATGATTTGGTGAAAGAAAGCCAGCATCATTCATTAGCATACTATTTCTCTTGAGAGTTACTTCCACATGCAGGAAACAAGAGGCCTTTTATCATATAAAGTGTCTTTCTCAACTCTCTTTTGGGCAACTAAATAAAGAACTGACTTTGGGATCCAAACAACCTGAGTTTTACTCCTGACTTCAGCATTTACTGGCTATGTGACCTTGAACATCAACTGAAATTCAACTTTCCCATCTGTGAAATGGGATTGAGAGTACCTCTCTCATGAGATTACTAAAAGAATGTATGTAGTACAAGCAAATTGCTTAGCACAGTTCCTGCTACATAGCTGACATTCAACAAATACTATCAATAAAATTAATACTATGTAAAGGGCCTAAACCAGTGCTTAGGACCTAAAGAAACATTATTATTATTGTTATTGTTATTGTTATTGTTATTATTCTGCTCCTCAGAGAGCATTTCAGTGGTTTGCAGTTAGTAGGCATGCAGCAAATATTGGTCAAATTAAGGAATACATGAATGGTTGCGGCTAACAAGCCTCTTAAAAGAGAAAACTTGTGAATTCCATACCTGAAGAACCCCTTGCCTCCTAAACATCTTAAAAATAGCCCTCATACCTCCACCCAGGTTTCATGTGCCATGCTGTCACCATGACAGTTCCTCCCTCATCAGTCCAAAAGGAGAGCAGTCAGGGGCACACACAGCCTTCCCACATGAGGGACTGGACACAAAGTCGTCAGTGTCAGCAGGGCTGGGAGTCACCAACTGTTTCTGTCTGAAATTGAAGCAGGAACTGCTGCGACCATGGAGTTCTGCTAATTTACATGTTACAAAGCCAAACATCAGAGTGGGAAAATCACAGATGTTTGTGTTTTTCTGAGATGGCATCTCCTTTGACTCTGCACAAAATACAGAGCTAATAGGTATCCAAACACCTCTTCATGTCAGCAACAAAAGTGCAGAAAAATATAGGACACCACCAGTACCACATGAGATATTCACACTCTGTCCATTTTTAGCTATGGCAGACAACCCTTCCTTTGTACATTTGGAAGAGGCAGAAGAAGATGAATTTCCCATTCAGGCAGCCTATCCCAGTGGAGGCACTGTCTGCTTGAACCAGGACTGAAAAAAGCTAGAAGGAAGAATCCAGAACAGGAATAAAGGGGGCACTTGGTCAGAGATGGCTTACTACTCCATAAAGAGGTTGTGATGGCAGCATCCCCTTACACACAAGGGAAAGAACCACTCTTTCTGAAGTCTAATATCAAACACATATCACAAAGGCATGGCTAAGGAACCCTGGGAAATGACAACCACTTCAGTGAGGAAGAGAAAGGAGATCATTTTTACTGAATATCTACATGACAACAACTGTCATTTATTAAGAATATATGCCATGTTTGCAAAATTATTTTATCTGCACAATAACCCTATAACAGGTACTGTATTAGTTTGCAGGGCTGCCATAACAAAATATCATAGACTGGGTGGCTTCAACAACAGAAATGTAACTTCACACAGGTCCGGAGGCTGAAAGTCCAAGATCAGGGTGCTGACAGGACTGGTTTCCTCTTAGGGTTGTAATGGAAGGACCTGTGCCAGGCTTCTCTCTTTGGCTTGCAGGTGGCCACCCTCTTGCTGCCTCCTCATATGGTCTTCCCTCTGTGCCTTTGCATCCCTAGAGTATCTTTGTGTAGCCAATGTCCTCCTTTTATAATAAAGGAGATTAGATTAAGACTTACCCTAATAGCCTTAGCCTAACTTAACCACCTTTTTAAGGCTCTATCTCCAAACACAATCACGCTCTGAGGCACTTGAGGTTAGGACACCAACATATGAATTTGGTGGGGACACAATTTAGCCTAGAACAGATATTATGATTGTTATCCTGCTGATGAGGATTTTAAGTTCTGCTGTGTGTAACATAGGTGGTAAATAATAAAGGCAGGATTGGAATTTGAGTCTGTTTGACATGAAAGTCTGTTATCTCTACCATATGACACTGCCTGCATAAGCTAATGAGCAGTACAGAGACGAGATTAAGAGCAACATCAAAATCATTATTTATAGGCTTCTAATATGTCTAGAAGTTTTTGGTAGGTGGTTTACTTAGAAGCCTGCTTTGACATGCATAGTAAGTATAAATCCAGCAATTGTGGATTAATTTACATTTTATTCCTTTGTTACTATAGAAAATTTCTCTAAGCAACAGAAAAATCTATAATCCACGCCTGCACAGGCACATACCTGCCCTGGCTAATTATTTACGACATTGCTCAAAGCTGTGCTCCTAATTAACAGTGTGCACTGCTTATGGCAAAACACAAGCCCAGCATCTTTCACAGTTTGTAATCCATCTGGTCTCCAGGCTCACACACTGCCAGTATCAGGTATGGCTGCTGTCCGCATGTCACCTGTCTTCCTGAATTGGGTGGGAGGAGGGGTCCGTGGTGAGTAATGAATCAATAACGCTCAGCCAATTCTCTGGGCTCTGGTGACATGCATGGCCAGTTTTCTCTTGTGATAAATTACACTCACTTTTGCAAGAGGATTAATTCACTTTTCTGGAGAGCTTTTCTGAATTTTGCTTTTAAAAAGCAAACGTCAACAATTCTCCCCTAGCTCTTAGGAATGGAATCCATTTCAGTGTAGGTGATCACAAATGTCAAAATCCACAGCTTGAAAGAGAAGTTGGTTACAAATACAAGGAAGGGGGTGTGTGTGTGTGTGTGTGTGTGCGCGCGCGCGCGTGTGTGCATGTAATATGCACACAAATGAGCATAAACATAAATCTTGTACAATTATGATTTTTCTCATTAAGATGACAGTATGTCCCTTTTTTCATGGTTGCCACCTGTTTCAAAAAGCCTACTAAAGTAAATGTACAAGAAAATCAGATACTGCAATTTCAGATAATAATATAGTTTAAAAAAAAGGAGCAGATAATTGGAGACATGTTCACAATTAAACATAACTCTTTTCAAAGAAAGAGCGACCCCTGGTTAATTAATGTTTGTCAAGTGCTTTAAAATCATACAATGCAACTCCTAGGCATTCCCACCTAAAGATAGGAAGACAAAAGGACGGGGAGAGAAACAGCTGAGGTTGGCTCTGGGTCTATCTTGCTCAACTGAATTCATCGGATTTACCAAAGGGGGGTTGACGCACACACACACACACAAAGTAGCTGAAACTAAATTTCTTTAAAAGCTATTATTGCTGTTTCTATCTATCATTTTTCTTTATGGGTGAATGGGGAATAACTATTCCACAAATCGTTTCACAGCAGCACTAACATCGATTCTTAATTATTAATACCACAATTTGTTATTTATTGAACATCAACAGTGCATTAGATTGTTGTACAAAACACAGATAGCCCCAAGTCTTAAATCAAGCTGATTCACTCAGAAATGTGGGTCTTTATTTAGCCTCTTTTTTTCTTTTTTGGATGGGACTTGAGCACTGAGCTGAGTAATGAGGTGCTGCCTGCCTTGGATGGATGTATCATTCTGGCACTTACGTTTTATCGCCCGCCAAATAAGAGCAAAGCATTAACCTGAAAATCAAAGACTCCAAACTAGAGAATGGACCTTGAAGGACATCATATCCACTGGTCCCAGAGTTTGGGTGACAAGGTACCCACCTTAGCGAACTATTTGAGCATGCAACATCTTATTTTTATACACTCACTTATACATTCTATACATACACTATGGTACCTACATGATAATTATTAGAACATACAAAATGAGAATTTAAAGATAACACAAAAATGTTTTAAAATAATTTTTGTTTTATTGTATTTTATTAAGAAGAACAAAGAATATTTGCTCTCACTAAAAAGATGTCACCATTAGTAACATTTCCATACTGAGAATAATGCAATGAAATATATTTTTTTATTTTTTAAAATTTTAGTTTAATGTTAATACTTTGTGATATAGGGATTTGAAACTTTAGTGCAGCCTTTATTGACTGCCACTGCTGAGAAAGATGCTGTCAAAAATGTATCTATCCAAATGGGTAGAAACCACATTCTTGTCTGAACCTACCAAACCATGAAACTTATTTTTAAGTTCACCAATTCTATGAAAGTTTTTGTAGAATTTGCTAGTAAATTTCTATTTTTCCTACTTTATCATTTGTTCTTCCCCACAAATCAGAACTTACTGTATTTTTAACTATTTAATAAACAGTTCAAAATACACTGAAATTCTTCATTTTAAAATCAGTTTTGAAGTCCTGTTACTAAATTTTTCAAGTTTGTGATATTATGGTTTTTAAAGTTTACACACTTACACAGCTTTGGCAACAAAAGTAACATTCATGATGGAAATATTTTCAGCCATTATTTTTGAAATGCTGTCTCCATAACACAAGTTTGTTTCAAAAAGCAACTGATTCCTCATTTTAGAAAAGGACAACATTAGTTTGGTTGATGGATTAAAACACTTCATTTGAACTCCACTCTTTCATTTGATCTTGGGGAAGTCACTTCACATTTCTATGCTTCAGTTTCCTCATCTGTAAAATGGAGTTAGTACTCCCGACCCCTTAAGATGGTATGCAGAGTCAATGATTTAACCCTTTTAAAATAAAACAGTGCCTGGCCCATACTAAAGCCTCTATAACAGAATATGTTAAGTGTGTTTAGTTTTTCAAAAATTTGCACCAAGAGTAATACTATCAATAGCTACTTGTCATCACAGGTGAGCATACTTGGACACGTGTCCTTTTGTAAAAGAAAAATGAGCAACTTTAAGTTTTACTATGCTTGAATTATTTTGACCCAAAATAACCCACAAACCTCTCTGTGATACAAAAGATTGTCAGGATTATTTTCCACTTCATTCGAAATATTGTAAGAATACAATTAGTGACCATTCTGTTACTTAAGGCAATATAGTCCATAAAGATTTTTAGTGCAGCACAATAGATACCATGCACAGAAACATGCTAGTATGAAAAACCAGAGGAAGATACAGCTACAGCCTTCAGTGTCGGCGGACTCCTGCTCCGCCAGCAGGATCCTATGTGGCATGTCAGATGTGGCAGGAGACAGGTTCACTAGACATCAAGTATTAATAAGCTTACTTTCTTTTTTTCTTTTAGACAAAATGTAAATATTAAAAAGATGTTTCTTTTTCTTCTGCCCTCCACAGTAGAGTTCACTGATTTAATCCAGTGGTTTCCCAATAGAGATTCTCTGCATTCTGCCCAAAGCTGCTGAGTCAGACTCTTGAATTAGGCCTGCGTTTCAACCAGCTCCCGGCTGCATTAGCCTGACAGCTAGACCACTATTTAACCTCCTGACCAGGCAGGCTCCCTTACCACAGCCTAGACAGGTGGTCACCTCCTTGAATATTTTCAGTGATGAAGAGCATATTACCTTTCAGTGTAACCCCTCTCATTTTGGAGTCCTGCAATTGTCAGAAAAAAAGTTTTCTAGCTTCTTGTCATTTTACACACTGGCGTGAATATTTTACTCTCTGGTGTCACACACAAAACGATTCACAGTGTCTCCTCTCCCGTTCCCCCTCTCCCCTGTTCGATTTGGCTTCTGGGATGTTTTTCCATCTCAGTTTCCCTCCCCTGGCTGCTCTCCTACTTGGAAATGTTGCTCAATATCCCATATGTCATCTGACCAGTTCAGGACGCTGTGTGTGACCTCTAATTGCTGCTGCAGTAGCATTGCTAATGCCAAACAGATGCATCATCACCAGCTAAGGTTCATGCATTCTCTCCATTTGGGTGCTTCGTGTAGATAAATCACATACATTCATTGATAATCAAAATACCTTTTGTAATGGAGATGAAGCATTTTCAAACTCATCAATACATTCCCTCTCTGTCTTTGTGTATGTAATATACTGATCCAAAGTGCAAAACCCTAAAGATCTGATATTGTTGATTTTGTGTCTCAGGGTCTTGTTTCCTATCATAAAAAATATGGGATCAAGATGAACACTGAACCTAGAGTCAGGTCATCTGGTGCCACCAAGGCCCAGTTCTGCTGTATAACCTTTACTGGGACACTTTCTACGTCTCTCTATGCTCACCAATAAAATGAGGATATCAGTGTCTACCCAATGCAACCTGTAGGCACTTAATATTGATGCAGAAATGAAAGAGATAGATAAGTGATAGAGAGCAGACTGAATAATGACAAGAAGTGAGGATCAGAGGAAAGGTAAGACATAACATCAGTTCAAGCTCTTGGCACCTTAAGGCAGTGTCTGTCGCTGATGGCAACACAGAAGGAATCACAATGCCTTGAGTCCAGGGCAGTGTTTAAAGAATGCAGGGCTTAGTTTCTGGGGAGGGATCACCTTACCCACGATTTCTACAACTCTATGCAGTTAATGAGGCATCTGGAAGCACCTGTTCAGCATTTACCCGGGAAGAAATGTAATGAGTATAGGAGGCAGGAGCTGAGAGGCAGGGCTCACATTCATCAATGCACATTGCTAACCTTCCAGGGACAGCAAAACATTCAACTGCTGAGCAGCAAATCCCATATGACTGTTTAAGTAAAAGGTAATGATTAATATCAAGCTAAAAGTGTGTGCCTTTGTACATTTTATTTAATAAAATATACTAATGGCATATGTATGAAATAAAATTGCATTTTCAACAAGTTTTTTTATTCTCCCATGAACTAAGCATCACAGGATATTTGGTCCTATGCATTGAGTCATCCATCCATTTATTCCAACAAACATCTCTTAAGTGAATATTATGTGCCAGGCTTTATCCCACCTAGTGCAGGACTAAAAGATGAATGATCTTACAGCCTGTGAATTAGGCAGTGGTAGGAAGGAGAGAGAGAGACAGAGACAGAGATAGAGAGACAGAGAGGGGGAGAGAGAGGGGGAGAAAGAGAGAAACAAAAAAGAAAACAATTTAAATGTCATATGATATAACAGGACAGGCTGACTCAGGGTGCAGTGGGCTCACAGGTGATCTTTGAGCAACAGAGGAGTCAGGACTCAATTATAGATCAGAGGAACCACTCTAGCTAGTTTAAGTGGAAAGAGATATAATATAGAGAATTAGGTGCTAACAAAATCATTGAAAGTTCTGGAGGAGCAGACTTGATGCTGAACCTGGAGAGAAGAGTCCCAAGGAGAGCTGCACTCGCTGCCATATTCAAGAAGCTTAGGAATCTAGAAGCTGCCAACACAGCGTGGTCTCAAGGAGTACACCTCATTAGCAGTTTTCTGGGGATCACAATTGTTGGTTCCTGCTAGATCCTTACTGGAAAATAAATCAGTAGATATAGGTAGGTAGGTAGATGATAGGAAGGAAGGAAGGGAGGGAGGGAGGGAGGTGCCACCATTGCTCTTGCCATTTAACTCAGTTCTCAGCCCAGCGGAGAAGGTAAAGATGGACAGATCTCAGGGCAAAGAAGGGTAAGGACTGAAGAAAGAAGGATCAGCATGTGCCTGAACCCAACCAGCACTGGAACTACGCCCCTGAAGGCCTGTGAACAGAACCAAGGACAGCATTTTAAATGTTACAATCTTTTTGGTCATTGTTGTCACTGACATTGCAACACTCAGGTCAAGTCCACGTGTGTTCATTGTCCTGGTGGAGTGAATATGAACTCAGAGTCAAGACACAATAATGCTCTTCCTGGCCCTGCCACTATCAGTGTTCCCTGGGGCTGTGGGGGGAAGCCATTTAACATCTCCGGCTTCCTTTTTCCATCTGTAAAATATGGAGTTTCCATGATTCTCTGCTTACAAATCAGGAATTACTAACAAATAGAAACATAAAAACTTGTCATCTTGGTGTGCGTCATTTTACATACAATAGTTGGATAGTCTATTTAGTGGGGGAAGGGAAATTTTCACAGCTTTTGCAGAAACTCACCTTGTGACCAGTAAATTCCTTTCTTGATAATACAGTATTGCAATTTTGTTAGGATAATGTTAGAACAATGGGTATCCTATAAATATTTGTTGATATGAAATAAAATGTAATCATTATGGAATTCAGGTTTCCTTGGAAATGCAAACTCTTCCCAGATTTTTTTTTCGTAACTATCTTTTTAAATTAGCTCCAGGTGTACAAAAGAACGTAATGATTAGATATTTACATGCCTCACAAAGTGATAACCCCAACAGTTCTACTACCCATCCAACAGATTACATAGCTATTACAAAACCATTAACTATATTCCCTATGTTGTACTCTACATCCTATGACTATATATTTTTTTAATTATAGCTGGCATTAACATTATTTTATATTAGTTTCAGGTATGCAGCACAGTGGGTAGGCATTTATATAATTTATGAAGAGCTCCCCCAATAAGTCTAGTGCCTATCTTACACCAGGCATAGTTTTTACAACATTATTGACTATATTCCCCACACTGTATTTTACATGGCAGTGACTATTTTGTGACTACCAATTTGTACTTCCTAATCCCTATACCCACTCCCAGCTTTCTTCTCATGGCAATTTGTGGAAAACTGTCAAGGCAAATAAATAAGAGTACCGGAGCTTTGCATTGTTTGCTGGGCCTTGCGCTCAGCCAAGGTGAGTGCTTGGCAAGCAGAGTAGTCTCCCGTTTCTCGGTTTTCATGAATAAGTAATTCATCTAGTCACAATAGATGTATTTCTTGCAGCTTGGAAAGCCACATGTTATTTTCTTGCTTTAATGGTCTCCTCTGCCCCTGCTTAGAGACGAAGAGACTCAGCAGCTGCTGAAGGTCAAGCTACCACTGAGTTACCTTCCGAGCACACAGACGGTGGAGACCATGTGGCATGTAAATCACCTGCAGGAGCACAGGCGACATTAGATGGTAAAGAACTTTAAACATCTCTTTCTTTCTCCCTCTCCAGACCAAGAGGGAAGAGGAATCCAAGCAAGCCATGGTAGATAATATACAATCAGATAAGCTTTTAAAACAGGTGATGGGCAGAGAAAATATAATGAAACACGAGCTGACTTATTCCAGTTGGCTAGATTTTCTGCCTCATCATCTGCACTTATGTAAGAGTCAGTGATGATCAGGAAGGTGACCAGTGCTAACCTAAGAAGCCACAAATAACCCCAGGATTAGAACCTGTGGGGCAAAAAACCTGTGATGTCTTCAAGCTACCATCAACCTCATTATAGAGGAAGGAAAGAGTAATTCTGGGTTGTGAGATTTTCCCAGATGAATGGAACTAGTAAATGTGCATCTCTACTGTGTCTCTGTTTCATCATTCACCTATACACACAATGAAGAGAGAGGAAGTTCATAAAGATACCTTTACCAATAAAGAATTACAAAGTAAGAAATATGACCCTACTGCAATTGAATTGTCACTAGCAGTGCAAGAGGGCACGCCAAAGCTTCCTTGTACTTACAAGAAGCTTTTTCTTGTACTAAATGTCTTGTATTCCACCAAGCTTACGCCAATTATTCCTGTCTTGTCTTTTTGACTAATGGGAATGACTGATCCCCACTTTCTAACACTTACACCTGCCAAAGTTTTGTTATCCTTTAGTCTTCTCACTTCTCCCCAGAAAATGGCTAACACTCTGGATTTTATAACAAACTTTTGTTATTATGTTTTTTATTACCATTCCAGGGGACTTGTTCTGAATCCTGGCCAACTTGACTTGCTACTATTACAAAAAAATTAAATTTAAAAAGTAAGAATGCTTTTCATTGTTGTTAATATGTGCAGGGTAATAAGCACCAATGGACAGTTACAAGGCTAGTTGAAGCTGAAGTTATTTTTCCCTGCTTTATTTTTTTAATGTGTGGTAGCCATTGAGAGTTTGGGTAGAGCTATGAGAAAGTGGTCTTGAGCTTAGGGTGTGGTCCAAGTGTGGGTATCATAGAAGACTGGCATCTATCTCTTATATGGCTGACAAACTGTCTTTAAAGGACTGTTCTAAGAACTAATAAGGGCAGAGCAAGAATTGTGGAAGTAAAAAAAAAAAAAAAAAAAGGAATTGTGAAAGTAGAACCCACACAGGAACTACGGAAGACCATGATAGAGAGAACTAGAGAGCCTGGCACATGGCATAGGCCTGGGCTCAACCCTTAGAGGCCATTCCTCCAGTAGTCTCTGGGGCATCTAGGAACTTCTTGCCCTAACAGGAGTGCCCTCTCTATGGAGAACATCTTTGCTCAGTAGGCAGGAGTCATGGAGACATGGCTTGGGTCAACGGGGATCCTGGCTGTTTCTCAAAGGCTGAAGAGGATGACTATCAGTTTCACCAAGAGGGCCCATCTTCCCTCAGCAGCCAGAGACCACAGTTCCTTGGGCATAATGCACAGGAATGTATGGGTTAGCCCACTCCTTCAGGCATAAAGGGCATCTTTCAGCTACTCCAAACAACAACCTATGCAGGATTCACAAAGTTGGAGAAGACCCTAGATATTTCTTGCTTAAAAATATAAGCGTAATCTCATACTGTGTTCACAGTCTCTGGTTAATTGATCTGCTTTTTGCTTCACTTTGCCTGAGCAGCCTCAGTGCTCATGAAGTGCCTGCAATATGAAGTGAAAGCTTCCACAGAGGCACAATATATTAGCCACAAATAATACCTTTGCCAACTGCAAAGTTTCTCATTTTCCTCAAGCTGTTTACAGAAAAACAGAAACTGCTGTATTAATTATTCTAACCATTTGCCAGTTACTTAGGTTGTAAGGAGGCTTTTATGTGTTTTAAAACCACATTTGTGTGTTAAATACCAAGGTAAATGAAGCACAGAAATGAACAAAAATGCTGGTGTGTAAGATCGTAGTTCATGGAGATGGAGAGTTCTTCTCCCATTTCTGCTATTTCACTCTGAAGACATTAAACTGTTATCAAGATCATCTTCCTTCCAAGGCTCAAGGACATATTTAATTTTGTACAACTCTCAGACTCAATGGTTAATAACAATAATGCTGAACACAAACATCTGGACTCAGCACAGGAAATCAGTTCCTTTACTTAGAGAGCTGGGATGCAAACCTGAAAGAAAGGCACGAAGAGCTTCCTCAACCACAGATGGAGAAAGGAAACAGAAAGGTTTCCTATGAAGTCAGGAGGAAGACTGACAAGAAATAGAAACTGAACTTCAGAGAACATTCTCCTGCCATCAAAGTGGTAGTCTATTTGAAACTTTCATATTTCAAAAATGGTAGGACAAGAGATTTAGAATACAGGATTTTTTAAAAAGCAACGCACAAACATTCCTAATTTAGCTGAAATCACGCACAATACCCTAAAAAGGCTGACAGAACAAAGTGAAGGGTAAGGTTTTTAATACTTGTGTTTGAAACCTTAGTCCTAGCTCAGCAAGATGGAAATAATGTTGACCCAAGACCCCATGCTAGAGATTGTGGAAATCCAATATATCTCTAACTATCTGGGTTGGTGTGGGGAGAGAGGGGCAGGATTTACAATCACAGAATTACTTTTTTTTTTTTTTTAGCTTTCCAGCCTCTGTTGAGTTGTTCTCTGTGAGGTTTTCTGAAATCACATCCTTTATGATGGTGACCCAAACACAGGACCCAAACCCTTCTGGGTGATTCCATTTGTCATTTGTCCCCTCACCTCCACCACCAAAGCATCAACAAACACATGTAGCAGAACATTCACTGGAAAGGTGAGAGCCGCCACATGGGTACAATAGAGAAGATGTTATGTAGGCTGTCACATCTTACACAGTAAGAAGAGCACTTGAAAGCACTATTAGTTCTTTCAGCCATCCCACCCCAGCTCTTTCTTACCTAGCCATTTAACCTCCCAAGATTTTGCTGACCCTTCTCGCCTTTCTCCCTTGACACATGTTATGTGTTCAATTACGTCCCCCAAAAGATATATTCAAGCCCTAACCCCTAGCATCTGGGTAGTGATCTTGTTCAGAAATATATTGTCTTTGCAGAGGTAATCAAGTTAAGATGAAATCATTAAGGCG
Organism: Lyroderma lyra; assembly: GCA_004026885.1. Lineage (NCBI taxonomy): Eukaryota > Metazoa > Chordata > Mammalia > Chiroptera > Megadermatidae > Lyroderma > Lyroderma lyra. The sequence continues at coordinate 290,400 of PVJL010000797.1, forward strand.
GGCCTTAATCCACTACAACTGATATCCTTATAAGAAAAGAGGCACAGACAGGGAAAATGGCATGTGACAGAGATTGCAATGATGCAACTGCCAGCCAAAGAATACCAAGGACTGACAGCCACCACCAGAAACTAGGAAGAAGGAAGAAAAGATTCTACCCATTGCCTCATAGAGGGAGGAGCATGGCCCTGCCGACAACTTCATTTCAGAGATCTCGTCTCCAAAACTGTAAGAGAATCAATGCCTGTTATTTTAAGCCTCCAGTTTGTGGTCCTTCGTTGGCAGACCTAGAAAACTAATAAACACAGAACCCCTTCCTTCTTCCCCCTCCTCTTTATTTCTCAGCAGAGCTATTTAGCATCTGCTGTTATCTTGACCCCTACCCTCAGATCCCCAACTTTGACCCACACATGGCTGATGAATGTATTTTCCTAGTCAACAACAGTTCCCTCCCTAAGAGAAATTCTGGTCACAGAGGCTAAGAAAAGACTTTTTTTTTCCCCTCCACTACCTACAATGTATTTAAATTGTAAAAACAAATAACCCAAGTGCCCAGATTAGATTTGGGGGTCAAAATTCAACAAATTAGCGATTGCTCTTGATCGAATAAGCAGACCTTTACTTCATAAACACTGACAGCTTCCTGTTGTCAGAAGGGATGAAGACCTGCAAGCTTATCATGGAGGATGTTTTATAAAGTTGCTGCAAACTGGCCTCTCCCTCCCTCTGCCTCATCCTGGACTGCCCTCCCACTTGCATTCTTTGCTCTGACCACACTTACTCCCTCTGCCCTCACAGCGTGGACTCTGCTGCGCCTGATGCCTGGAACTCTTTTCCTCCAGAGTCCTGCCTAGACCCCTCCCTGAACAAATGTGTAATCAGCCTCTGATCTCAGCTCAACTGTCACGTCCTCTAAAAGGCCTTTCCTGACACCTCAGGACTGAGTCACCTTCCCCAGTGACAGATCTTCATGGCACCCACTACTTTTCCTTAGTAATGTTTATTAGTTTTTAATTACAGTGGAAACATCTTTTAATTGACCGTCCCTGAGAATTAACGATTGTTTTTGGATCCACCTGTAAAATGTATTGACAGATTGCCAGAGCATAATAAACGCTTGTGGCTTCTGCCACCTAATATATGCCATCATCACTTCTCCCCCAACAACTGAACTCTATACCTACTAAGAGGAGATGGTTTTTTTGTTCCCAACTTGTTTACAGCAGTTGCACTTGATTACTATAATTACATAGTTTAATTAAATATCATATAAACTGATTAAATATGAGCATAAAAAAAGAGCTCCTATTTCCATGAAAACTAAGTTAAATGCTTTGGAAAGACTTGAAAACACTGAGGAAAATTGCTCTTAAATTAGGCAGGACAAGTGTAAAACACTGGGAAAAAAAATAATAAAAATCTAAATGAGTTCAAATTATTTCACAGGTGTCTTCATGTTTTAAGTATCTGAAACTGGAAATTGTGGGTGATATGCATTTGGGGGGAGCTTTACGAGCCGTATGCAAGAAAAATGATGTAAAACTTCAGTTACTGGACTGATCCTCAAAGAAAGCATCTTGGCCCTATCACATTTGGCAAATAGATGTTCATTTATGTGTTTTAAGTTAAAAAATAAAAAATATACATGTATATGCTTACATATATATATATATATATATATATATATATAGTTTAATAATTTCCCATTTTAACTGCATTTTTCAATTACCTACTCAGCTACTAGTCTTGCTCTCATTGAAGAGACTTCTATAATATTTATTGATGAGATCATTTGATTAGCATTCATCTCTCCCATTTGACTGAGAGTTCCAAAATAAGGGGCATGTCTGTTTGGTTCCATCCCAGAGTTGTAGCATCTAGCACTGGCACATAGTACATACTCAGTAAGCATTATTCTGAATAAATGAATGAAAGATAATTTCCCTCTATTTCGTGCCGTACTGACATAGTAGATATAGCAAAATATTTAAGCATATTTCTGAAAGATGATCAAAGCAATGAAAAACATTGTCCCTCAGAATTCTTCTGAGCAGTAAATGTTAACTTCAATACGATGGCAAACCATTTAGTGCATTGTGGCATGTTGGAGGACACTGGTGTCTTTTCTATCAGACTGATGAACCAGCCACCCAGTTTCGTCTGAACAGACCTCCCTGGATGGGTGTCGATCTGAACCGGGGAACCAAGGAAGCACTTTGAACTCTTCACTCCTCTCTTTATGCTGTGAGAGATCTATCCTCCTCCATGATCCAGGCTTACTAAACATAACATAAGGTCTTAATCCATAAAAATAAAAAACTCTTTCCCATTTCAATTGCATTTCCTGCTTCTCTAGGTAAAACAAAATTTTCCCTGAGGAAATGATGTAAATGCACTTAAATGTTCTTAAAAGGTCCCACATAGCACAATATATTGCTATGAACTAAACCATGTTTCTTTTCATTTATACTTAAAAGGAAATATATGGCAGTGGAAAAAATTATAGATAGGATCTAGAAAATGGGGAAAAATATAGATAGGAGTTAGAAAATGCTTTCCAATCCCTGCTTGACTGTGACCTCCTTACACTTCAATTTCTTTGTCTGTAAATTGGAATTGATAAAAATACATGTCCTACCTATGTTGATTCTGAAGGATCAAATTAAATAATATACATGAACGTCCTTGAAATATTACAAAGGTGATACAAACGTATACTGTCATTGTTACTCCAAGACCCCCATACCGTATTTCCTCAACAACTTCAGCCCCAGCCCCTCTTTGTGCCTGGCAGACTGCACATAACTCATTTCCTTTAGCACAGACACAAGCAAACTTCTGTTATGGCACTTGAGAAGATGTTTGAGGCTCCTGGTTTTGGAATACACAGTAATTGTCCTGCTCCCACAAACCTTCAGGGAAAATCCACAGGACATTCAATCCACATCTCCCACAACAGTCTTTTCAAGACAGATATAGAGAGGGAACACGAGTCAAGACCCCTGTGAAAATCGTAATTTTATTGCCAGTATGGGTTCAAACTTTTAACAGCTTTGGTATCCATCTGTAAAATGTCATTTCTCTTGGTTCCATCCTAGTAGCTCAAACAAGAGAAAACCACGAATATACCTCCTTCAAAAAAATGTAAAAGTCCACAGTCTCTGTATAATGTATGTGCACTCAAGCTATACTAATTTATTCTATAATTACTTTTATTTTTTAGCACTTTTATTTGGCTCTTACACTACATAATTAATGGTGTTTACATAGAAAGGTTTCTTGAACTAATGTAAATGGCATAAGTGGATTACTGAGCAAGCCCTAAAACAAATAAACATTTTTCTTCTTTTAAAATTTTCTTTACTCCTCTGAACATCTGGCACAAGAGCAGAGTTTTTAAAATATCAAGGGGGATATAGAAATCAGGCTTCTGAAGTCCATTCTCTCCAGGTTAGACAGGCTTATAATTCTGTTTTCTGGAACAGTTGGCCTGGGGGAGTTCACAGTGACTCGCTGACCCAACATATCCAGACTCAGAAACCTTTTTTTGTCTTTGGGAGGTTGCCACCACTTTTCCCCTTGACCTTAAACATAACACAATATGTGGCCCTTACAGATCATTTCCTGCAGAGTTTAAAGTACTGGGGATGAGACAGTCATTAGATAAACAAATAAGCTCACTATGAAGACTAGAAAAAGACTGAGAATTAAACCAACCAGGTTTCTATAATAAATTTGCTCATCATCATGATTATATTACCCAATTGTGGTAATTATTGGGACTGTCCCTCCTTGTCAAACTTCAGATTGCATGCTTTTTTAAATATTTTATTTACTTATTTATTTTGACATTCAATATTACTTCGGATTAATTTCAAGTGTAAAGCATAACGGTTATACATTTATATAATTTAAGAAGTGATCCCTCTGACTAGTCTAGCACCCATCTGGCACTATACATAGATATTACCATCTTATTGACTGTATTCCTATGCTTTAGTTTATACCCCATGGCTAGTTTTGGTAACTACCAATTTGTACTTCTTAATCCCTCACCTTTTTTACCCTGCCCCCATCCGCCTCCCATCTATCACCCCAACAAATCTCGTACCCATCTGACACCATACATAGTTATTACAATATTGACTACATTCCTTATGCTATACCCTACATCCCCATGACTACTGTGTAACAACCAATTTGTACTTCTTATCCCAACCATTTCTCACTGTCTTCCCAACCCCCCTGCCATCTGGCAACCATCAAAATGTTCTCTGTGTCTATGAATTCGTTCCTGTTTTGTTTGTTTACAGATTGCATATTGTTTGAGTGGCAGCACAGAGCCAGGTTAATGTAAAATAGAACTGGCATAACAGTCACTACCTATCAGGACATACGTTATTTTTCTAAGGTATTCTCAAGAGAAAGCATTGACATCAAAAGCCATTTCTTTACCCCTGTTCTCCCAGAAGCAAAGCCAGGGGTGTGAGTGAAGATGCCTCCCTCAGCACAACACATCAGCCCTTAGGAGGCCTTGGGGGAAAGCCTGGCTCCAGGCCACCTCTGTAAGAACAGGCAATGTGTCCTCTAAAGTATCCTTGGAGTTATCTCAGGAGTTGCAGACCAGACTATCTACCAGCAGGCTTTCTTTAGAGCAGGCTTCAGTCTCAGAACTAACCATAGAGCTGGCAAGGCCTTGAGATCTCAGAGAACTCAACCCAGGTGGGTTCTCAATCAACTGACATTCCAGAACACAGAGATCTGTCATCAGAACTATCCAGATTCCCAGGGTACAGTTTAGGATTGGAGTTCAAACCTAGAGAACAAAACATAGGTCAAATGCCTGTGACAAGTAGGTTTTGAGCGAACAAAACTGTGCAAGACCGATTGCTATACTAAGATCTTCCTAGTCTCTAAATACTCTTACTTTCACATCACTTGAAAGAAGTTAAAATGTATACACCTATTACATTTAATAATTCTGCTAATAAAAGATTATATAATTTTGCTTTTGAAATTATTTGGCTAAACTAATTTAAAATATGCTGTGATTTCTCAACATTCATCCTGTATAGTTAGGAACTCTCAGTAAGTTCATCTCATCTAAAGACTGTTCTTAAATATAATAAAATTGTTGTGAACACCAAATCCAGCAATTAATGAAGCTGACTCAGAATTATATTTTTGACCATTTAATAAATGTTTATTAATTTTGCTTTGGCAGTTTTATGGTTTTGTTTTGTTTTTGTTTTGGAGACAATTTTTCTTGGTATGACTCTAGTCATTTTTCCAAGCACAGCTCACATGCCCAGCATTGTGGGTCCTGTACCTGAACATTAAACTTGTCCTCTAGGCTCCTGACATTCAGCCAAGCACTCCAATAGTGACCAGGCATTCACTACAGTGAGTTCTCAGGGATCTAGCCATTTCATAGGAATTCCACCCTCAACTAAAACAATCACATGGATGTACCAAGTCTTGTGCCATCACTTGAACTACTCAAGAAATTCTTACTAAACTCAAATTCTATAAATTTGTAAATTTTTGGTTTCTTAGAGATACTTATGGATAACCAATGATGAAAGCCTTCACTGTTAACCTTTGGTGAAGTCATTCTTCTTCAGGGGATGAAATCAGATTTCACAAATCCAATCTATTTTGTTTTTCAAGAAGAAATGAGATTTGGAAGCTGATATGGAGTTGCATTTCTAGGAAGCTTTTCTGTCACTCCACAAAATGTGAATTATGCATGCTCTATCAAGGTGTTTATAACTAGACCCAAGATAACTTCTTTAAAGATATTATATCACAACTGTTAGATGGACTGTACTTTGTTGACTCCCCCCCCCCCCAAAGATTAGGTCTTATCAGAGTGTCAACTCAAAAATAATCACACGTAGTCTGTTGACAGTCACAAAAGCCCCTCTTTTGCTATCAGCAAGTGTTGAAGTGATAAAGTAAGAATTTGAAAACTCTTACTTTCTAGATGTGTGTCCTCTAACACTATTACATAATCAATGTAGTTTGTTTAAGGGGATGCATTCCTGACCTTGGTTTATTTTGTGCCTTTTTAAAATATCACTGAAAACATGCATCGCATGTATAGTGGTAAACTCATGGATACTGGCATCAGACAGCATGAGATGAAATCCCAATTCTGCCATTTTCCAGCTCTGAGAACCAAGGCAAATTATTAAACCTCCACTTCTTCATCTGTAAAATGGTACTAAGAATACGTAGTAAGTTTGTTCTCAGGATTAAACAAGTAAATGAGTGTAAATATGATGGTGAGCAATCAATAAATGTTAGCTTTGAGTTTTACTCTTGTTATTATCATTTTCTCACTATTTACACTACTACCATTTAAGCCACCATACGTACCCCCTGGACTACTCAGAGGCTTCCTGCCTTCCCTGCTTGTACTCTGCTTTCACCTGCAGCAACCCATTCCCATCTCCTTCCCAAAGATGAGTGACTCCTTCAGAATGGAAAGGCTATCAATTCAACCCCCTTCCCACATACAAAAACAGAGTGAAACAAAATTTCCTCCTGCTACCTTTAGTGCAAACCTGCATGGCCAGACTGCTGCCTACCCCGCTTCAGCCTGTTTCCACCTTCTCTCCCCAATCCCTCTATGCGGCATCCAAACTAGTCAGTCTTCTTTGCATTGCTCATGCTGGGCTCTGTGCAGTTCCAACCTTTCCTAGGACTGCAAATCTCTGTCCTTGCCCAATCCGGCCCTACACATCTCAGCCCCAAAGCTACCTCTTTAACTACATCACACTTGTATTTCTTCACAGGTCCATATTCCTTCCCTTTCAAAGCACTAAGCTCCGTGAACATGTGACATTAGGATCATTTCCTGATGTCTGACTTACACAACTTTTAAGTTGGGGGAGAGTACAGCAGCCAGGTTATTTCATAATTGTGTTCCTCATAACCTAGCTCAGTCCGGACTCAAAGGAGGACGGTAAACATTAAATGAATGAATTAGTGAATGCAGGAAGGGCTAAAAAACTGCACATTCTCAAAACGCTGGTTAGCACACCAGACGCTCATTATTAAACTGTTCCCAAACACGCCCCGTCACTTTTCCGTGCCCCTCCCCCGCTTTTTTTATATTTTGGCTGTGGTTTTTTGTGTCTCTTTACAAGCTTAACGGTCCAAGCGCGGCCACCCTTCAGATAGGCGATCCGATCAGATCCCAGATCCCGGGACACCAGCCCTAGAGGCCAAGGGCCGGGGCGGAAGTGCGGGTCGCGGAGCCCGCGCCTGTCGGCTCAGGCGGAAGTGCGGGTGCGGGGCGGAAGTGCCGACGTGGGCGACGGGAGTCTCAGGTGGGTGTCAGTGGCCCGGCGCCGGCGGGTGGGCGCTCGCGGACCCCTTCCAAGAGAGGCGCAAGCGAGCTCCTGGCTGGGCTGCACGCGACCGATTTCGATTGTCGTTAGAGCAGCTTTAATTAAACCGGGAGCCAGAAATCCATGAATCAGGATGTGTGTGTGTGTGTGTGTGTGTGTGTGTGTGTGTGTGTGCGCGCGCGCGCGCGCGCGTGTGTGTTCGTGTTCGCTGTGTGTCTTCTCGCTGAGTGTGTGTGTGTGTGTGTGTGTGTGTGTGGTGTGGTGTGTGCGCGCGCCTGCTCGCGATAGGAAAAGAACAAAATAACGGGAAAAAGGCAGCTTTTTAAGAGAAAGCAGAAAACATTTCATGTTATTTACAGGAATTCACACATGCCCCGTCCCCGGTTTAATTAACTTCTATGAAGTAGCAATATAATCTCAATTGGCAGCCCGCTGAGATGACTGTCTTTTTAAATAAATATTTCTGAACAGCCATGTTGACCTTTAATCGAGGGTAAAAAGATTGAAAGGTGCAGTAGGGAACATTGTAAGTCCAGGGCTCTCTGGACCTCCTTTCTGCTTTACTGAGCAAAGCATCCCTCTGGGTGCTGAACAATGAGAGAATAAATCAGAGACTGCAGTTCTCAACAAATAACTTGGCCTTGTCAGTTACCCCTGACAGATATCACTTCATACAAATTTTTAATAAGTCCAGAGGTAGAAAAGTCCCAACTAAATTATTACTAACATGAATAGGCAAGTGCCTGTTTTAAGACTGTCTTTAACAGGGAGTTTTTGGCCTGGGTGATCTTTATTCTTGTTCTTTAATAGAAAGTGTTTTATGTAATACTTTATATTTTAGAGCACTTTATTTAAAAAAAAAAAAAATCTACAGTATGGTCCAATTTGATCCCAAGATTCACTGCTCCTCCAGGACAGGAATAGTGTCTAGGATCTGTTGTATCCCCAGCACTTTCTAGCACATTTACCAACATAAATAAGCAGAACTCCTGTAACTACACATTGACTTGGTTAAGCAGCCACTAGAGCTGTGTCTCAGTGTGCATGACACAGTGTAAGTTGAGGTGCCTATTAGAGGCAACATTCTTTTCATTTAGTAATCCTCTGAGCAATAACTTATGAAGCTCTCTACCAATATTTGGAGCTGTATAGATTGAGATTTAAAACACTTGGAAAAAGAGGTATACCCTGGAAATATTGAATGCTTATAGTAATACTGCAGTAAGGCAGAATTAATCATAGTTTTGTATGAAATGCCATAGCCTAATCACCTGGGTCCTGCTCTATTGAGGAATTGCCTGGAACCAGAAAGCTCCTGTTGTAGAAATTAAGATTAGTGGGGCTGGTGCTTTAGACAGGCAGACTCCCCAGATTTTCTTTCTTCATGCTTGCCATGGTCAGTAGTAACCACCTACCAAGGAAGGATCAATATTTTTTTATTTTTTTTTGGTCTCCTTCACCAGAGGAAAATGTGGCTATGGGGTTTTATTTAGGATTGATGACAGGTATGGAAATAGAAATGAGGATTTTCCAGCTTGGGAATTTATTGGACTGTATTTCTGTTTACTTGCAGATGGCTGGCTCTTGTTTGTACTCTTAGACACCCAGAAGCGATGTGGATATATGCTTTCATAGTTATTGTTTTCATTATTAAAGTTTTTGTATTTCATAACGTGCATACTCTAGCTAGCGGATGCATTCAGTTAGCCTAATGCCAGGATTCAGGGTTTCACTTATTAGCAGGACTTGCAGGTGATCTGGTACTAGTAGGATTTTTTATGTTTCTTATTTTAAATCTAATTTTGCCACTGCTTTATTTGAAGAGTGTACATCTGAGGAAGCCAAAAGCCAGCTGGAATAGTTCCTTCATGCAGGTTTAATCTTGTTTGCAATTATTTTGAAGGGGAGAAACCATCTGGATCTAGCTACCCAGGTAGCAGGAACTAGGAGGGCTTCCTTCATTCTATCTCCAGTATCACATAGCAAGTTCAAGGGACTAAAATCATTTGAAAAAGAATATGCAAAATGAAAGGTTTTGGCTAAGTTTCACATAGATATGATCTGATATTTCTAACTCGCCAATCCAATTACAGCCATGGGGAACTGAAGGCATAAAAACATTACTGTCTTTTTATTCCAATCCTACTACCTAAAGTGAGGTTTCCAGAGATAAAGGCAAACTCAAAATACATTCTATTTTAAGAAAGTATCCATCTCCAAGGATTTCAAAGCATTTCACCAGTAATACCTAGTAATAACCATTTTACTGCTATAGGCTTCATCACTGTGGTATTGTTATTTGTTTGTGAATCTCCTGCCCAAGGTGCGAGTACCTTAAAGGCAAGGAAAATACCTTCATCGCTTTTGTATTTCTAGTACCTGGCACACTGTAGATACTCAGTACGTGCTACAGAAATAAAAAGGGTCCTTATAAGGAGTGTGAAAACATCATTGGGAGTGCAACAAAGAGGTTATGAAATACAGTTATAAATGATGCCATTATTAATGCTTTAATAAGCAGCCTGGAATAGGGAAAGGCATATTTGAGAATCCATAGATGGTCACCAAACTGCCTTCCAGGGGAGATCTGGCCTGATCGCTTGCAAGGCCTTTGTTGTTGTTTTTAATTTTTAAATTCATTTTTTATTGTTAGACTTTTTTGGGGTGGAACATGCAAGCTGAAAGGCTTCACCAGCTCTGCCTTCACACTTCCTCCAGGTCTGCTGTGCTCAACTTGTCACCCAAACACCTTTTGAGCAAATATTTGAAGATATCCATTTGAAAATATACCAAATTAATAACTTGCCTGGGGCATTCATATCTTTGCTCCTGCCTTAAGGCTATTTTAAGGCTATGTTGCCCAAATAATATTGAAGGAAATCACAATTATCTTTACTTTGCTAACATTCCCAAAGTGTTCAAAGTCAATAGCTTTTTGTGTTGTAATTGGGCAGCCATGTGGTATATGCTGCTTCCTTCTATTGCCAGTGGAATTGCAGCAGAAACCAGAATGTTACTTTTGGAAATAAATGAACTTCCTCTCATTGTTCCCATACTTTTAATATTATTTATGGAAAAAAAATGGGACATGGGTACTAGTTTAGGCAAGAGGAAGTACACATGGTTGAATTATTTGTTTTTTAACTTTTTACCTCTTAAAACATGTAGTTCTTTGAGTCAACTAAGAGAAGATATACTGTTGTTTAATAGAAAGTCAGTAAACAAGGCAGCTTAGGACATAAGACTGAAAAAAAAAAGTTATAAATTCAGCTCTGTTTCTCCAGGCTCAAAAATGAAGTTAATTTGGTTCTTTTTAGATTTAGAAATCAAAACCCCATTCTTATAGTAAAAGATTCTGCCATCTGAAGATGAGACTTTCCTCATTCTCTCCATCCTTAAATTCAGCCTTAAACATATGGTATCTGTTATTTGCTATACTCCGAGGATTAAGTATAAAGCCTTTTGAGATTTTCTTTTTAAAGAAAGGGAGTTGAACTTGGAGACCCCTTTTAATTCCATGGTCTTTTCATCATGCATACAAATAGGTCGATGTTCAGAAAAATATATAGAGAAATGAACAAAAAAATGCAGCATGCAAAACTTTGGTTAAAGATTACTTTCTTTATCCATAAAGCAAGAGGATCTCCAAAGTCATTTCCCAATTTCACTATATTCTGTCAGTGATAGGTATTAAAATAACAGAATAGGATTCAGAGGATGGTAGAATTTCACACATTGAGGGATGCTGGAGTCTGACTCAGGAGTGAATGGTTTCCAACATTCAGATTGAGCGTTGTACTTCACGGGCCCCTAGGTACTGTTGATATCACAAGTCCAAGGAAATGCTAGATTTAGTAATTCAAATAAATGTTCCAAAGTCATTTGCTACAAAATGAATGAAACATCTTTCATTCATTTGGCTAAAAGTGAATGAAACATCTTTCAGGTCTTCTTCGCCTCTTTAGCAAATAATAAATAAATTGGAAATGATGGAGTATTTGTGATGAATGAAAGACATTGCCTGAACGGACAGATTTTGAATTGCAAACAGTTATTTTTGGAAATGAGATTGTGTGTTTTTTAAATAGCAATGAAATGAGCATTACTAGCTGGGTACAATAAAAACATAGCCTTTTTCTGGGTCAGTATTAAATATCAGAGATATCTTCAAAGGAAATGGGTTTTTTTGTTTAAAGAAGGATAATGTGAAAGGAGTCTGCTAATTCCTTATGCACTTTGTTCCTATCCCTTAAACTGGAATGATTTTGCCCTCATCTTAATGCTATCTTTATGGAATGAAGGAATTTTCAAATTGGTTTTTAAGCCCTATTAAGCCCTCATGTATGATATAACCCAACCACATTATTCAGGTTTTCCTGGCTTTCAGGAACAGCTTTGCAGCCATTACGTTGTAATTGTACTGAACACTGTTGCACACTCTGAATTCAGAATATGCCTTTCTGGCTCTAGGCGAGATGCTGAGTCAGCATCCTTGGGGTTGAGGATGATGGGAAGGGTGCAGTGTGTGCAAGCCCTATATGTCATAAGGAATTAGTCCAGAATCCCCTTGAGGCCTCTGGGTGCTAGAGGCAGTGTATAGTAACAGTACATTACTATTCTTGATTAGCATCTTCATTTTATTTTTCTCAGCTGAATGTTTTTTCTGGAAGCCCTTCTCTGACACTGTCACGTGCACCAACCCCATTCATTACCCAGTAGAGCAATGATCTGGAAAATGTGACTACTAAGGTCCAAAGATTCTAAAACTAAGTCTTGCTTACACTAAAGATTCCTCTCCCTTTCTACTTCACATACATCAGCTTGCTCTAGGCCTAGGCAAACACAATGGTGCTTCTGGACAAGGAGGAGAATGCCAAGATGATGAGGGTCTGTCATTAAAAATCATTTTTTAAATGTGTCTAATAGTAGAAAGAAAAATACATTATTCTTCCTTTTCAAAGGCGCTTTTCCATCTCAGGTGCTCAGTATACAAAATGAGTGCCTGGCCACTCTACTGTCACCTCCCCCATTTATTTCCCTACTGGGTCCTTTCTGATGCCACGGCTTCCCATGATGATTGAGGAGCCAGAGAAGCAAGTTTGGATGAGCAAGTGCCTTTACAGTTCTGCCTGGATCTGTGCATGCATTTGGGTCCTCTGTAAAAGGCCTAGCATTTTAAAACTACTTCAGCTTCTTTGGAGCCTTTTGAAGTCATAGGCTATTGCCATGGTATTTCTTCTGCATGTGACTTCCCCTTCTCTGATCAGGAGAGCAGCTGATACCCAAAGCCTATGAGCCCAGTTTCTCTGGCTGTCTGTAAAATGAGAGAACAGGATGAGGAGTAGCATTTCCATTTTACAGTTGACGAAACTGAAGCTTAAAGAGATGAGGAATTGCCCAGCATCTCCAAGCTACTTAGTGACAGTTGCCTGTCTTTGGGGCTTATCTTTATGAGACCCTCACCCAAAAATGCACCCATGGAATTTCAAACATGCTGAATTCCAACTAAAACTATGTGAAAAGTAACTCTAAAACTCTAAATGAAGAATTATACCATTTGTGCATCATACTCCTGGCTGATGATTTAGTGGGAACTATGTTCATTTTAATTACTCTGACCTCTCTATGCACTTGATGCAAAACTACTTTGGAACAAGTTCTGTCTTTAAAAAAATGATCAATAAAATCCAACTTTATCATTACCAGGGAAGCTTCTCTTTTGATATACCATACATGGTTTGAGAATATCATTGTTAAAATAATACCAGTGCTGAATTTTTCCATCTTTGAAAATATAAAGGCAAGTATTTGGGAAGGAGCAACTAGAAGGGAACTGGCCTTTTTCCAAAACCTATCAAGGTGAAACCTCAGCTCCTCACAAACTAAATTTCAGTCCCCTGTTCCGTAATTCTGTGACACCTGAGTAAGCTAAGCCAATAATACCTGGTGACAAGGTATTGGCTGGTCAAGATAGTCAGTCTTACCTACACTTAGTGACAACCTTAGTAGAAGATAAATATGTTGGTTTTTTTTTAATCGGCTATATCCTGTCTTAGAAATTCCTATTTCAGTAATGTCCACAATCTGAAATTCTCAACTATTTCTGTTTGAAGTATTTTTCAGTTTTGCAATTTCCTATTTCTGAGACTGCTATAGTAGAGATGTAAATCTTCCATTTGAGGCCAGTAAAAGCACATTTCAGTTATTAACAATCATTATGATCATCATTAATAACAATACCTTTTAGTATTATTTAGTAATAAACAAGCCTTATCTCTCTATTCTGCTTTACAATTTATACACAGACATTTACATTTATTACCTCTTTTTAAGATACCCAATCAACTTTTGTATTCACTCTTCCCCAACCCCACAGCCTCCATCCTCACCATAAGTACCTACTTTTAGTTAAGGTGTTAAATTAGGCAAGAACCAGACAGGTAGTTCATTATAGGGGTAGGCATTGTTTGGAAGATTTCACTCATCTGAAGCAACATCAGACATATCTGATTTGTGGTATATACTTTCACTACCTCTATGCTAGTCCAAGCCCACATCATTCTTTTGAACAAGGGGTGACTCCCTCATTCTGGAAACAGTTTCTCTCCTTGGCTTCTGTGCTGACACATTCTTGGTTTTCATCCTACCTCATCAACCTTTCTTTCTGCCTCCTTTCGGCCCAACTTCTACATGTTGAATTGCCTCAGAGACCTGTCCTGGGCCCTCTTCTTTTCTATATTATTTAAATGATCTCATCCAGTGCCTTCGCTGTAAATACAAATCCTAAACTGATAGAGTCTCAAATTTCTTATCTTCAGCCCTGGCTTCTCTCCTGACTACCATACCTGTATACATACATAAGCTCCAACTTGTCCCTAACTGAGCTCTCTGTCCCACAAATCCCTCAATCTCTTCCTGCCTCAGTTTTCCTCATTTAGTAAATGGCACTGCTACCTACCAGAGGCTTAAGGACAAAACTGGGATTGTCCTTACCATCATCTTGAATTCCTCATATCCAGTCCATTGAAAAGTCCTATTAGCCCTGTTTCTGCCCTAATCCACACCTTTCTCACCCAGACCATTGCAGAAGCCACCTACCTGGGTCCCTGCTTCCACTCTGTCCCCCAACAATGCATTCTTCACACAGCAGCTGAAGTGGTCTTTTAAAAATGCACATGAGATCACATCACTTCCCTCTTTTAAATCTAATCATAAAGTAAAACCTCAATTCCTTAACAGACCACAAGGCCTTAGACATCCAACCTCCACAGACCATTTAACCCCATCTCCTGCCACTCTACCCCTTGTTTACTGTAATTCAGCACAGGGTCCTTTTTGTTTCTTCCAAAAGTCAAGGTTGTCATCCCCTTAGAGCCTTTGCACTTACTGTTGCCTGCCCCCAAAATGCCCCTCCTTCTAACACCCCTCATCCTTTAGTCTCAGTAGAAATGACACCTGCTCAGAGCACCTTCAAGGTTCTGCCTTAGTCACCATCACATCGCCCTGTTTTACTTCCTCCTCTCTACTTATTATCATCTGATAATGACATTAAAGACGCTCTTTAATGTCACTAGAATATGGACCCAACAAGGGCAGGTACCTTGCTTTCCTGTTCCATACTGAACCCAGCACCGATAATAGCATAATACATGCAAAACATCAGCTAACTGTTGAATGAATGACACTTATCCCACATGTAGATTGTCATGATTGACCTCTAAATCTTTCCCAATTCCATTCTTTCCTCTGCATTCTGTCCTGCATGCTGCTGCCAAATCACTCTTCTAAAACACTGATTTAATCACATTGCTCTCTTCTGCAGAATCCTACACTGGCTCCCGTCAAACAGGTCATAGCATTCCTACCTCAGTGCCTTTGTATCTAACCCCAGTTTTGGAATGCTTTTCCTTTACATATCCAGAATCCTGTGTGATTTAGAGTCCTTCTCCAATCCCAGCTCACAGTACCCATCTTTCATTTCTCCCTTGACATTTAAAGTTGTCCATTAGCTGTCCCTGGTGTAATCTGTCCTATATTTTTATTATTTCAGTTAAGAATGTAACTCCCTTCTCCTGAATCCAATGAAGTGCATCTCTCTATTATTCTTGTTGCTTTTATCTAGCATGTGGAATTGATTTCTCCGTGTGAGAATTTTATCTGAAAGGAAAGAAATGGGCTAACTACCAGGCAGGATGAAAAAAATAATAATAATTGCTTAATTTACTGGGAATTTGAAGGGGGTGGATATGGGGGCAGAATGCATGTACTATGATGGATATGTAAATACTTTACACCTTCAGTGAAACTGTAATCTTACCGGATAGGCAAGGCCCACACTTCACACAGTTAAAGAACTTTTCCCAGAGTAGTGTGTTGAATGTAAATTAACATGGCACCCATTGAATGCAAACAGAGGAATGGAGACAGCCAGATACTTGGAAATCCCACAGTCATGGTAGTAATTTGAAGGGAAATAAAAGGGGGTTTTTGTCTCTAGGCACTTCTCTGACCAGTCATTCCTTTCTGGGACTGACTCTCTACTGGCTTTCCTGGCCCATTGTGTAGTGAACCTGTTGGCACTGAAATCTGGAAGTAGAGCTGAAGGGACTGTGGCAGACATGTGGTGAAAGAGGCTGCTTCTTGCTCCCGGGGCTCAGAGGTCTAACACAGTTTCATTAGTTATGAGGGATCATATTAGCAGTCCAACTGCATAGTCAGAATGAATCTGTGGTGGTCATTTTCCAATCTACACAAATACTAAATCGTTATGTTGTACAACTGAAATTAATGTTGTATGTCAACTGTACCTCAAATTAAAAAAAAGAATGAAGCTGAGCATGAGGCCATGTCCACATGGGCTCACAGGTGGGTAGTTAACTTGGAGTCTTTGTTGCAGCATGTCATCTGAGTTGGCTCCACCTCCTAGGCACTTCCCTGGCCAGGCACCCTGACTGCTGAAGCTGAACTACTAGAAAAGTACCTGAGATTCCACCCATGCCAGTAAGTGAAGGCCCCACTCCAAATTAGGCCTTCTACCCGCTACTCCCTGTTTCTGTTCTATAGTCTCCTTCTAACCCTGCTTAGCCCCTTGGAATTCACACCTCAAAGTATCTGCTCTGTTTTCAGCTTTGGCTGTATTCCTATATGCTGCCTCTCCTTGTCACTCTTGGCTCCACACTTGCACCAGCGAGCCTAGGCTAGGCTCCCACTTATTTGGGAGAGGCAGATGTTTGGACACAGCTGACTGACCAAAAAGCACATAGGAGCACTTTGTCCCTGTTTCCCTAGATTAGGTAGAGCCCAGTGACCCAACTGAGTCCCTCAGAGCAATCTCACCTCATTACATAAACTTTCAGTAATCTAAGATAATGGATTTTGTTCCCAACAGTGTGTGTGTGTGTGTGTGTGTGTGTGTGTATGTGCGTGTGTTATGCACATGCCATGTGTATTTCTAGGCATTTGGGTAAAAATAGGAATGTTACACTTAGATCATAATGAATGTGAAATGGAGCACTTAACATCTCACATGACACAAATGACTAAACGGAAACCCCAAGCCTCTCTTTATGGAACACAGGTTCAGCGAGAGCTACAGTAATAGTGTTTGGTTAATGTCAGCTCAGCATTAAATTTACATTATACTCTTATGAAGAAGCTCCAACATCACCTGTTAGTAACCAAGGCGGTACCAGGGCTTACATAGACTTGGATTTTGCCTATGAACTAACTGCAGCTTGCTGATGAGGATTCATGAGAGGAGATTTGAGATTTCGTGTGCCAAAGGATTCTTTGTATGAATAAAAATTCTGGTCAGTGAAGGTCAGTTTCTGTACTCAAGCAAGAATGATATTGTTTCCCTTCTAATCAGACACACACAGTGTTTGAAGAATCCAAGAGCCCCCACATACGTAATGGGCAGCTCCTCATGTAAGAAATGAATAATCTATAATAAAGGCTCAAATGACCCTGGCTCCTTTCTGTACTATACTCAGTTGCTTTTTAACGGTATGCCTTCAATGCTTCATGGGGAAAGTGCTATATTTATCTTCCTTATCTTGCTTCAAGGAGGGCTGAATTGGTCCAATCAGTCCCTCCCTCATGTTGTACTTGATTCTGCTATAAACACCACTGAAGTCAGCCTCAGTTTCTCTTTCAGGGTGATCTGTGCCTCTAGTAGCAGTGGACTTAAAACAGCAGGAGTCACCATCTTTATTGTTAGGCTGTGGGATTTGTTTTAGGCACATCCTAAATCCAGTCTTACACCTTTTGTTTTACTTTTTTTCTTTTTCTTTTCCTTTTTTTTTTTTTTTTTTTTTTTTTTTTTTTTTTTTTTTTTTTTTTTTTTTTTTTTTTTTTTTTTTTTTTTTTTTTTTTTTTTTTTTGGTCTGTGACAAAGGTGACCCAATTGTGCTTCTTTGATATTATGAACACAGCTCTGTATGTTCATATCACAGAGGCATATTACAAAATACAAAGGACAAAATTGTGTCTGTGTTAGTAAGGACACATATTTCATGACTAAATTCAATGACATAATCTAAAAGGTGTTGTCCTTTCACAGTCATGAGCTAACAGGCAGAGACCACCTTTCAGCATATTTTTTATAGTGCTGAGATACTGTGCAAAAATAACAGAACTAATGAAAATGTCACATTGACAGAGTAGCCCATATTTAAGATTTTACTTCAGGAAGGCATGATTCGGTGAATGTGACATTGACAGCAAAGGTATTAGGGTTTACAGAGTTAATGAAATAGTCTAAGAAGAATATTATAGAATTAGAATTGGAGTGTATCATTTTTCATTTCACTTTTTACTTTTAGAATTAAGTGATTCCAGTATTCAGAATTTTAGCCTTGATGTCTCATTTCTGCTAAAAGAGGTATATGGAGCTTTTTCTTTATATCAGACTCTAATATAATTTTACAATACAAAGAAATAAGTTACTTTAACAATGTGGCAAAATGCATGTGCCTTATAGCATTTGGAAAACATGCAGATGGTATTATTACTACATGATGCTAATGCATTTCTCAGTATACAGATATGCGATGTTTAAGTGATTAAAGGCGTAAAAAAAGTAGAAATGGAGACTAATAGTGGAAAAGAGAACTAGTTTTAAATAGAGTGTTTCTAGCATCACTAAAGACTTTACTTAGCTCTCCAGGTTGGGTGAACAAATATCCAGCAAATCTGGAATGAAGAGCAACTCTGTTTACTATGGCAGGCTTTATTTGTCTTGGGTACAACAGAGACCACATGCTGTATTCTGTCATGTTGGAAATACTGAAGCAGATTTCCATTGTGAATGCGAAATTTTTTTAAAGCCTTAACACCTCGGTCTCAACTCAGCTAGGTAAAAGCAATAAGTTTTCCTTTCCTTACACCAGCCAGACAACAATAAATCTTAAAGCCCTCTACCAAAAGCATGGAGCTGCAGTTTACTGTCCTGGTTGTCATCTTAACATCACTGCAAGAGATGGCCTGATACTCCTCATTTCCAAGGGCTGTCTTTTTGCATTTACTCCAACAAAACTAATTTTTAATTTTCTTTCTCCTCCAGACAGGTCAGCTTCCTTAAGTTCGTACCCTAGGGGAGTGTGCTACTGTTGAGCCTTCCCAAAACCAACAATGTGGAAATTTCTACCTAGCATAAACATAGCTAACATTCTACTTTCCTACCTCTTTATATCCTGTATAGACAAAGCCATGTTTAGTGGCTATTGTCTCCAACCACATATTTGAAGTTGTTGATTTTGCTGAATTTATGGAAAATGTGTATACCAGGGCTTAACACTTAGCTGTGGGTAGCACAGCATATTGTGAAATCATTAGCTCTACTTTACACCTTGGAATAATGCTGGGAAGCAGATCCTTGCAAAATTCTCATCACATCCATTTATTATGCCTTATCATGATCATTTAGTTAATAGGGAGATCCAATAAAGGTTTAAGAGTGAAAGAAAAAAATTATTGTTTTCATGGATTAGAATTTGATCTTTTTGTCCTACAGTCTTTATTCTGGTTTGATATGGCTTTGTGTTTTTTCTTTAAAGTCATATCGTTCTGTCTGAAATGAGTTTAAGGCTAATCTTACACTGAGAAGGCTGGTCACCAGTAGGGATTAGCATGCAATTAATACAGTCATGCTGTGGAGCAGAGTGGGCAGGGATTTGAGGTGGTGAAGAGACTGGAACCAGCAGCAACACTCTGGCCACAATTTCATGGACACCCTGAAAGAACTGACCTTCAGTTATGATATGAGATCTGCCCAAATAGTGACTGCTGTGCACACTGAGTGTCTGATCAAGGTTAGAGGTGAGAATAAAGGGGGAGAAAGGCTCACTTCAATACGTTTAACATTTGAACAAATATTTGAACACCTACTATGTGCCAAGTTAATTCTAGATGCTCAGAGATACTGGGTGAACATGTTTCTGCTCTTACGGAACTTACATTGTAGTAGAAGGGACATGTAGGTAAGAAATAGATTTAGATAGTGGAGGATAAAAGAAAACTGTTAGCAACGTATGAGGAAGGAGAGTAGCAGGCTGAAGAATATGGGTAAGATGTCTCTAAGGTGGTGGCATGAGTCCAGGGTGAATGAGAAGAAACTACTTAAGGACTTTTCATGCAAGAGTAGAGCAAGTGCAGAGATTCTGATGAAGAAATGATCTCTGGGTATCCAAGAAACAGAAAGAATCTTTGTGGCTGCAACTTTTCCAGATAAGGGAGGGGAAAGTGACAAATGAGGTTGAAAGGAGATAGTAAAGCAAAGTTATGAAAATACCAGGAATGAATTTTTCTTGGGAATATTGGTAAATGATAAAGTCAACATTGCGTGTGTTTTAAAAGTGAAATGATCATATTTGTATTTTTAAGGACGAAGCTGGAGGCTCAGGAGAATAACTAGGAATAAGTAGGGTATCTTAGGTCAAACAAAGTAGCAGCATGAAGGAGCTCCAAAGCCTAGTGTTTGACATGCTGCTGTTATCAAACTGTTCTTACTGGAGTACCTCCAGCAAAAACACGAGCACATTAGTGTGTTTTCAAAAATGATGGCTATCTCCTTTTAAAAAACTTAAGGAGTAGATTAGATTTTTGTTTCTGACAAGTTAACTCTGCCTAATTCTCCCCTACAGTTTCTTCTAAGTGTAGTTCTGTGTTTTCCCATCTCTTGCAGCAGAGGGTCAGCTGGGGACTTGTGCTGCTTACTTATTGTTTCCTTTACCATGACAAAAGCTGGGTATTGTTGAATGCTTGCTAACAAGATAAGCTATCTCTGAGAATAAAAGCCATCTCAATAAACCTCCACATTTTAGGAGATCATCAGGGTGCTGGTAAAATCTGCAGGTGAAATTTAATTTTGTATTCATATTAACAAACCCATGCAGTTTGCTTACAGAAACCAAGTGATTAAGCACACAGCTAATCCATAAATATGGATTTTTCCCCCATTCTAAATTCGGTCTTGTTTGGAATACAGTGACTTTAGAGGCATCGTGGAGACTTGCCAAACATCTGGGCCTCTCTGACACTCCTGGACTCCATGAAGCAATTCTAAAGTCTTCAGATTCCATCACAGGCTTGCAGCTTCAGTCTAAGGCACCTGAGTTTACTGGCCTATTATTCTTTTGGCAGAATTAAGATGCTCCAGTTTCAAGGAAATAGCATGCGACTTGCCAAATACTCCTTTCAACGCTTCCTGAGAAATCTCTCTGCCTGTAAGACTGTTCTACCTGTGCTGACCTTATTTACAAAGGTACAGAGTGAAAAAAAATAAAATTACTACTTTAAAAACAAAGTATCGGGGTGGGGGGGGGGGGTTCCCTGGTGGTGTAGTGGCTAGGCTTTGGCACTCTCACCGCCATGGCCTGGGTTCAATCCCCACTCAGGGAACCAACCAAAAAAAACAAACAAATAAAACCAAGTATCAAAATTGTTGTGTGAAGAGAATTGTGCACTTAATAAAGAAGAAAAATGTGGACAGGAAAACAAAGGAATCAACTTTCTTCAGACCTGCTCCTCAATTTTTCAGTTCTTGTAACGGTAGTAAATGTTTCCCACACAGATACCTCAATGTCTCACAATTAGAGGACACATTAATATCTTTAGTAGTCATATGATCTCTACATTAAAAAAAGAACTATCAGATTATAATATGATGCTTATAAATGTGTCACTTAGAAACTTAGTCAGTTCTTACTAGTGGTAGTTATAGTCTATAAAGTCACCACAAATGCAGAATTAGCAAATACTGAACCATTGCTCCTTGGGAAAATACAGGGTTAGATTCCTATGAGGTTCTGGAAACAACATTTTTGTCAATTGATCGATACATAACCTTGTTCTATGTGTGTGTCTGTTTAAAGACACCTTATTTAAGATATACTGTTAATTTATTAATAGCAAATGGCCAACAGCACTATGACCCGTGCCTTAAAAAAGCTTCTCTGACACAGTATTTTCTCCATGAGGGACATCACAGCCTTCCTGTACTTAGACAACACTGCAGCACTATGCTTGGGGGCCATGTTAAACAGCAAAATGAACAACAAAAAGCACAAAAAGGCAAAAAAAAAAAAAAGGTAGCACTAAATAGATTGTGAAAAGGACTTGTGTACAGCATGAGCTAAAACAAGAAGGTAGAGCATCATCTTGTTCAACCTCGGCTGGAAATGTACGCTTTGGGTGACTCAAAATTTTCTCTACTCTGTACATGTTAATGTCTGTGAATGACTATAAAAGTTCCATGTGCACTGATCATGAAGTTACAAATAAGTTTTAATGGTTTTAATGGATAAGGTGAATTTGTAAATACAGAATCCACAAATAACGAGGATTCACTATACTTGTTTTCTTATTCCTAATACTAGTCTTAGTGCAGAAGGCTAGTTTAAATTTTTTCAGAGATTTCGCCCCCTGAAATTTATAATACAAGCACTACTGATTGGGTTTTTTTGTTTGTTTGTTTGTTTGTTTGTTTGCTTGTCAACGTTACTTTGTGTGGTTTATAATCAAAAGAGAAATAAAGTACAGGGTGAAATTAACTGTAGTGAATACTGCAGTTTAAATGAAAAAGGTCTTGTGTTTCATAGATTTTTCAGATTTCAGACATTTCAGCAATTTGAAAATATCTGATGGTTATCTAATAACAAAGCTTAAAAGTTTTTAAAAATTAATTTCTTGGTGAGAATAGTTAAGCTAAACTACTTTCCATATCCATAAGTGTATATTGCACTGTTGGAAATTATGGAACAAAACTATTTCACACATGAGAAATGCATGTGAGAATTAACCACAAAAATAAAATAATCCCTTAAGGCTAATGGTGCTCACTCAGCTTAACTATTCTGCACTATTTTCCCGTTTGAGTGATAACCAAATTTGCTAAAAACATTTGAAAAACAAACAAAAAAACACTAATCTTCCATTCAGCTTAAAATTTGTGCTGAATCCTTGATCTTTGTCATTAGGCATATAATAAGATACCACATTCACCTTCAGAAGTTCACAATCCAGAGAAAGAAAAAGCATAGTATCAGATCTCTTTCAGTTATAAATAATAGAAAGTACTTCCCAAAGTGACTTAAACAAAAAACGAATTTTATGGGTTGGTCTGGTTTCAGGAGTAGCTTCATTCTGAAACTAAGCATGTGACCAGTCTCTTCAGCTCCACAGCCTCTAGGTTAAATCTGTCTTGACTCTCTGCCTCTTCCCACAGATGACTGCAGGGACCCCAAGCCCCAGATCTCACATCCTGGATATCTACAGAAACTCTGGCAAAAGCCTCATGGCTACCTGTTGGCTCTGCCTGCAGATCCCTGAACCATTCGTTCCACCCCCGTTGTTTAGGGATAGCGTCAGCCACACGCTGAGAGTAGTTTCTGTGAAGCAAAATCACCACATTCTTGCTACAACAAAGGGGAGTGGGTGGCTGACAGCCAACTCAACAAATGTTCACAATTCAGAAGCTAGAATGAATAAGTGCTCTATCGGTGCCATAGAAAATCCTTGACAAGGATGTTTGAGTGGTCCAGACCACTGCGTCTTATCCTTCTTCAATTCATAGACCTCTGTAAGATTTGATGAACCTCCCCTCATCAAACTACACACACACGATAAGTTGCACAGATTTCCATGGACACTAGATTTCAAAAACAACAAAACCTGATCTAGGCTCTAGTAAAAAGCTTTTTATTACAAAAGCAAAACGTTAATAGAGTTTGCTTATCCTTGTTTTTCTTTCACTTTTAACAACCTCTGTTGACTTTTTGAAACTTTCTCAGAAAATATCAACATGATTACATTAAAACATCACAAACTATCCCTAATTTGTTTATTGTTAATGCTAATAGTAACACAATGACCCTAATTCTCTGAACCAGGAAATTCGGGCCAGAAAGACGCTTCTGAAGGAAAACTGCCTTTTGAAGACCTGGGTCCTTATTTCAAAACAAGCTGTGAGTTTAGCTGGAGGAAGGGCCTTTCCTTTACATAACGGCTCATCTCTTCCTGTGATGTTAAAAAGTAGATTTTATCTACGTATCAATAATGTTGAGTCTATTTTTGAGCTCACGCAAGAGAACCTATCGCTAGTTCCTGTTTATAGCCAAGGGCTGAGAAGCCTTTAAAATCTGTCAATGATCTACAGTGTTCTCAACAGACTTCTCTACTATATGGTTAGAGTACAAACAATAATAGGCACTTAAAACTTGCTTTCTCCTCAGATGGAGAATTATCCAGGAAACCTATTGCTGACACTTGTAATGAGAAAACAGACTAAACATTAAAGAATTGATAACAATCATCATTCGAACTAGAGATTTTTTCCTTTTTAAAGATGGGACATTCACTATCTAACTCCATTCCAATGGGTTTATTCCTGTGGATTGATTAGGAAAAACAGGCTGGTAAAGCTCAGTGCCCCCCCACTCCCCATTCAAAACAAATTTTAACCCATTCTGGTAATGTCAGCCAGGCCAGGAAGGTACATGGAAACACAAAGCCCTAGGACTATCTAGGTCAGTGAAAATAACATTCCCAGACATCCATTACATGACACCAATAACAAAAAATACAAGCATCTGAATGTATTATGTAGGTGTATGTGTATATATGTACTATATATCTATCTTAATATCTAACAATTTTAGATGTTACATTTGTTACACATGTGTATATTGTGTATATATGTATGTGTAACAGTAAAAGCATCTAAATTTATTAGAGATATAGATACATTTATTTATAGAGAAAAATCAAAACAAAACAATTAAAAACAACTGAGAGCCCATTTACCATGAAATGCTAACTACAAGATTTTATGGCTGTGTTTTGCTTTGGAAATAAAACAGTATAATTAACCTGGTAGAAAACAATCCTTCAAAGTCTGCTTCTTGTGGCTTTTGTCAGGCTGCAATGCCATTCTTTGGGTCTAATGGCTTTATTTTGTTTCTTCCTGCAGGATCCATGTCCCCTGTGTGATGAAGCTAAGCAAGTACTGAAGCCTTTTAAAGACAGGGTAATAAGCACAGTGTGGCTTTCTATATATGGATGGATAGTGTATGTGACAGAAGGTATCTGCCTGGAGCCTTTCTTTAGGAAAAGAGATTAAATGATTTTTCATTTGGATTTTCTTTCTATTCTTCAGAGAGAAAGTTTAGTGCTGATTTCCATAAAACTCATTACCCCTAAGTGTTTTTCTCTGAGCAGTACTGGTTTCCTTGCTCTGACTCCTATGAGTCAAAGTTAACTAGCAGTTTCAATGTTCTTGCTTTCTTTACTTCTGTCCCTATTCCTTCTCTCTCCTTTTGTCATTTCCACGGAAATGTTCTCCTGTAGCAAACCATGACACCTTTCCCATTTTTAAAACCAAAACCTATTTTTCCTGATTCTCAAACAGCTTCCCAGTTGGGACATACTTTATTTCACTGGGAACTGAGTAGCGCCTGGATGGTGAATGTAACGGGTATAACAGAAAAGCAGTAAAATCAAGAGGGAATATAATGACATCAACCAAGTTGTGGAAATCAGGGACATTAGATCACTTTAGACCTCACACAAACAAACCACCAGAACCTCTCAGCATTAGAACCAGTCTGGGGACCAGCTAATCACTGCACTCACTGCTTCGTTCCCTGTTCTCTAACCTACAGAGCTTTAGCCCATCTCTATTTCAGTTTATTTTACAGGAGGTGGACATCACACTTCCAGAAAACTCTGCTTGGTATGAAAGGTATAAATTTGACATCCCTGTCTTTCATCTGAATGGCCAGTTTCTGATGATGCATCGAGTAAACATCTCAAAACTTGAAAAACAGCTCCAGAAACTTGAGCAGCAAGGTGTTGGAGGCTGATGAACGCCCTCACGATTCCCCACCCGCGCTGTCCAAAGGCATCTTGCTGAGGAAATGGCCATGGCCTCCTACGCCTTTTGTCCCTTTCACACAGCCCTACCGATGTTCTGAACTCAGTGATGCCAAGTAAATGTTGACATTCTCTTCTGTTTGATGGAAGTACCAGTGTGGGTGCTGTTTACCTGTTGGCATTTTATTAAATAAGAAGAGTGTATGTATTGGCAGGGAGGGGATGATAGAGGGCAGGAGAAATCCATTTTTTTATTTGTTTTTCTTTCTTGTAGTATTAATATGGAAACATTTCACATTCACTGGACAGTGCTGTTTATAGGAAGAAGGCTCTGAATCCCTGCTGCTGCCCTAAGGGCTTAATTTTTTAATGAAAGAATAAATGCACTTCCACTCAGTAGATAAAGTGAAATGCGAATTGTTAATAACTGTGCACAGTCAATAAAGGATGTTTTAACAAATACATCTGCATGAAGCCTATTTCAGTGGAATTTAATAATACCTGTTTAAAATTAGAGCTCATTTTTTTGGGGTAGAAGAGAATAATTATCCTAGCTTAAAAGGCTTTATTTGAGAAAATAAAAAGACTTAAACCTCCAAAATGTATATAAGAGTCTCACCAGGCTTTGCACGTAGTCAGTGAATTGATTCATAATATCTGAGTGCTGCCTTTGATAGCTTTTCAGTTATCATCAACTCAGTTAATAAAGCTTATTATAAAACAGTAGTTGTATCAGGTTTTAATATCTTGGGGAAAATCACTTGTGACCATAACTGGACCAACATGTCATCTAAATATAAAATATTCTTTACCATTTTATATAAAGTATTAAAAATTTAGTTGTGCACTTCTATTTATACTTAGTTGGGTTTGGGCAGTATAGGAATGGGTTTATATAAAAACAAAACTGCCTTTCCCCCACATCACTGCAGTTTCATCTATAATGAAATTCTTTTGTGAACTATTTTAATAAATTTGGATATATGAGTCCCTTGGCTAGATTTAAATTTAATCAGCATGATTTAGTCTTAGAAATTATACAATATTAGAGCTAGCCAACCTTAGACATTGTCTAGTCCCATCCTCCTCATTTTACACATGAGGAGGAAGCTGACGTTTCAGAGAGTTTCAGGGACTTAGACTGAGGTCACAGTCAGTCAGCTGTCAGACCAGGTCTTGCCACCCACCCCAAATTTCCTGGGCTTACTGCAGGGGTATCATGTTATCTCATGTAGCACATCCTCAACCATTCTGGATCCAACACAAATCAGGAAGCAACTTGAAAAGCCTTCCAAGATTAGAGGAATACAATCTTACAAATGAATAGCAGTGTTTATAACTTAGAAACTTCTGGAACACATCTTATTTGATTCTATAAATACTCATTGAGCCCTGTGGTAGGCAAGAGTCTAGGATGACCCCAGTGACCCCTCATCCTGTATTCCCTCCTCTTTGAGTGTAGGTAGAACTCATGAATATGATGAAATATCACTGTTGTGATATGTTACATTGTACGGCAAAAGGAAGATTTTCCTGGTTGGGCCTGATATATTCAGGTGAGCTCTTTAAAAGCAGAGATTTCTGTGGCTGGTTATAAATGAGGGAATCAAAGAGACGTGTTCTGGCTAGACTGGAAGGAAGTAACCATCAATGTTGTGAACTGCCTGGATGGGGGCCACATGGCGAGAAACTGTGGGCAGCCTCTAGGAGCTAAGAGCAGTTCTTTGCAAACAGCTATCAGAAAAATGGGGACATTAGTCCTACGGCTTCAAGGAAATTGATTCTGTCAACAATTGTTGAGCCTAGAAGAGGTTCCTAAGTCCCAGATGGGAACCACAGCCCTGGCTCACACGCTGATTTCAGCTCAGTGAGACTGATCAGAGGATCTAGCCACACCATGCCTAGACTGTGAAATAAGAAGTGTGTTTCAAGCTGCTAAGTTTGTACTAATTTGTTATACAGCAATAGAAGTCCCTACAATACCGAAGCAGGTTTGTAGGTGGTAAGGGTACAAAAAAGGAATAAGGCCCAGTCCTTGTCTGAGAGACACTCAGTGTCTCCTGGGGAGCAAGGAGAGGCAAGTTAATAAAGCACCGCATACAACCTAGTGCCATAAGAGCCAGAACTGAGACATGTAAACAGTGGTACAGCAGCCAGATGGGGAAAGTGGCAGGAAGGCTTCACAGAAAACTGGAGTTAAACTAGGTCTTGATGGTTGGATAGAAGCAATGAGAATGGGGGATTGAGAGGAGGGTATCCCATCCTGAAGGAAGAACATGTGAAAAAGAGAAGAGTGTGGAAGGGCATGGCATATTTAGAAAATAGCAGGTGCTTTCGTGGGGCTGTAGTGATGGGGAAGGGAGTGAATGAGATGAGACTGACAAGGTTCACTGGGGTCCACGCTGTGAAGGACCTGAGGTAACATGTGATTTTTTTTCCCTGCAGTGTTGCTTCCTGCCCTCATCCAGAGTCAGCCCTTCTGGCTCCTGATCCCTCGAGCGTAGCTGGCCTGTCTGCTTCAGCACTCCTCAGTCCTTCCCATCCTCATGCTAAGCTCAGGAGTCTCCTCGAGTAGCCCTGCAGGACGTCCACACCTTCAGTATAACCGGGGAGAAGTTGTACTGAAGGTGTGACCGCAGACAAGACCGCCTGTTTGTGTGTCTGGGCCCTCTGTGTTTCTTCCTCCCTGCTCCAGGCAACGGGAGGGCTGTGGGCCCCATGTCCTAGCATTGCTGGTTCTTCTCCTGAACTACCAGTTGGAAAAGTTCTGAGAGTTTCGGGGTCTGCTGAGCTAAGAGGGAGAGAAGTCAATGGTTCCCTTCAGAAAGCAGGGCTGGCCAGAGACCCTGGAGGTTTGTTCTTTTGGAGCACTTCATGCTTGAGTATTAATATAATCACAGTATATAGGAAGTATGGGGCCTTCATCCAAACAACAGATTTCTGACATTGCATTCCAAACAAGTAAATAAAACTCATTTACTTACAGGGTGTTAAAATTAAGGTGTTGGCTGAGGCACCAAGAAACAACAGATGCTCCCTCCAAAGAAAATATTAGCTAATGTAAGGACTGCTGGAGATTAGAGAGAGGATATTTGGATGATTTTTTTTAAAAGAAAGGTGTGTTTACTTCCCATCAAAATAAAAGGTTGGGGTCACCTCATGTCAAAAGAAAGAGACATGACTGAATAGAAAGAGCGCAGTGGCCCAGCTCCCTCGTGGGAAATCATGTGAAAGGTGAGCTAGTAAGCCACCTCTGGTGCGGAGTGAAGGGGAGCTGCTGTTGGTCTGAGCTCGTCTACGAAAGAATATGAGTGTGTATGCCTCTTCATGGATCAGATCTGGGTCAATAACGAGCAAGGGCTGGCTGCAGGGAGTCTTAGGTACAGGCAGGTATTAGACGAGGGGAAGTGGAGGGAGATCACCAGGCTCCTAGGGCTGAGGAAGTGAGTGGCTGCTCAAGTGGAGAGCAAATTGGCCCCAATCTGGGAAACTGCAGGTGAGACATCATCAGTTGTGACTGCAATCTCCCAAGAACCTGCAAAAGCCTCTGAATATGGTCTGCTTTAAAGGCCTTAACAGGCCCAGAAAGCTCAGGCCATCTTATAACTTCACCAGACAACACTTCTGCCCCTCTCCATTTCTACCTTGCCTCATCCCAACCCTAAAAGGATCAGAAACTTCCAGGAGTAAAGCAAGAAAGACCTTTCCCTTCCACAGTTTCCCACTTGCACATGGTTTCACACTGGGGTAAGAAAGACTTAATTTTAAACCAAGTACTGGGTTTTTATAATGATGTCAGAATACACTTAATAGCACAATTTGAAGGGACCATGGGACTTCTGTTGCTTCAGAATTCTCAAAAGAGTCCTGACACTACCTGGTTTTAATTTTATCCTAAACAGAGTATAAAATACCCAATTGAATACATTTTACAGGTATAATGGAAGGCATAAATAAGGTATTCCATATTCAGAGTATTAATTACATGTGCCTAATGTTGTTTCTTATTTATAAATCTTTGATAAATTTACTTAATTATTACTTGAGAGAATAATGCAGTCATGTGATTAAGAATCCTGGAGAACTTCAGCAATCCCTCTGGTTCCAGTAGTTGGCAAATCCAAAAGACAGCTATCTAGAAACCTAGCATCTAAACAATGGTTCTCAACTCTCCTAATGCCGCGACCCTTTAGTACAGTTCCTCATGTTGTGGTGACCCCTATAAAATTATTTTCGTTGCTACTTCATAACTGTCATTTTGCTACTGTTATGAATCATAATGTAAATATCTGATACATGTTTCTGATGGTCTTAGGCAACCCCTGACCCCAAAGGGGTCACGACCCACAGGTTGAGAACCACTGATCTAAAAGGTCATTTGGTTTCCCCACTGTTAATAAGCATCAGACATATTATGTCACTTATTATCATCATTTTCATATATTTGTAGTAGCATTTACTTCCTCTTTCTGAAATTATATTTGCAGAGATCAATTTGTTTTTATATGAAGACTGGTTTTAACACAAGAAGGTCCTCATAATATTCTCCCACTCCCAAGGAAACAGTGATATAACCTTTCCTTTTTTTCCTAAGCTGATGCTTTAAGAAGGATTGAAATAAACCTTGAGTTTGTTGGTTTTCCTTATAGTACTGCTTCTTCCAGATGTTTCATCATAACATTATAAGGGCTTTCTGGAACACATAATAACTCTTTGGCCAGTTTATTGCAGGAAGCAGGGGTTCACTCAGACTAGGGTTTGTGTGTGTGTGTGTGTGTGTGTGTGTGTGTGTGTGTGTGTGTTTATAATAATGTAACAATGCATGGAAATCTGACCATGGGAATCACCACAGTAGGTCCAGGCCACAGGGCAAAGTCCTTAGAAACTATAGAAACTAAGGTAGCATTCTTCTCACAGGCCTGTCTCCTTCTTTCCCTCTCACCTGACTCACCGGTTTGCCTGCTTATTCACAGTATCTGCTTTCCTATAACTCCAGCTTGCTCATTCCCATCATTTCTGCTGACCTTTCTGTTCAGCAGACAGTATTCTGAGTCTCTTCTGGTTCTCTATTCTGAAATCCCAAAAGACAAATTTTACTCAGCTTGTATTTTCCAACCAGCCACCCAAGTCATATGTTGGCTGATAGAGCCTATAGAAAGAATGACCTTGACTCAGGTGCCCATCCCTGGCTAAGTCAGGTGAGCCTGGGGACCAAGATCATGTGGTATGCAAATTATAGTCACTGCCCACTCAGCAGAGACTGAAAGCATGGCTGGCGATGTTCAGTGGCTCTGGTACATGCCCAAAAAGTTTAAGAGCATGTCATTCCACCATATTCAGAAGTCAAGATGAACAGTTTGGGGGTATTGAGGAGTTAAACCAGGGCAATGAGAGTTAAAAAGAAATATCAGGAGATATTTGGGAGTAAGGCTGAAAAAATTACAGGACTGACTAAAGCGGGTTAGGGAATGAGTAGAGAGAAAACATGGCATCCAGAATGAGTATCAGTCTTCTTGCTGTGGCTACTGGGTAAATCCTAATACTTATTATTTTCCCTGAGTCAGAGTATGAGAGGAAGGGGAGGTTATTTTCTGGTTGTGCTTGGTGGATGGGAAAGATGGGATGTGGGGAATTTGCTTGTAGGACATCCAGGTAAAGATTAAAGTTGGAAGTTCAAATCAGAGGTCTGCGCTTGAGGTGCAGATTTGAGAGCCCCCAGAATATGGTTGGGATTACATCCATCTGGCATATGAGGAGAAATGCAGACTAGAACTAAGCCCTGGGAAATAACAATCTTGACCATATGGATAGAAAAGGGCTAGTAAAGGAAATAAGAATGAGAGGTAATAGAACAAGGAGTGGGAAAAGTTTATCCAATTTGTATTTGAGGCCTTTCCTTATTTGATAGCACCAGGCGCTATTGTAAGCACTGGGAATAGAGCAGCAAACAAGATAGATAAGGTTTCTACTCAAGGGCATACAAGAGAGACTGAGAGAGAGAGAGAGAGAGAGAGAGATCACAATGGAAAATATCCCATATCTTGAAGTCAAAG
The DNA here is from genome assembly GCA_004026885.1 of Lyroderma lyra. Taxonomy (NCBI): domain Eukaryota; kingdom Metazoa; phylum Chordata; class Mammalia; order Chiroptera; family Megadermatidae; genus Lyroderma; species Lyroderma lyra. Next base: position 322,180 of record PVJL010000797.1, read on the forward strand.
GAGGGTTTTTTACTACAATAACTGACAGTATCAAATGTCAAGAGAGCTAGGATGAAGACTAAAAAGAAAACATTGGATTTGAAAATTAGGATATCAATGCTGTGGTAGGGTGAATAGTGGCCCCTAAAGATATCCAGTTCCTAATGCCTGTGAATATAACTTTATGTACAAAAGTGACTTTGCAGATGCAATTAAGGATCTTGAGATGGGGCAGTTACCCTAGATTATCCAAGTGGGTCCTAAATGTAACCACAAATGTCCTTAGAAGAGGGAGATTTGACTTAAACAGGAAAAGCAGGAGATACGTATGACAATGGAAGCAAAAGATTGAGGTAATACATGAAAGCAATTATGAGCCAAGAAACGCAAGGGGCTTTCGGAAGCTGAAAAGATAAACAGATTCTCTTCTAGAGCCTTTAGAAGGAACAAGTCCTACTGGTATCTTCCAATGAAACTGATTTCAGACTTCTGACCTACAGACCTATGAAAGAATAAACTTGTGTTATTTTAAGCTACCAAGTTTGTGGTAATTTGTAACAGAGGCAGTAGGAAACTAATTTAACAAATGGTAACTTGACATTATTGAGAATAGTTTTGGGGAGGAGAGGGAGAGAAAGATTAACAATAAAAGAAAATTACATTTAGATGATGAGTAAGAGGTTTAGATGAGATAGCAGAGTATCTCTTTTTTTTTTTTTATATGAGACCCTTAGCTGCTTTATTTCTTTTTAATTATTAGAGTATTTATCTTTCAGAAAGTTTTCAAACATATCTTATCTGACCCACTAAGAAAAGCACCAGAGAGAAGAGCTGATCACCTGATTGATTAGCTCCACACCCCAAAATGCAAGCTGTGTTGGGCAAGTACCATAACCTTCAGGCTGTCTTAGAAGAGCTAAGCAACTGGGCAGAATTCAGGGGCTTCCAGAGCAACTCTGGCACTGGAGAGGAAACCATGCCAACCCATCCTCGTCCACACACACATACACCAGACCCAAACCTCTTACTCACCACAGAGACCATAAGACTGATACTGTGACCCCAAATCCTGCACCTGGCAGGGATCTTATATCTCTCCATTGATAGAAATCTGTGCCTACCATTGAAGCAGAGCCAACAGAAAATGGCCTCATCTGGCCAGTCTTTAATTTAGGCACTGAAGTTTTGCATTTTATCTTCCCTCTCAGGTTCAAAAAGGATGACTGCCAAAGCCAGAGCAGTTCTGAATTCTAAAACCAAGAAGGGCATAAACCTTTGGGAAAGTGGGGGAGTGGGATATTAAAATCACACAAAAGGTGGACAACAGCTCATAGGGGCAGTGCAAGCCAACAGATGAGACACAGAAAAGTCCAGACACAGGCCCACACAGAGTATCGGAGGCATCGTTCCTCATGCCAGAATGTTATGTTTGAACTATTCCTGATGGAAAGCTTTCTACCCTCAGAAAGACTGTAGGCTTAATACTAATATTAATTGGAACGTTTAAAAATGGTTTGGAAACACCAAGTAGAGAGGATACGAGTTAAAGGCAAGTTCAACTGATGGCTGGTCTCATTATGCTACTCAAAATGCGGCAATGTGACCAACTCCCTTGAGAAACCCTGAGGGCCTTACTGCAGCACTGCACTGTACAGAAGGTCCCAGCCATGATCCTGAGGCTCCCAACAAGGTCACCCACGGTCTGGCCACTAAGGCAGAAGACAGGGAAACAAACTGTAGAAAACACTTCCCTCCAAACTGGGCTAAAAGGTACAATTACATCAGAGGACTAGGTTAACTACCAACTGGGAAACTCCCTTATTCAGGACAAAATATTCCCTGACCAGGTAAGGAAGGCATTGTTGTATGCTCTTTCTTAGGAATTTAATGCCAGGAAGAGAAAATGAGCATCTACTCATAATCTAGGTAATAAAGAGGCATGAGAAATTGGGAAAGAACTGCCAATGGAACAAAGTTTTAGGATTTAACTCCAGCTGTCCCTACATTTTCTTTGTAAAGTTATCCTCAAAGTAAGGCCAGCATCACTTTTTTATGGTTGAGGGAGATTAAGACATTCAGAAATCACCGATTGTGGGATTTATTCCCATTGTGATTGCTGACTTTTAGTATCAGCCTTTGGTTCTGCATGACAGCTCTTGTCTTGCAAACTAGCAAGATTCCTGGATTTGGCAAGGATCCTGCTCTGTGAAGCACTTTCAAGTTAGAGTTTTTAGCAATGTCTCATTTCCCTAAGCCAGTAATAAAGAAAAGGTTGACAGGGCAAAGGAAGCCATTGAGTTCTTTCTCACCTAATGGCACAAAACAACTTGGCAGGTGCAGGCCAACACATTCAGGGTGATCACGGCCTTTGAGGTGTTTTTGTTAGTTTGTTTGTTTTGGGGGTGTTTGTTTGTTTGTCTGTTACCTTACTAAATAACTCTTAAAGATAAAAACATAAGTTAGGTATTTCCATTTTGCTCTATTTCTTTAAAGTGGTGTTTTGTATCTGTATATTTATGACTAAAAGGAAAATACAGTATTGCATTTCTTGGTATTTTAAAAGCTGTACAGAAAGTGGGCCCAACAGTTGCCTTCAAGAGAAATAAAGGACACTGCTGTCATTCTAAGTAAATTTTCCAGGAGGAAGGAAGAGTGGAACAGATGATTACAAGTGTTTAGGAAGAAACATCACTTTGCCAATGGTGCAGAGCCTACAATTATGTGCAATTCCCTGCTTACACGTTTTAGTCATGCTGAACATTGAAAAAAAATCTAAATGATGGGGAGGAAAAAAGAGAAAGGGAGAGATTTAAGCATTCAGTGTAAGGCATTCATTTAAATGGAGACGTTGCCTCACCATAGTAGGCAGTTAAGAGTTTCATCGTCCCACTGGCATCCTATTGTCAAATCATATTTTTAAACCATGGATTTGGGATCCTTATAAATCTTATTGTTTTGGTTTTTTTTGTTTGTTTGTTTGGGTTTTTTTTTTTTTTGGTATGTGGGTAGCTCCCTGGCTGGGAATCGAACCCAGGCCGCAGCATTGACAGCGCCGAAGCCTTAAGCCACTACACCACCAGGGAACGCCCTAAATCTTATTGTTTTGAAGTCAGGAATGGTTCCTCCTGCTCACAAAACATGATCACTGTGGTATTTTTTAATGCTCTGATTGGTTTTGAATTTCTGGAAAAGATACATCTTCAGCCCTTGGAAATAAGTCTCCTTTTCCTTCCTGCCAAACCTATAATACGATCCTTTTCTATCACTGACGACACCATCAGATACATAGACGTGTCTTGCTGGATTAGAAGTGTGCTGTGATTTTCAGCAAGAACGAGAATGTAGTTAAAGACCCAGAAAAAGACACGTTCAGCACATGTTACACATTTTTCAGTTCTGTCCTGGAGGTGTCCCTTGAAGTCCCAATTTGACTGTTGGACTCATTCAGGGCTGACATCCTCCCAAACTGAGTGTCCCAAGGAGGGGAAGGAGGAGGCCTTTAAGACCTAGGCCAGGTGATGTGAAGACAGGAGACTGAATGGGTGCAGGGCCTTGGACTCTTTAGATCCCTGGGGTCTTTTCCACCCTACACAATGGAGGTGAATTTACACCAGAATTGCTGCTCTGGGGACAGGGAGGCAAATCTTAAGATAAGCAAACCACAGAATCACTCAGAGGCATCAGAAAATGAAGTTTGAGATTCTACAAGAGCACAGATTTTTTTTTCTTGTTCCCTCTCCTGTGTGGGACAAGAGAAGGGGAATAACAGTAAAACTATCTAGAGTTACATAGGATTTTCAAGTCCACCTCAACTTTCATTTTTAAAGTATATGTTTGTGTGTGTATATATATATATATATATATATATATATATATATATATATATATATTTTTTTTTTTTTTTTTTAGCAGTCCCATAAACAGGGCCAGTATTATCATCCTTATGTTGGAGACCAGAACAATGAGGCTCAGAAGGGGGCAATGACCTCCATGAGGTCATGCAGTGAGTCAATGACGGCCCAAGGGAAGATACCCAGTTCTGTTCTCATTCAATCCCAAACATCTACCCCACTGTCTTTAAGCATTCCTTTCCTCCTTCTGCCTTTAGTGGTTCTCTTTTGAACATGACCCCTCACCAACTGTGGAGTGAAGATAGATCCATGTTCAGAGTTGCAGAACTGTTGTTTGAAGGTCCCCCAAGGGGCCTGTTTCCAATGTTGACAGCAAAGCCAATGTCTGAACCTGTGATGGAAATCTGGGAGGAATCCCAGAGACATCCACTGGGATTCCTCCCACCCAAGACTGCTGTAATTAGCACTGCTAACAACTGTGATTGAACACAGTTTGTTGTAGTCATTGTTCACTGACAGGCACAGATAACAGCCACATCTCAGCAAGTGGTGTTCTAAATGGTGTTCCCTGCTTGGTTAAACTCATGTAAGGCACTTGTCAAGGATGCTATTCCCAAACTGCTAGCAGCAGGCAGTGTCATTGTGACATCTTCAAAAGCCCACCAAGGAGACCATAACAAAACCCCAGCAAGTGTACTGCCATGCACTGAGAGAAACTGTTTCTATTTTAACCTTGCCCAGAATCCGGCTGCACTTCCTTCTTAGGGGAAACGTAGATGTGGCCTCGTATGATTTAGAGAAAAGGCAGTCTTGGTCTTCCTGATCCTTAAGACTTCCATGATTTCAGATCCTCCCGACAAGAACCCTAGTAAGTAAGTTATAATACAATGTGTGGTACATTCATGCTATGCTTTTCAGACACTGTGCTCTTATTAGAAGCAAAACAAAATGCTCAGTATGAATACGAACACCTGCCGGTGAGGACGGAGCCAAGAGGCAGCGTGGGTGTGGGACGGGAGGTGTTGCCCTGGCAGTAAATCCAAGTTGCTCATACCAAAGGAAGTGTTTCTAGGGAAGGTATCTGAGCAAGAGGTAAATACTTAGTCATTCACACAGGCCATAAATGACTGCTTCATCTCCAATAAGGGAAGATCTGATTCCAATGAGCTCACGAAATGGTAGGATAACATTTCTCTTTTCCATCTACACTTTATTCACAATATACATTTCTTTCTTAAATGTTAAGCATCTGTCTAATCAAACCCTTGTTGACAAGATGTTAAAAACTACAATTTGGCTGGTTGGTATTATTTCAACAGTAGTTTTTGCATTATAATTCTAAATAACCAAAACAAACAAACAAACAACAACAACAAAACAACAAGCCCTTCTGTGGTCTAAAATACTGTGCTGTGCATAGCTCATGCCTTCTTACCTCTCTCACTGCTGTTTTATGCTTCTACTTCAAAGTTTTCTCAAATCTGTCTCTTTGTTTCAGTGCTCATTGCTATTGTCACAGCTGAGGGCTTCATCATCATTTGCCCACACACTGCAAAAGCCCAGCCTCCTAAATGCTCTCTCCTGGTCACTGTCCTCCCACTGCATCTCCTATCTACCTCATCACCACCTCCAATTATCCTTCCAAGTCACAGGTCTGATCAGACCATTCACAAACTCATCGTGGTTCTCCAATGCCTATAATAATGAAAACCAAGCCATAGAACTTAGTAGGGCAGGAAAAGCCCTGCATGTAGTCCCCCTCTACTGTGCCCTTCATGTATCTTCATTTCATCTATTCCAGATACCTTGCCCTTGCATAAAAGCACAATGACTTTGACTATATTTTTTAACATGACTACCTTCTTTACAAAAGACACCCTTTTTGACTCAGCTCAAATGCCATTTGCCCCAGGAAATTTTCAACCACTTTCTTCCAGTCCAAATTCATTAGTCTTTCCTCCAAGTTCATTTAGCATGATACATATGAGGGCTGTCTAGAGAAAATCCAGCCATAAATGCGTCCATTTTTCATATTACATAGCTGGATACTTTCTGGACAGCCCTCATATACTTTATTGAGATATAATTTAAATACCATACAATTCACCCATTTAAAGTGTACAAGTGAATGGGCATTTTTAGAATAGTCACAAAATTGTGCTACTATCACCACAATTTTAAATTATTTCAGTCATCCCAGAAAAAAACCCTGTGCCCATTAGCAGTCCCTCCCCATCTCTTCCTCCCCACTCCCCAGCTCTAGGCAACTACTCTTCTATTTTATATCTCTACATATTTGCCTATTCAGGATAGTTCATGTAAATGGAACCATATAATATGTGGTCCTGTGGGACTGACTTCTTTCACTTAGCATAATTTTTTCACAGTTCATCCATGTTGTAGCATGTATCAGTACCCGATTCCATTTTATTGTTGAATAATAGTCCATTGTATGATTATACTACATTATATTTATCCATTTATCAGTCAGTGGACATTTGGGTTATTTTAACTTCTTAGCAGTTATGAATAACTGTCCTCCCACTGTATCTCCTCATATACACTTCAAGTATCATTTAATATGTATGGCTTAGTATTTTAAGGTTTTTGTTTGGCCTGTTTTTATCATTTGACTATAAACTCCTTTTGAACAAACATCATCCTTTTTACTCTGTAATTTCCACATAACAAGTATTAAATGTTTAACAGGTGGATGAATGGACAGCTATTATAGATTCTTATTACATCAATTACCATACAAGTAACTCAGAATAAAACATTAGTGTGAACCCTATAAATTTGTCCCCCAAATAATTAAATGATAAGAACTGGTAGTTCTTAAGACTTTAATCTCTACACTGTTTGCACACATGGATACAACAGTTGATTATTTCATGGAGCCAGTTCCTTTGCTAACAATAATTGTGAACTGGTTGGACAGAAGCTTTGAAGATGCCAGACTTTTTCTCCTTGACTGACTCCACAGTGTCTTGTTGCTGCTCTTGGCTTGACTGAGATTATTATTTTAGTCTAGAGGGATGGTTCTCAAGCCTGGCTGAGCACCAGAATCCCCCATGGAATTTATTCAAGTTACAAATTATCTGGGTCCCGCCTCCCAGATTATGATTATGTATGTTGGGTAAGGGCCCAGGTGCTCACATGTTATAAAAGCTATAAAGATGCTTCTAATGCATAGCCAGGTTCAGGAATTCCTATTTTAAAAGTTGCCCTGAGGTTAAAAAGAATTAATCTTCCAGAGCATGTATGAGTACTTTACTCCTAGAGAGTATTTTACTCATCCTGGGATCATGGCCATTAATACTACCTAACATTTATAAGGCACTTTTTATTTGGAAAGAGCTTTGTAGTCATCTTTTATTAGCTAGGCTTGCATGCTGGGTGACCTTGTACAAATCACATAATCCCTTTGTGTCTTAAATTTCCTCAGATGTAAACTGTAGGCGGTAATACTGACCCACCCTCAAGGGGTATTGTGGAGACTAATGGAGGACTGTAAGGCACTCAGCAAACATAAAAATGTTGTATGCATGCTTATTAGACAGCTATGAAGTCCTAGCCACAGTCTTTTAAAATAAAACAAATACCAAAATAAACTCTTAAACAAGCCTTCCTACAACCTTCATCGTCATCTGAAGGCTCCCTTCCCAGCTCTGAAGTACAGCAATTCCCTCTTTGCACCAAGACAAATAAACAGGCATAATCTGCAGTCACAAAGAAAACAGCTAATGATGGCAGCAAACGAATATATAAAACAGCCCTGGAATATAGTTAAACCTTCTCATTTATCATTCATAATGCAATTAGAGATAATATCTATAAAATACACTCTGCTGAAAAATATTCTTATAAAACATTTGTGCATGTTCACACAAGTCTTTAAGCTGATGCTAATACTCACTGCTGCTGTTAAGCCTGAAGCTGTTTTCTAGTTTGTTGATGGTTTGTAACATGGCTATATTAACTTCTTCTCATTTCCTCCACATGGCTGAAATATATGGTCAAAATGAGACCTTGACAACTATTTCAAGTCAGGAGTAGGAGAGAATGGGGAGGCAGAGGAAGAGTCTCCAAACTTGGAACCAAAGACAGGTCTCATAAGGATGATGACCCACAACTAAGGGCTCATTTGCACTAGATTTTTAGCTTCTTGGAAATGGGAATCAGCAAATAGACATGGTTTTTCTTGTTTTTTTGTTTTGTTTTGTTTTGTTTTATTTTGTTTTGGTTAAGCTCAGGACCTGCCCACAATTAAATCCTATTAAACAAATATCTATCGAGTATTTACATCTGTAGATAATACTGTAGAGCTTACTGTGGAAGCTATCAAGAGTTCACGGAGAGGCTTACAGGGTTGCTATAACTCAATGATCTTGGGTTCCTGAGTCAGGTCAAGACCAACAACCTTTTTGCAGGGAATCCCAAGGTTTGGTCGGCTGACATGCAGGTTCCCTGGGGACTCCTAGACTGGCCTTCAGCAGACACCAAATTAAAATGTCATTCAAATTCTCACATATTTTTCTACCTGCAATATCCCATTAGACCTCAATCAGAATTCAGAAACTCCTATGAAAAGAGCCTCAGTGCAGGGAGCCTCATTGGTTGGGGAAATTACCTATTATGCATCATTATTGTTTTTTAAATAAGGTTAATTCCAGCATGTTTCTAACTCAATAATCTTTGAGAGTCTCAGCATTTTCACTGAATATCCTAAGGGGAGAAAAAACAACGTTGGCTTCGTTTCAGTAGTTAGGAGAAATTAATGCTAATACATGCCTTCAGTGGGATTCACTTAGGTATCCTGAACACTTTCTTCCATCAATACGGAAAATCCCCAACAGTATGCATGCGGATTTTTCCTCTGTAAAAAGATGCAAATGGTTACTATACGTTGTATGATTTCCTCTGAGTCTTTCCAAGTCTTGTTTTCTCCATAGCTCAAGGTAAGCATCCCTGCTTTGGAGATCTAGAAGCCAAGACATCATGAATTAGTTTCATCACTTTTCTCAGTGAAACACAGGCGCCACATCCCAGACCATTTCTCTCCTTGAAATCAGATGGCATTTTAAGACAGAGGAGAAATCAGTTACAATTTTCTGATAATGCTTGTTTTACATATCTTTCACAGGCGATCTTAAGGATTTTAGATAAAATTTAATCATTCTTACCTATTTACTTTCTCTTTCAAATTGCACTCCACACCCCACCCCCTAAAAAAACCCTATGGAGAAAACTCAACTGTATATTCTTAAATCTCTATGACTTGGGTCATAAAATATAATCTGAGTAAAGTAAAACAAAGCATTAGAAGGCTGAGAGACAAGAAGAATGCTGTATATTGGATTTAAGATTTTGAAATGCCCCACTTTGGTAGTTTACCATTTGTCTTCATGTACAAGATCATCACTGGCCTGTTATTCGTGGTAGATATTTGTTCTAGAGGAAGATTTCTCTGACTGATGATGGATAGGCATTTAAAAAATCAAAACCAGATCAATAAGAAGAACACCATTTTACAGATGTTAAATTTTTAATTGTTTTAATTTTTCTGTAACCTAAGTATCTATTTACCTCCTTAGAGCATCTCTTTATTTCTTATAGGAAAATTTAAATAAAGCTATTGCTTCCTTTCTAAATATTTTTTTGGGTTAACAATACTTCTTTCACTTATATTTTAGTCCTGATGATTAAACAGTAAAAATGCTAATTAATAGCCTATATTTGAAGAGAAAAAACTATTTCTTGATAGGCAAAATTCAAACTGAGATGGAGACCTCATAGGGTGCTTAGAAAAATGGGTTAGGTTGCCTGTTAAAGGGAAAAGATGAGAGACTGAATTGTCCAGCTCCAGAGAAAGATTCTGGGTTAGTGGAAAGACTAATCTGAGATTAGAATGTTTTTAAAATGCTCACATTGTTAAAATGTCCATATTACCCCAAACAATCTACAGATTGAACACAATCTCTATCAAAATACCAATGGCATGATTCACAGAACTAGAATAAATAATCCTAAAATTTATATAGCACCACAAAAGACCCCAAACAGCCAAAGCAATCTTGAGAAAGAAGAATAAAGTTGAAGGTATCAAACTACCTGATATCTAACTATATTACAAGGCTATAGTAATCAAAACAGCATGGGACTGGTACAATAACAGACACATCAATCAATGGAACAGAATAGAGAACCCAGAAATAAATCTGTGCCAATATGGTCAATTAATCTATGATAAAAGAGGCAAGAATACACCATGAGATAAAGACAGTCTCATCAATAATGATGCTGGGAAAGATGCAGGCCAAAGAATGAAACTGGATCACTTTCTTACATTATATATAAGAATAAAATCAAAATTGATTGAAGATTTAAGTATAAGACCCAAAGCCATGAAACCAATAGAAGAAAACATAGGCAGGAAACTTTGACATCACTCCTAGTAATATCTTTTTTTTTTAATGTCTTCTGAGGCAAGGGAAATATAATAGAAGAAAAATAAACAAATGGGACTACATCAAACTAAACAGTTTTTTGCACAGTGAAGAAAGCCATTAACAAAACAAAAAGACAACATACTGAATGGGAGAAGATATTTGCCAATTACACATTTGATAAGGAGTTAAATCCAAAATACATAAGGAATGCATACAACTTAACAAAAAAAAAAAAATAAGCAATGTGACTTAAAAAGGGCAAAGAACCTGAATAGACATTTCTCCTGAGGACAGATGACCAATAGACATAAGAAAAGATGCTCAACATCACTAATCAAGGAAGTACATGTATAGTGCTAAGTGGGTACTACACTTATCAGAGTGATCACTTTGTAAGTAATACAAATGTATAATCACTACATGGTATACCTAGAATTAATGAAATATTGTATGTCAATGGTAATTTAAAAACTAAACAATTTCTTAAATGCTCACAAAACTACGGTTATCAAAATGCAGATATTTGCTGTTAATTGCAGGGCAGAGGAAATGGGGAAACACACTTTGTCTTTCTTTTTGACTTGGAGGTGACCTTAGAAAAGAAGTTTTAATAACTTATATGTGGACAAATTTACTTTTTATTTCTGGAAAGACATTGTGAGAGGCATATTATTCGATGGGCATCCTAAGTACACCTTTCAGAATCTGCACTCGTTCTTCCCATTAAGAAGCCATGAGGAAGTCAAGAGTGCTGCTTTCAAATTCCATATCTGTCAGTTATTAGCTACAAGTCTGAATCTCTAAATACCTTAGTTTTTTTTTTCATTCATTTAAGGAGGAATAATAATATGTCTCTTGTTGGAATGCCATGATGGTTAGAAAAACAGGTGTATGGGGAAACACCTGGAAACTAAGCATAGCCCTCAGTACATGTTAGAATAATGAGTGAATGAAAGAAGTCAGAGATGAGTCCAGTCCGCACTGCCCACAGGTTAAAATCTATATATTTACCTGGCATTCAGTGTTCTGGAAAATCTGCTCCTTTCCACTCCAGCTTTTTCTACAATTGTCCTGCTATAGTCAAATATTCCCCAATACATCTTGAATTTGCCCACCTTTGTGTCTCTGTCATTCCCAACCCCCCCAGCTTCCATTTGCCAAAATTCTATCCCTCTCTCAAGGGCCTGAAACCCCACTGTCTCCAGGAATCTTAGGCAAGTCACCTCCTCCTCCTCTAAACCTTGGTCCTTGCTGTTTGCTGAGCAGTCCTAAAAATATAAATCCACAAACTGCTTACTGCCTCAACAGACTGCAAGCTCCTGCAAGGCAGAGGCCATGTATACAGTACCCAACTCTACACCGCATAATGTGGTACCTTGCCAAGAGTAGGTGCTGAATAGACTCATGATTGAATGAATGCACAATTTCTCACCCTGCCCTTGTTGTATTCTTGGACAGAACACTTTGCCTTTTCTGGTCTCAGCTGCCTCAGCTGTGAACAGAGGATAACAGCACGGATGTACTCCCCAGGTGTGCTGTGACGAATAAACCAATGACTTGAAAAGCAATTTGAAAATATAAATGTTACATAATCAAAATCATTTCCTTCTGTATTATGTTTTATTTGGCTTTGTATCTTGGAATCCTTTGTGGGTTTCAGAATTTCATAGATGCAATATCATCCACATCAGAACCTAAATTCTCCTGGGTAATAAACGGTTGTACGTATTATAGCTCACAGCTACTTTTCCCTGGCATACTTATATGTGAATCAGTCATAATTTGGACTATTTATAAGAACTAGTGATATAATTCATTTCAGGGATAATTCATTTTTTTCCTTTGGCTGGCCAGTTACCACTCCCATATTGCAGCCTCAAGGGAACTAACTTTCATTAAACCCAAAATCCAGATGATGAGCACACTGTTGAGAAGCCCAAATATTCCAGGAGCTTGGGAAGTGATTTAGGGTTTTGAAGTACTACTTGTTTTCTATGGCCCTATTTTTTTAAGTTGTTTTTTTTTAATTCATTTTTATTGTTAGACTTATTGGGGTGACATCTGTTAGCAAGGATTACATAGGTTTCAGGCATACAATTCTACAGTGCGTTGTCAACTTGTTGTATAATAATTTCACCACCTAATGTGACTTCTCTTTCCATCACCGTATATTTAGCTTCCCCCACTCTTCTCCCCAAACTCCGAATCCCTCATTCACTTTATTGTGACATATGTGCTACCAAGTGTTCACTGCAGCCTGATTCCTTAGGTACCAGGGAAGGTTGGATTAGCCCTTCCCACATGAAAGCAAGGCAGTGCCAGTTTAAAATGATATCTTCTTTCTTAATATGTTCAAGAAAGAGACTGCCTATAGAAAAATAATTTTCCTTGGAATATCTTCAGTACTTATAAAAAGAAGCTTTTGACTTTAATGCATAGCAGTATTTTTCCTAGAATAGTCCTTACATGGAGATACACACTCTGAGGAAGAAGAAATAGATGGCAGCAGTATCGCAGGGTCCTTGTGAGGATCAAGCGCGTCATTAGATGAAGAGGCTTAGAACAGTGTACAGCATATAGTAAGTGCTCAATAACTACTAGGGGTTATTTTCGGTAGAAGGCCCACTATGAGCCCGGCCCTGTGCTAGAAGTTACGTGGGGCTTCTCCCCTGAGATCTGTAACAAGCCACTGAGAAAAATCTAATCACCCTCCATTTCCCACCTCTTTCAGCTCGACAAGTTATGCAGCTTGTCCAAATTCTCAAAGTTAGGAATCAGTGGAGAGAAAGTCCAACCTTCAGTCTATTGTGTTTCCAGAGCCCAGGTTCTTTGTCCTGTTTCTTAGAATTCTTTGTCCTGTTCCTACTTTTATTTTTTACTTAGGTTGGAAGTCCATTTTTCCTTCCCGAGCACATGACCCTCCCTTTCCAAATGGCTAATTCTTCAGTGTTACTCACTTTGTTATGTAGTTTTAAAATTAAGAGCTTTCTTTGTTTTGTTTTTGTTTTTTTTAATCTCTTCTGGTAGGCTTCTGACCAATTTATCCAGTTTTATGTCAGGCTATTTTTCCAAGATCATTCTTGTCTTTCATCAGACCTGTCCTCACACAGCGGCATCCCTTTTTATAAAGTTCAATGCATAATAGATTTTCTTCGGGGCATGTATGAGAAAATCCCATGTTTTGTGGAAGAGAGGCTTCCTGTTATCATATTTTTACTTAGTTGAAGCGGTGGCAATATATTAATAATTCTCACATGGGGCAGTGCATTGTCTTTAAACTGAAGTGAGGTTTTGTTTTGTGTGTGGTTTCACCCTGGTTGCAGATATTATGCCAGAGTAATCTCTCTGTTACAAAAATACCTCCTAATTGTGGTGTATAAACTAACACCATACTTTATTTGCCAAAACACCTATGTGGTATTTTGTAGTCTATACAGACAGCAATTAGTATTTCAAAGTGCCTTATCATTAGTTATCTCTCCTATCTCTGTGAAATTAATCAGAAGAATCACTGCAGTTTCTTTGATGGGAAACTAAGGTATGGGATAGTTAATGGCTTGCCCAAGGTCTTAGAATGAACCCATAGCATAGCTGGTATTAGAATCTGCTGTCTCTGATTGCATTTCTTTGCTAGGGTCTTTAGTTCAATCTGCTCAAATTCTGAATAATTTTCAAAGGGAATATATGTTAAAAGAGGCGTTGAAAATAAGAAAAAGGGAAAAATACTCTTCACTTAAGTAAAGCTTTCAAAACATTTGGTAATCAAAGAATAAGGATTATGAGGGCCCTTTCCCCTTATTTCCATTTATAGAATGAAAGAACAATAATCCAATGAGATTAAATAAATAGAAATCGCAAGCATAAAGAGGAATTGTTCAGACCACACTATATTCCCATTTCAACATCATTTTGTTCTCTCTTTCAGCAGCCTGTACTGCTATAAATGCTGTGCATTTGCTTTGGAATTGCTGTCATGGTGTCCCCTTTAAGTAGATAAAACACAGTGGACCAATTCTGCCACTGCTGTTTTATGGCCAAGGAAGCAAGGGTAAACAGAGGTTAAGTGACTGCCAGAAGCACTCACCATGACAGTTGCTAAGATTAGAACCCAGGGCTCCTATCACACTCTATTGGAATTTAGGTTCCAAAATTGTGTTTCAGTGTGAGAAATAGGTGACAGTGTCTGAAGGCAAATTTGCTCACCAACTACAAGGGGACCACCAGCACTGCTTCCACAGTCCCACCTTTATCTTGTCATTCCCAAGCCATTCCACAAAATTCCTCACCCTTTTGAGGGAAGTTTTCTTTGATGAAACAGTAGAACTAAACATGACTTCCGCATCCAGATTTCATGGTTTTCTCTTTGTTTCATACAGATAAGACTATAATGGGTTCTTAGATGAGTAACAGATCTCATTTTCCCTGGTAGAATAGAGGGATGGCCCAAACTCAAGAGATTGTTGTCGGGACTGGCAACCAAAGAAATAACTCTTGTCAAATACCAATTACAACAGAATATGGTGTGGAAATATGAACATAGTCTAGATGTGTTCTCATGTCATCCATTCTATAAGGGAAAATGAGAACAGTTATTTATCCAACAGCCCATGGATGGTCATGAAACAAATAGAAAACCTTATAAATCAAGACACAAAAGTCATTTGTTTAGTTCTAATTTATTTCATGAAATTTCCTATTTCTTTTTCTCATCATGTAACATAAATGCTATACTATAGCAAGTACAGTCAACAGCCAATGTTGAGCTCCTATTACCAAGGTGATTTTTAAAATAATTATTGCCATTAGTGAGAAACCTTCCCAGGGTGTTAATATGATAAACACTGTTGGCAAACTTTCTCTCTAGTTATATCCAGGACTGAAAAAAATATACAAGAAAATGTATTTTCCCCTTATCCCCAAATCCAACCTGGGCAGAGACCTGGTGTATATTGCATTTATGTGGTCTACATCTAATTCCTTGTTGATAAAGGCCATTCTTCCAGGCCATTCAGCAGCATGCTAAGCAACCATTGGAAATGAATGCTCTCCTCACCTGTACTCATTTGGTTCACTGGATGAGGGTTTAAATTTGTGCCATTTCTCTACCACCAATGAATTTTTCAAGGCCTACTAAGCACTGTCCAGACTTTGATTTTCTTGCCCTTCTGACAGCCTGCCTTATTTATGGACCTTTCCCATTGAGACAGGGAGCTGAGAAGACACAATTTGAAACCCAATCCAGGCCGGAGCTCACTTCCCTGAATGGGCCATTTCCCTCCTTTTCAGTCACATGCTCTTTGTCTGCCTTCTTAGCAAGGACCCTCATCAGAATCTGCACATGAGAAGTAATCTAAGATGCAGGCCCTTACGGGGTCAGGCAGTCATTAAAAAAATACCTGTACAAGTCCATACTCCTTTAAACAAGATATCTTGAATAGTTACCTACAGTGAGAGGCTAAAACCTTTGGGACTTCTGAAATCTTAAGGAGACAATAGTCAGTAGTGAAGGTGTCTGGGCACCAGGAAGCTCAACCCCTTCCTTTCCTGCCATGCATACCTTCATTTTACTGACATGGGTTGGGTGCTTACCTAGAGAACGTGCAGTTCCAGGCACACGAAAGGCCGCTACCTACCCACAGCTTACAGTTCAGGGCTTGCTAACATTCTAGGCCTCAGCCTGGAAAGCAGCTTCCAATCCTTTGCTTTATGAGTCTTTATACCCACAGCACCATATGTGTACTGCAGCCAAGGTAAGGGCTTAAAAAACGTCTGAAGCGCTGACCCAGCCGACCAGCCAGAAAAGCAGAGCCCACCATGCCTTCTTCCGGCGCTAATCAGCTAGCAACGGACCTAGTGAGCAGGCTCCCTGCTTGCCTGCCACCGCCAAGTCTCTAAGCTAGGTCCAGAGCCTTCTGAAGAGGAAGGGGATGAGAGCTTGCAGATTGGGACTGATGTGAAGTTCTGCTGCGTTCATGCCTTTGAGGATGGACGGTTCTGGTCCCTTTAGCGAACTCGAGGGACAGCAGCAGGAGCTACCTCAGTGGATGCCACTCCGCAGGGCAGCCCGACCGGAAGGAGGGTCTGGCGAGTTTCGGTGCCGTCGAGGGCCCGACTCCCTTTCGCCTGGGGGGTCGAAGGTGCCCGGGACGCCTTGGGTCGAGAGGGGAACCTAGAAGCCTGGTAAGGTCCTCTCTGACGGTGGTGTGGAGGGCAGGGATGAGGAGGAAACGAGTAATGAACTTTCCGGGAGTTTGTGTAGTAGGAGCTTTGTTTCAGGGATAACCACCAGACAGCAATCAGAAACTTTTCCAAGGGGGCCTGGAGCTCCCAGTTCCAGGCCCAGGCTTTCGCCGGTGGCTGGGTGATTCGGCCCGGGGCTCACCCTCTTTGGGTGTTGGTTTCCCTTACTGCTGGGGCTCCTCTGAGGCAGCCAAGTTCCGCGCCTCCTGAGGGCGCCAGGTGTGGGAGTTGCCTGCTCGGTCTCCGCCCGCGCTGCGGTTGGGCTTCTCGCTCCACAGAGCAGAGAGACTCGCGGCGGCTCAGGGCCTCAGCCAGGGACCTTCCGGGGCCGCCACTTCCCTCCGGGGGTACCCAGGTGCTGCCGCAGCCGCCCCCACAACGCAGCCCCGCAGCCCCAGTTCCTCACTACCGCCAACTTGACTGCCTCCAGCGCGTCTCTCTGCCGGCCCTCCGCTGCAGTGATTGGGTCGCGACAGAGGGGCAGAGTCTGGCGCTAGGCACGGCCCGCCGCCGCCACTGGCCCTGGCGCCACTGCGATTGGCTGCAGGCTCCGCCAGTCATGAATTGGGGCGCCCCACCCCGCGGGGCTGGCCCGAGGCCGGTCCCACC
>PVJL010000798.1:0-133480 GCA_004026885.1 Lyroderma lyra
TTGTTTCTCCTCTCAAAAATCTTGCATCTCAGTTTTTCTTGGCTTTTACCACCCGTGAGCACATGTACCCAGAATCTATGTTTCCAGTCCCAGTCATAAGTCCCAGACCCATACGTCTAATGGCTTATGAAAATGTATCTTTGAACATCCATAAGAAATACGAAATTGCCATGTAACCTCCCAACATCTTAGCAACTTATCCCAAACCTGCTTTTCTCTTGTCACTTCTTTTTTATTATTCGCATTAAACCAGAGACCAAACTTTCACTTCTCCACCCCTCTTTCTTAATCAGTCCGAAACTCGTGTTGATTGCCTTTGATGTGACCCTCAAACGGTCCCTTTCTCTCTTCTCCCAGTGCTACCCTTGTAAAACACATTATTTTGAACTCTCATTGTTTTCTTATTGTAGTCACCATAGTATCTGTCTTCCTTTAGATTTATATTGATATAATCTAACAATTTTTAAAACCCAGATATGATAAATGTTTGAATTATCTTTGCTAACTACTTTATTCTTTAAAGTATGACATAGTATGACATACATGCCTTATCTCTCTGTAGCTACACTCCCCAATATCTCTTATGCCAAATGGACCCCCTTAGACTGTCCTATGGGTAATGGCAAGAATATCAACTCTATAAACCTTATTCTAGTGAACATTGGTCACACAGGAGAGTTCAATAATCTTTATTGAATAAATAATGAATTCCAGTACATTTTTGTACAATGAACTATTTGGCAATGTGTACTTTGGCGATCAAGAGTAAGATAAATGTCTACCTTCTGGGTTTCAAGTGGCTCATAGTCTCAGCAAAGAGAAAAACCTAGTTAACGAAGAGCTTTGCCCTCTTAAGATTATAAAATGTATAACTAGCACTAGTGCAGGGGAGGCCTTCTCTTTTCTCCATAGCACTAAAAATTAAACTAAAATCCTGACAAGGAGGTGAGGATCGTTTGTCCTTTTGCCACTGCTCGGGTTTATGTGTGAGGAGTTGAATTCCTGACTGTGATTCGTCACCCCTCCCTGCATCTTTGGCCTTGTCATGGCCTCACTGTGGGCAGAGTACCTTGACATTGGGC
The DNA here is from genome assembly GCA_004026885.1 of Lyroderma lyra. Classification (NCBI taxonomy): domain Eukaryota; kingdom Metazoa; phylum Chordata; class Mammalia; order Chiroptera; family Megadermatidae; genus Lyroderma; species Lyroderma lyra. Next base: position 1,083 of record PVJL010000798.1, read on the forward strand.
TTGGCCCCACGACTAAGAACAATAATATATGAGAGCAGTTGAATTTCCAGGGCTTCAAATCAGCCAAGGGCTGAAAAAGTCTTGTGTTTGCACAAACTTCTAGCATAGGTGACATCACCACAAGAGGACCATGGACCTAGGAAAAAGCCAAGAGCACAGGCAGCAAAGCCACCGGAGCTGAGCTGCCCAGGCCAGCACTTCCTAGAAAGGCAGACCTCCAGTGACAAGCAGATGCATTAACAGCAACAAATGAGTGTTGTTACAAGCCACGGGGTGTTTGGTGGTTTTATGCAACAATAATGAACTGATACAGTTTTATTTTACTTCATTAAATATACAGGCAGCTCTGGAGCATTACTGAGGCATTCATTATTAATTAACCCGAGGCTGATCACTTACCTCATTAATAAACTTGGTTTAAATTTAATTTCATATTAATTTCCCCAAAGCTGATAGGTGAACCTGCATTGGGGAAATCGGGGAGATAAAGTTGTTAAATACATGAGCTATTTAGGGAACAAAACAAAGATTAGCTTTGTGCCATAAAGAATAAAATGTAAATAAATGAAACTTTACTTAAAGCGATACGGGACACTATATTTCCCAGTATGGAATTATAGATACAATTTCAACTCAACCTTTGATATATTCATGCACTTCTCAATCTTCCTGTTTTATCATGTTATTAAACGTTTGTTCTTTACATTTTTGTTGTAACAAAGCAAGTGTTAGTAAGTATGATAAATTTGTGTGTGATTGTGCATCACCTCAGACTTTGAATAGAAAATGTCTTGTAATAAATATTTATACATTCTCATCATTTTTGGTGTGCAGATGGAAACATTGAATGGTTCTGCCAACAGGTTCTAGATTTGAGTTCATGAAAACACGTAGGTTCTAAGGTTAAGGGACAATAAATGTGTCTGGTTTTATTTTTCTTCCATGATACATTTTGTCTTTCTATTTTTTTAATTTAGTAGCAGCTAATAGTTCTGTGTACTATAAACATGAAGTCTGTTTGATAACTTTTATCAAAGCATCTGTTCTTCTGTATATGCCATTTCTAAAATGGGTATTTTTATTGCTTTCCACCAATATAATTGAGTTCAAGTTGGGCTTGTGTTCTTATATGAATTTCTACCTCCACTATTTCAAGAATTATTTTGCTCTTGACTGTGATCAGTTTTAAAATTCACCCAGTGTGAATGGGAGAAGATAAGTCATGCCTTATATTTTGTGATAAAGCGAACGTTGAGCTCATACAGGTATGGGCTTCAGGCTGCCCTGGTGAGGGACCTGAGCACAGTTCAGAGAGAGGGACTTAGATTACAGCTGGCATCCATCAATGTTCCCAGAAGGTGGTGGAGTGGGCCTTCAGTCTGTTGGGTGATATGGGAGTAGCACCACAGTATAAACTGCAACATTGACTTTATTTAATTTTTTTTGAGAGAAGTAAAGCAAATCATGGCTTTGAAATTGTCTTGTTCACAATTCGAGAGATAGCTTCATGGACGTATTAAAAATGCCAGATGAACCCATTCAGTACATAGGCTGAACATTGGTACACATAGAGGCTACTCATTTAATGACGTTGCATGGTTTCTGTTTTATCAACTTTAATACTTTCTTAATACTTTTTTTTTTGCACATTGTGACACTCCCAAATCAAGCTAAATTTGATGACTGCTGGCTGAGTTGCAGTCATTCTTGCTGATGTTGCCTGAACATGTGTGAAATAGCTTATACCTATTCCTGTGTTATCACTTCAGTTGAAATATGTGCATCAATGATTCTATTTACATTGACTAAATCATCATTAAATTTTTATTTCCTTGTATCACTACTAGGCTTAACACTTGGGTCAGGGTTGTCAAGATTGGAAGAAAATGTTTGGAGAATACTGGAGCACTCTTTTAAGAAATGATCCATCACATATATACCACATTAACAGAATAAAAGGAAAAATAAAACACACAATCATTTCAATAACCGCTGAAAAAGCATTTGACAAAATTTAACATCTGCTCATGATTTAAATAAAAAAACAAACCTCTCGACAAAATAGGTACAGAAGGACTGTACATAAACCCAGCAAGACTATATATGAAGAGCCTGCCGCTAATGCAATGATCAATGGAGGAAAAGTGAAAGCTTTTCCTCTAAGATCCAGCACAAGTCAAGGATGCCCACTCTTGCCTCTTCTAATAAAACTAGTAACTTATTACTGGAAGTCCTAGCCAGAGAAATTAGAGAGGAAAAAAAAAATAAAAGACAATCAACTTGGAAAGGAATAAGTAAGTTACCTGTTTGCAAGTGGCAGGATGATAAAGAAAAGCCTAAAAACTCAACAAAATAGCTGCTAGAAATAATAAAGCAAACCTAGTAAAATCATAAGATACAAAATCAACTTACCAAAATTACTCACATTTCTATATGCAAATAATGCTATCTGAAGAGGAATTTAAGATAACAGTCCCATTCGAAGTACCAATGAAAAGAATAAAACAGGAATTAATTTCACCACAGGATCTAAAACTTGTTCATTGAAAATTATAAAATATTGATGAAGGAAATTAAAAAAGGAAACATAAATGAAAAGGTATCTCATTTTCATGGAAGAATTAATATTGTCAAAAGGTCTATATTACAAAAAGTGATCTACAGATAAAATGCAATTTCTATAAAAATCTCAATAGAGTTCTTTACAGAAACAGAAAAGACAATCCTAAAATTCTTATGAAACCACCAACGACCCTTCATACTCAAAGCAATTCTAAGCAAGATGAACAAAGCTGTAGACATTACATTTTCTGATTTCAAAATATGTTACAGAGCTGCAGCAATAGAAACACTATGGCACTTGCATAAAAGCAGTATATAGACTAATGGAAGAGAAGGAGAACCCAGAAATCACTACACACACGTATGGTTAACTGATCTTCAACACTGTGTGACGAGCACACTCAATGCGGAAAGGATAGCTTCTTCAAAAATGGTGTTGGGAAAACTGGGCATCCATGAGTAGAAGAATGACACCAGACCCTTATCTTGTACCAATACAAAAATCAACTCAAAATGTATTAAAGACTTAAATACAAAACCTGAAATAGTAAAACTGCTAGAAGAAAACATGGGTTAAAAACTTCTTGACATTAGTCTGGCCAATGATTTTTTGGTTATAGCACCAAAAGCACAGACGGTAAGAGCAAAAATAGACAAGTGGGATTACATCAAACTAAAAAGCTTCTATACTGCAAAGGAGATAATCAACAGAGTTAAAAAGCAACCTATGAAATAGAAGAAAATTGTTGCAAATTGCCTATTTAATAAAGGGTTAATATGCAAAATATACAAGGAACTCATACAATTCAATTGCAAAAAACAAAATTCTATATTAAAAAATGAACAAAGGCCTAAATAGATATTTTTAAAAAGAATACATACAAATGGCAAAGAGGTAGATGAAAAGGAGCTCAAAGTCACCAATCATCATGAAAAGAAAAATCAAAACTACAGCAAACATTTAGAACTTATTAAAACATATTTTAAGGTTAGTCATATTTTACCAAAGTATGAGAATAATAAAATTGGATTAAAATATGAAATATAAGGATTAAATTTATCAATTTTGAAAATAAAAACAAGAAGAAAGTATCCTTAAAATGAGCTAAATCTGATTGGATGGCTCAAAGAAAAAAATATACCTGAAGAGATTCAGACATATATTTTATAACGTGCTAATTTAATTGATTTTTAAAAATCAATTTTTAAATATAAAATATATGTAAATGGACCATGAGCTACTCCCCTCCAAATTAGTGAAGGAGGGAGGGAGGGAGCAAGGGAGGGCGAGAGAGAATCAAAGGTTTTGATTTTTAAATATCATATGACATTATCCAAGTGACTTGGCTTTAAAACATACACTCTTTGAATGTATAAAAAGTGAGGGAAAAGTCGTCATGTAAATCTTAAGTTAACTTGAAAATTTCAAGATCAAAACTATAAATGAGATGAACCCTTACTAGCGATGGAAGAACCTGGAGACATGCAAGAAAACATCACTGGTATGATTTTGAGGTACAGGACACGGAAAGTAGTCTTGAAGGCAAAGAAAGCCTGGGTACAAAACGAGGGACAGCACCGAGGTGTAGAGGAGTGTGACCGCGTGTAGCCTGCACTTGGTTTTGCAGTCGGGCTCACATCGCTGTGGCTTTCCCTACGTGGTGCACCACCGGAAAGCTAGGTGGGTCAGAATCAAATCCTGGTTCGCAGCCGTCTTGAGGGAGAAGGTCACTACCTTATACGCATCCTTTGTATTTAAGAAGCAGGTAGGTGGTAGGGAAAATTATTTATCCTACATTCTCATATATTTTAATGAATAAATGACCTACACTTTTAAGTTGTTATAAATAAATGAATTTTTTTCATATGCTAGTAGGAGTTGAGCATTTAAAATACCTATGCATTAAGTTTCCATTTAACTTGGACTGGTTTTTCTAAGCAGGAGAAGTGAAATCCAAACAGATCAAATAAAATTTCCTAAGGAAGATTGGTACAGATCCTGTAAGCACCCACAAAGGGGTTATAAGAATGTGAAAGTGATCTAAGGGACCATTTTTTGAATTTGTGGAAGCTATAGAATAAATGTTAAATGGAGCTTATTCCTTTTAAAACATACAATTGCTTTATTATTTCATTTTATTTTATTTTTAAAATCCACTGTAATGTGCATGTTGGAGATGCCTGGAAATTCATATTGGCCAATGTCTTCTAACAATCTGTTCTGGGGTATTTGTGATATTTTGCACCATATTTCAGCCCTATTCCAAGGTTGAAATGTGGCACGATAGTCAACATGAGCAATTGGTACATCGTGCCCATCTGGCATTTTCTGGCAAAGCACAGTCCTAAACTTCACAATGCTGTAGGAAATAGTGGCATATGCTTTCTGGAGCATTCTATCCAAAATGGATGAGCCAGCTCATTAAAATCCTGAAATTAGACTGATCCTGGTGATTCATATATTGTGGAACACCTTTTTACAGCACATGCGCATGTGTGTTGGTAATATTTTAAAAACAAACTCATTTTTATTTTTCTATGAAAGTAAAACTGCTCTTTGAAACACATACACACACACACACACACACACACACACACACGTGCAAAATTGAACAAGAGTTCAAAGGAAATAAGGGAAAAAACAAAAAAGACTCTCTGGTCACCACTCCCCAGCACGTTCCAATCCGTGATAACGTCAACAGATTTTATGTGACTTTGGACATGCATGTGCAATTTATACATGGATACAGACCATACATACACTGTTGCAAAGGTATTTTGGATAAACAAGATTATATCCTGAATATCTCTCTGCAATTTTTCTTTATCTCATATACATTTGCACTTTTTAAAGTCAACATATATAGATCTACATTGCACAATTTTCTTTATTGCTCTATAATTCTCCATGGTATGGCTATATTAAACCAACAAAATTTGCTTAATTCAACCAATATTGCTAGTTATTAACACTGTTTATATCATTTTGATTCAGGGACAGTTATAAACACTTTTTCAGTGTATATGTAAGTGCACATTTTTATGTCCTAGAGAAAGGATTACTTTAGATTTTAAAGTAGAAGTGAGAATTATCCTCACAAACAGGATGTTACTGGTTACTTTTTGAATAAAATAAAGAAACTGAGTAGGCCCACAAAGATGGATGTGTTTTGTTTTAGTTTATATACTATACTCAAGACATAGACATAACAAACATTGAACACCTCCCACATATTTTACATTGATGTAGACACTTTATATTACAAAATTAAATATAAATACACAAGTCTTTCTTAGCGCTAATATTTTCTTAATGTAAAGCTTATTCTCTCAAATATTAGTACATATACAATGATTTATTTTGGCTGGTGTTTGCATAATATATATTTTATATCTTTTGATTCTCACATTTTCTGTCTTAATAAAAAGTAATTGGTTTTGGTATGTTGTATTTTTCTTCATTTCTTTGGATTTCAGCAGCTTTATTATGATGTGTCTGTAATTTTTAAAAAATCAGATCTTATTGGAGTTTATTGCACTTCAGGAATCTAGGGGTAAATATGTCTCATGAGTTTTGAAAAAAACTTTTAGCAAGAGTTGTTTTCTAATATAGTCACTTACCTTGCTTGCATTTTAGAGTATTTTCTGCTTCTCACATGTTTCTTACCCCTTTTTTCTGCACTATCATTCCCTTTTGCCTTCATTTCTGTGCACCCAATGCAATGATCTTGTCTTAGGTTGTGCCTAGTCTGCTTTTAAAATGACATATTGAACTTGTAATTTCATTTATTAAATTGCACTCCTGCTGCGATGTAGATGCTCTACAAAAAAGCCAGTTCAGTGGCCATTAGTACTCATTGCCCAGCCAGTCATTTTCAACAACACTCACTAAATATATAGTAGACAGCCATGTTTTAATGTCACCTCTGTTGCAGCCATGGTGACTGAGGACACAGTCCTTCACCATAAAGCAGTCAGCGAAATTCTGCTAAAGATTTCTGAAAAAACTGTGTGTTTTCCTGACACCGGTGTTACTTTGTGCTTTGCCTTTTTCAATTCTTCTCCCCAGTTCTTTCTGCCTCCAAGATGCATGCAATGCTGGACCTGCTGTGTCCAGCTGTAATCCTCAGGGAAAACGCCCCATGATGGAAACGCTGGGGTGGGAGTACTCATTGTTGACCTTCTTATTTAAAAAGACAAATATTTTTGTAGTTTAAGCTACCTTTAATCATTCTTTCTGTTACATTTGAACAAATGAGTAAATTGATACCATTAGTAGAATAAATAATTTCAGGATCCTGAGTTAGTAAGTGTTTTGAGCCTACCCTCACTAGCCTTTTAAATCGATGACTCATGCTGAGGATCTAATTGCATCTAAAAATTATATGCAACTGAAACGTGTGGCAGTCATGACATTTAAATGTTCTATGAAATAAATGTTTCATGGGATGGGGATGGAAAGGTGGAAAAGTGTTCAAAAGGAAGATGAAAAGGAAAATGCGGAATAGGAAGTGACAAACAAAGGGGAAAGAAAGAAGAAGCAGGAAAGCATTGTGTGAAATCTCTAGGCAAAGAAATATAAGAATTTAAGACACCTCTGACAATACGTAGGAAATTAATAGCTTAAATGGACCAAGAAAACTGAAGGACCCATCTACACAGAATGACATTTTCTTCAGTCACTTGTCCACTTAGAAATACCATGAGGAATAAAAGTGATCAGATTGATCTCAGGAGCAAGAAATGCGACACTCCAGAGACCAAACCTCAGTTTGAGTTTCATACTGTTTAATACAAACACCACGACATTTTCTTTTAGGGTCTCTAGGGGTCTTAAAGGAGCTGTGTAAACATACTTGAGTAAATTGTTCTAATTGGGTATTTTGAGATGCAAAGAGTTTGTGAAGAACAAGTGGATTCTTTGTTATTCAGGTTTATTATTGGGCTGGAGTAATATGAAGACTGGGTCCAATGTCATTCCTGGGTCATTTGAATATTATTACATTCTGGATAAACGGAAAGATTGAAAATTTCTCTAGTGAATGTTCAAGGTGATGACTCTTTGGAGAAGATATCTTTCCCAGACCCCCATAGGTTCTCCCGAGGTGCTGTTCTTATTATTGACATGGTGTGAAAGCATTGAGAGCTTTTAGGGATAGCTAATAAAGCTCTAGGAGCATTAATGAAAACAAAACAATACCTTGAAAAGCAAACCACTGTATTTCAAATAATCAGTTAAATGGCTTCTTGTTTTCCTCTGCTTATCTGTGGGAATATGATAGCATGCAGAAATTGCTTAACTAAAGAAATGCAACAGAATCTTAAAATAATGGGTATGGTGTGCTATGCTTTAACTTAATGATGTGGCACTTTTTGGGACTATCCCACTTTATATGTAAATTTCTCTAACCTTTGTAAATGGAAAATCTCATATAGACTATGAAACATCATTGTGCTTCATAAAAATTATATCAAAATGGTTTTTCTTGATGACATGCATCCATTAGAGGGAGCTCATAAAAATGTTATAAACATATTCGGATTTGCTAGGTGATGATTTTTCCTGACAGGCTAATGTGCTGTGCTATGTGTAGAAATGGAGTAATATTGTTGAAAAGAACAAAATGGCTTTCACATCTTTTATGCCAAGAAAATCTCAAGAAAAACAGTACACTCTCCCAAATTCTAGATGTTAAGGTAGCTTCTTACATTGCAATTTTTCACCTGATATTTCTTACATGCGTTTTCTAGATTGATAGAAAGTATATTAACAGAAAATATTTTTTCAATTTTATTTAAGAAATGCAAACTTGCTAAGATAGTTACTGTCTCTACAATAAACACATTTCCCCTTAGTTTTCTATAATTAGAATAATAGTTGTGCAGAACTGAAAATATTTAAATTACAGATCAATTTTTCTGTGCATATTATTTTAAAATCTCCTATATTCAATTCATTTTTAAAAGAAGAAATGCAGAATTTAGTGTAGCATTTATATATGATAAATCCTTCAAAGCTTGACTAACCTCTTGCAGTCCTGAAAAATAATTTATTAATCATAAATTTTTATTGCTTAACTATATTATTCAAATCCTAAGTATAGACTCAGCTAAAACTGAGCATTGATAAGCCCATTAACCAGCCTGAGGGAAAAGTATTAGACACGTTTTAATAAAGAAATGAACTTTCAATTGAGTTTATAATTATCAACTGAAAAATAAAAGACAAAATAAATATTATATATGGCAGATGTCTGCTCACAGTATTGCAAAGTTTAATATAGACTTATTTTTTTTAAATATTTGTATAGTTAGCAAAGAAATGTAGCAGTGGCTTCTAATTTGGGAAATGTCATAGTCTGATCAAAATAGAGGCTCATTCAAACATATAAAAATTGTGAGTATACCAGCTCACCTATTACTAAAGTAGTGATTAAATACATTGCAGAACTGTTTTAGTAAAGAGTACAATGAACTCTAGAGACAACAGGTGGTGTTCCAATGTGAAGTGATGTTTTGAATTCCGTGTTAACAACCAATGGCTGGAGTCTGAGACAGATAGGAAGTCAGGAGAACTATGTCCAGCCCTGAGCAAGCTCAACAGTCAGGCTTAAGACCACTGCGTAAAAGCAAGTCTCTGAAAGCTTTGCGCTAATTGACAACAGAACGGAAAGCTGGTAATTGAATGAAAGAATGAGTGAATGGGCAATATGACACAGGCTGTTAAAATCTAAGGTCAGTCACAGCATGCACCAGAGGGTGAAAAATACACACACACGCACGAACGCACGCACGCATGCGCACGCACGCACACGCACGGACGCACGCGCGCGTGCGCACGCAGGCACACACCCCCCCCCTCCACTAAAAACTTGATGGGGTTTAACAACCAAAATACATATCTCATATAGGTGTTGAGTCCAAAAATGTATTAAACATAAAGATAAAAAAACTTTAAGCTTATTTTACAAAGAAATTGCAGGCTGATAAAATTTCAATGGAACTTAGGATTGAGGAGAGAGAGAGACAGAGACAGTGGGAGGGAGGGGGAGGAAATGAAAAGAAAATATGTTTCTAAAAATTGCTTTAAATACATTTTAATCTGTAATTGCTGTGTACCAATATGTAATAAAAATTAAATAAAAACAGAAACAATGTGCCATAAAATTCCACACACAAAATACAGACAAAAGGAAATAGTTTTGAAATACATACAGTCAATAGTACAAGGTGCAAGATTTGAAATTTTACAACTATTATATAACTATTATATAACTATATAAAATAGTTTAACTATTTTATATAATTAATTTAAAATAAGTAAACAGATTTTACTTCAATGTGAAATAATAAAACACTATGATAGATATAACCAAATAATTCACTTCAAAATCAAATTCAGTGGGTAGTCAGAGTTAAATAAACATGGTTAGAATTGCAATTGGAAATACAGTTGTGGGAAATAGAATTTCACATAGAGATACAAACAAACTTTTTTAAAAGGGAGGTAAAGATACAATGATACAATTAAAAGCCCAACGAAGGGTGTCCAGGAATTTCAGAAAAGAAAGTAGGAAGAATAAGGAGAAACAATATTTAAATAGATAATAACTGAAATTTTCTGAACTATACTTCCTAGTTGAAATTGAACTCTGAGAACAAAAGAAAAAAATATAAAATCACACAAATATGTAATGAGAATAAAATTATTATAGGCAATAGGTTTTAATATTTAAAAAGTAGCCAAAGAGAAAAGACAGATTACCTATAAGAGATGAAATATTAACATGAAAAAGTCTTTTCATTAATAACAACAAAAAGACAAAACCAATAGAACTATATCTTTAAAAAACCGAGATAAAATAAGGGTTAAATTACAGTTTTGTATCTATTAATAACTCAACTATCTCTAACAGTAAGAAAAAAATGAAGACAGACAAACAGAAAATCTACTATGAAAAGTTTCTCACTGAGAGCATTAGCAAGGATAGATTTAAGAGGAAAAGAAATTAAAGGAAGGAATGGGAATACAAATTATTGAGCAAATGAATGGTAAATGCATGGCTAATCATTAAAGAAATAACTAAAGAACATAAATATGTATTAGAGCATCAATAAAACAAGAAACGGCCAAGTTTTAGGTAGCAATAACATGGACAAGAAGGGTGAATACAATTTACATTAAAATACTCTATTTCTTAATATTTCTTGTTAAGTAGATATTAGCTTCAAGTACACTTAATTTATAAAATATAATTAAAAGAACAAATTCAGACACAAAAATATAAAGCACGAGGTAAATTGAAGGTAGAAAAGGAGAAAAAATGAAAACAAGGAAAAAGATGTGCTACAAATAACACGAAATAACAAGACAGAAATAAACCTATGTGTGTTAATAATCACAATGATACAAAGTAAACCATATCAATGACTGAAGGCACCTGGAAAAAGCAGTGTATGTACATGTTTTCTCTCATTATCCTTTTGCTGTTCTGTCACGACAAGACTCAATGTAGCTCCTGTCAGCACAGTCTATGTTGTCCTAACAAAGACTTTTTAGTTTATTTTTCCCTTGAATTACAGCTCATGTATCAAGAAATGCATTGTGCCAAATCCGTCTTTATTTTGTCACTACAGACTCTCTAATGTGTCACCAGAGTCTTTCCTTATTCCAACTCCTCTGAAGGAATTCAGAACCCCTTCCTCACGAATGCTGTTTGGGATTGCAGATTTCATGGTCATCCAGTTGGATTGCTTTGCATTTGTATTTATTTTTCTTTTTGCTTGGAGTCGATGCTTGGGAGAACAGAGCAGAAACAGTTTTACTCAGCACTCATAAAACTGGGTAGGTTTCAATAGTCTTAGGAACTATGTGTTCTGTGCCATCCATATTTCAAAAATCAAAAATTATTTTTAATCTTTTGTTGTTCTTCCTAGAGCAATAAAAATCCAAATGCCTAGAAAGTTTCCAATGTAATTATCCGCAGGACAAAGGAAGGCCAGTATGTGTAAATAGAACCTGTTAATTCATACATATTTGTGGTGGGATGGATGGTAAGGAAAAAAAATGAAACTGTTTTGAGACTTTTCTGCCCTTTAGTATACTAACTAATCGCAATTCTGTAATATTAATTCGTTCTCCTATCTTTACTATTAAGTCCTGGTAATATTGCTACTTCATAAGATTGGATAACATTTATTAATTTGGTTTTCTTTTGTGGTATTGTCTTCATACATTTCAGTTTCTATGTCTGGAAAAGAACCATCCTTTAACATATCAGGAAAATATGTATTCTTTTTCAGATGCCAGCTCGAGTATCAGATCTTCCTACACATGAGGAGATGGCTCATAAAAAAAGAATGCTGAAAGAAATTAATATTCCTTTATTAGTTGGGTATTCTAAAACTACTCACTTCTCATTTCCTAAGTCACTTATAGTCTCCCTTATGAAAAAAAAATTAGTAGATGGTAGTGGGTAGGTGAATGCATTTTGTTGAAAAAGGAGAAGTCGGTTAGAATGTAACACACATGGAAGATGTACCGGGTAACATTCTCTCTAGTGTCCACCATACTTGAAAGTATTTTTTGTATGGCATGTATACTGTTCAGAATAAGACGTATTCCATATGGTCCACGTGCAGAAAAAAGAAAATCCATTGTATGTTATAGTGAGTTGATACTCCAAGCTTAAGAAATAATTCAGGAGTCATAGGAGAGAAAGACTATTTTCAACAAGAAAAAGAGAGAGAACTCAGCCCCTGGAGGGGCCCTCTTGCCAAAAATAGGGCCTGAGATCATAGAGGCCATATTTACTTTAGGGATAGCACAGGAGTGACATAGCCCACGGAATGGAAGTCGCTTTAGGCACTGACCGTGCCTGGTCCTCTCCCTGCCAGTGTGGTTGGAATGAGAATAAATGAAGTGTGGCGTTGCCTCCTTTTGTCGTCAGGGGTGATGGCTACACAGTGCGGTTCGGCCGGAGACGGTCACTTGTGCACACCGATATCGCTGGGGCAACGCTGGTTGATGGTTCAGGACCCGTACTGCTGCTCCCTCGCCCATCACACTCACCTATTCCAGAATTCCACACAAACCAACACGTCCAGTCCAATTCGGACGTCGTTTCCCTGCTCGGGACCGTTCTATGGCTTCTTGTTGCCTGTGTAGAAGAGGCCCATGACCTTATTATTAGCTTCACACGAATGGGTGTCTTCTAAACTCTCCAAACTCAGTCTGAGCTGTTCTCCCTATTGTTCACCAGAACCCAAGCAGACTGAGCAAATTTCAGTTCTCAGAAAAAATTCAGCCCACACTCCTGTCTGAAAAATTCACGTATTGTTACCATTACTGTAAGTTTTCTTATGGTCTAACTGCAATTTATGAATCACTCATCAAGTTGGAAATGAAAAAGTCTTTCTGGACCTATGATAGTACATTAAGTTTCCACTTAGGTGCTTTTACTTTTTCTTCTCTGTCAGATAACTGACATAATTGTAATGAAATAATTAACATTGTAAAATTTTAAATGCTTTTTTCTGCCTGTAATGAAACACGAAACATGATAATGTATTTCTTTTGTTTACTATTTAGCATACCCTCAATGATAGAAAAAGTATAAATGCAATTTTATTTTATCACTTTTTATAAAATGGGTGTAATGATATTTTCATCATGTGGTTGTTGTAAGATTAAATAACAAAGTATTAAAAAAGTCCCTTAATAATTTGACTGACACTTCATGTAGGACAATAACCTCATATAATTTAAGTCTTACAGTAGTCCAGTATGTCAGGCATTTATTCATTTTTTTTTTGCAAAACATATCTCAGACAGTTTTAGAATAATTTTGAGGTAATAAAATTAGCATATTTCTATTTTATTCCAATGTATGCATTTTTCTGTTATTTATAATGTATAGTATTTTGTCCATTCTTTCACTTTATGAATGGTGATTTTTTTAAATATCGTTCCCCTTACTAGATTGTTTTTTCATCTCAATGACTCTCTGTCAGTGTTTTTATTTTTCTCAATGACCAGTGTAGTTGCTGAATTCATTAATTCTACATTGTTTGGAAAGCAATTCATACAACTTTGCATAGATTTCTGGAACATACCAGAAAAAAAAGAAGAATAAAACAGTTCTCTACCATGCATACCTTGTAACAACAGCAGTGGCTGTTTCTTCTTTTTCACACTATATGAACATGTATAAGCTAAAACTTTATATTGTATTCAGATATTTTAAGCATATTATATGTTATTAATCATTAGAGGCTTTAATAAATATTAAGCTTATGCTTTATAGGAAACCAGATATCAAAATCATTAATGGATCACACATGCTTCTCTCACTTGAGTCGCACACAACTAAAACAAACATATTGCTTCTCTGCATGTCTGTCTTTATGAATCTTATTTTTTGTCCTGCATCTTCTGTGTAGTTAATAAAAGTAGAGAGAAAGTTTTTTACTTTTTACAAAGCATTTATAAAATTATGCAAATATATATGTACATACGCATATACACATATATATGTACTATATATATACAAAAATATAGCAAAGGCAAGTTTCTGAAAAAAAATACCTTTAGGATTTAAATAGTTAAAGATGGTTTCCATGCCTGATCATTTTAATCCATAATTTGAAAAGGAAATTCAAAAATAATCACAAACAATTAGGTTTTTAACTAGGTATAAAAGAGTTAAAATTCTTTAAGGATCAAAAGACTGAAAAATGTTTTTTATATAAAACGACATATTTTTATTCTACCAACATAGGTATCTATGTTTACTGCTAACTCAGTGTTCTATTCCATCTTTATTGAATGAATGCAAGCCTCAAGATAATAAATAGGATATAGAAACACATTTTGAAAAAAATAGAATTACTAATATAAGTGGATGATGTAGAGAAAAGAATCTGATACTCGGAAGTGAGAAGCTGTAGTCATAAATTAGACATATGATGCTTAAGAAAGCACTTAAAGCTTTTTTGCCTCAGTATGTACATTTATATTATATGATGAGTGTGCACTAGTAGTTTTTTTCTATTTTCTATATAAATTTCATTGCAACTGATGTTCTGATATATAAATAAATCAATTTAACAAATACATCTGAGTACACATGCTATATAATCTTCTTGTATGACAGGGAGACACTAATTTCAGCTTAGTATATTAAATGTTACAGGTAAAAGAATAAGCTATTGTACTTCTGCTTTCAGCTCAGAGAAGTGGAGAGCTGGAAAGAGCATCTCTCCTGTCCTTACTGCTAGAAAACTAAACTGGACAACTCATATTTAAGAATTCCTGAAGCTATTCGAGAACTGTTGTTACATGGTAAACCACTTAGGGAGAGATGCACCTCTAGAGTTAGATGGCAAACACAGATATAAGCGTGCTCCCTCTTAGAGACTTTTTATCCAGGAAATCTTGCATCATGATCAAGATTTTGGACAGGTTTCGGGAGTTCCCTGGTGGTGTAGTGGCTTAAGGCTTCGGCGCTGGCGCTGTCAGTGCTGCGGCCTGGGTTCGATTAAAAAAAAAGATTTTGGACAGATTTCTTCCTGACTACTTTATTTTTTTAATTCGGGTGACATCTGTTAGCAAGGATTACATAGGTTTCAGGCATACAGTTCTACAGTGCATTGTCAGCTTGTTGTATAATAAGTTCACCACCTAATGTGACTTCTCTTTCCATCACCTTATATTTAGCTTCCCCCCCTCCTCTCCTACCCCCTCCCCTTTCTCCCCTCCCTAACCCACTCGTCCCCAAATAAACATTGAACTATTGATTGTGTCCATGGGTTGTTTGTTTGTTCATTCCTTTTTTCTTTGCTTTCAGTTTTATATGCTGCATATGAGTGAAATCATACAGTTCTTTGTTTTTTCTGTCTGGCTTATCTCACTAAGCATGATGATCTCCAGGTCCATCCATTTTGTTGCAAATGGCAATATCTCATCTTTTCTTACAGCTGAATAATATTCCATTGTGTGTATGTACCACAGCTTCTTTATGCAGTCATCTGTCGCAGGGCACTTTGGTTGTTTCCAAGTTTTGGCCACTGTGAACAGTGCTGCAATGAACATTGGGGTACATAAGTCTTTGCAGACAAAGGTTTTCAAGTCTTTTGGGTAGATCCCCAGAAGGGGGATTGCTGGGTCAAATGGTAGCTCCATTCCCAATTAGAATATTTACTTTAGAAAACTTGCAATTGTAAATTCCCTTTCTGGTCCTTTGAGATCTACTCGTACATCTTCTACAACCTAGGAGTGTTTTTCTCAAGCACCTAGGAGCCATCCCTTTGAAATATATCAACAAAAATAGGACTTGTGTCTCTCACTCTCTGGGGGAGGGTAGGTACCTAACTTGGATAAGCAATGATTTGCAAACACAGATGGTCTTATCACCTGACCAGCATTACCTGCTAATGTACTCCAGTATTTTTTCACTAGTTTATTCCAGCATTTAAAAACTTGCTTTTGATTTTAGTGGAATTTAATCTCTCTCCCCTATTACAATAGTTTTGAACAAAATTGACCTGGCTATTTTTAATAAGTGTCCAATGTAATTTTTTTTAATAACTCACAGGGAAGATCAGGGAGAATGTTTACAAAGCCTTTCCCAATACAGTGTAGCCCAAAAGTAGGTATACAGTGTAGTTTATTTGCATTTTAATATATTTTATTACATTTACATTTGTTTACCACTGTTTAATCTTGGAATTGCTCAAAACGTCATCCATCAACATTGCAATATTCCTCAAACCCATCTAGTACATTACTTTAGAATCCACTTTCTTTGTTCTTGACTCAAGTTCACTGTCATCATTCACAATGTCAGTAAAGAAAAATATTCTTTTTATCTGCCCTCCACTACTCTTTCCAACTGCCACACTGATATTTAAATGTCTGAAATTTAACTGCTGCTTTGTGGTGTGTCCATGTGTATGTACACCCATGTAATCTGTTGTGATGAATTTCATTGATTCAGCTGTACACCTCCTTTTGCACCACCCTAGATACTGACTGGGAATGGAGATAGCTACCACCTCTGAAACTTCACCCAAACTCAACTCAGCTGAATTTTCAGGGAGACGTCATTAATGCCTGTAGCTCTTGGACACTGGTGTGAATTGCTGAACCTGGGGGAGGAAGATAGAGGTCACTACCAAAGCTTATCCAGGAAGGTCTCCTTGTCACCCTTAGAGGTCCAAGTCCTTGATCTTCACTTGAAAGGTGATACAAATACTACCTAAAATTATTGCAGCCAGAGGTTGTGGCCAGGGGTAGGGGGAAGTTCTACTTCTGTGACAGGGAATGAACATATGCTAGACCCAGAATTACATCAAGATGAGGGTAGGGGTACTGGTAAAAGCCTTCCTTGAGATTCTGCCCCAACTCTCTCAGGCAAAAGAAAATAAAGATAAAAAGAAGGAAGGAAGGAAGGGAAGAAGGCTGGGAGGGGGTTAGAATATAAACACTGTGACTTAGGAGACAAATTGGACTACTCATAGGGGTCTACACTAACAGTTTTGAACCACTGTACATGAATACTGTGTTTAAACAAATAAATAAATGAATTGAAGATAATGACAGTCATGTCTCTTAATGTCATAAAAAGTGGTTACAAATAAACAAGAGGGAAATGCTAAAATGAATTCCATGGATTATATTTGAGTGGCAGATGTCATTAGACATTTTTGTTTAATATATACAGATACATAATATATAAATAAATATAGAAATGGCTGTGTACATGTGCTAGCTAGTATTCATACATGCATTTCATAACTCAGTTTGCTGAGAGAAGCTAGAACCAGCAATGTCCCAGTTGCAAAGAGCACACTCAGCACCTAGAACTTCCTTCCTCCAATTATTATAATATTATTCTCCAATAAAAGAATCAGGACTCTTTGAGAAATGGCTAAATCTAGTATAGACCTAAAAATTTCAAAATCAACCAAGAGCATCTGATAATGAAAGAAAGTGATTGAGGAATGTTAAAAGGATATTGGAGCTAACCTGATTCCCAATGGCCAAAACTGGAAAAATTCGAACAGAATAAATCATACTGTTAGGTTGTAACTGGAAGAATCAAATAAATATTTACAAATCTATCCTGATGTAAACAAATAATTAAATAATGTATTTTAATATGATGAGAAAAAAATGTTTTCTATAGAAGAGCTCCAAAAATAAAAGTATTAAGAATGAGTAAAGAATTAGATGAACTTTATGACACCATAGTAACAATTGTGGGAGACAAGATCCACTGATAAATACCAAAAGTAACGATAACATCTGAGGAGAAAGGAGATAGTTGCAGAGCCTCAAATTACATCTCCCAACTATTTATTAATTTCTGTGTTGGTTTTAATAAGTGGCCATTTTTGTTATTCCTTCCTCTTGCCACTGGAGATTGATGTCTCTACCCTTAAGTGTGACTTGGTCTTTGCAAATTATACTTCCTGTATTTCTAATGGATAGAGTATGGAAAGTCAAAGAGAGAAAGAGAGAGAGAGAGAGAGAGAGAGAGAGAGAGAGAAAGAGATTAACTTTATTGTGTACATTGTGTAGAAACCTGGCAACTTGCATCCCTAATCAACGGATCAATAACACCACCATTAATAAACTAGGTAGCTATCAGGTAAATACGGTGTGATAAAAAGGCACTTCATCTCTGTAATCTTCTTTGCCAAATCCATTACCTTAGTCCAATCATGTAAGAAAAACATAATGAAAAGATAAACTGAGAGATATTCTGCAAAACACCTGAACAATAGTCTTCTAACTTCTAGAGGTCTAAATGTAAGAGAAGATTGAGAAACAGTCAGAGATTGAAGTAGACTGAAGACACAATTACTAAACGTGACTTTGCATCTTGGGTTGGACGCCTGAACAACAACAACAAATAAAAGTTAAAACTGTCATTAGTGGAACATTAGAAAATATGAGTAAGTTTATAGTTTAGTAACTATTATCGTAACACTATTAAATACTTAGCTTTTACATATGTACTCTGGTTATGGAAGAAGTTAACATTAGGGGAAGCTAAATTAAAAGTATTTGTGGATTCTATACTATCTTTTCAAAGTTCCTGTTAATCTAAGATTTTTTCAATTAAAAAATAAAATTCATGAATAATCTGACTTATTTTCACAAAAAATTTAGATTTTCAATTGTAAGAATAAATATATTAGAAGTACATGAGTAAATGATACTTGTAAAGTTAAAACAGTCCACTCCTATTAACACCTCCTTAAAGTAATTTTAACTTTATTTTCTGTTTTTTATATGACCATTTTATGCCATCCCTTGGGAAACTTAGAGAATTATTGGGGAAGGGAAGTTTGAAAGGGAATGTGCAAAACTACTTTCAGAAGCAAATCTTCTGCTAGAAGGATTTCATTTTAATGTTTTGGGAAGAAATAAACATCATTAAAAAGTTGATTTAAACTCAAGTTCTTCACAATTTGTAAGAAATAAAACAAAACACAGAACATAGGTCTCTATTTATAAGATAATTAGCATAAATTGTAAAACTAAATGGTGGTGCATTGAAGATCTTTTTGGGAGTTCAATAAACTTATAGTTATTAAAAGGTAAGTTTTAAAGGTTTGAAATACACTTTAATATATGCTAGAAGTTATACAGTTTCTTTGAAAACTTATTTTCCTAATTGGGGACTATGGAGCAGTGACATAAAAGAAATAGCAACAACCACTTCTCTGCTCTCAGTCCCTGAAAATTAAAACTATTATGGTAACTTGTTTAAAAAAAAATTATACTTCTGATTTTTTTCTGCAACCAAGCCTCCCTCTAAGATTATTTGTTTTAAAAACATGTGCTGGGGAAGGTCAATATCTATAACTATTCTTAATCACAATGTGATATATTCATGAACGTTCTACAGTGTCATAGTTCCATTTGTTCGTCGCTGACAAGCGTGGTTGATTTTGGCTGTTCATTCTGAAGTTCTTCAAAGGCATTTTTTAGATTTGTTAGAAGAAAGAATCCATATTTCAAACATATTTTTGACTTAAGGTGAAATTTACTGAACCTTCTAATTATTTCTAAAGTTTAAAACTGGAGTTAGATTAGACCACATTAATACATTTAAAGGTCTCTGTGATGTTCTTCTAACACATGAATGAAATGATTTCATCTTAAGTATGCACTGTTAATTTCACTGCAGTGATTAATAAACCTTGTCATTATGCATTTATAAACCTGCTATTTCAGGGTTGCGTTTACTGCTTGTCTTTTTTCAAAATGCCTTTTCATAGCAGCAGTTTAACAAATGTTAAATTTCAAAGACAGATAACAGATAATTACAGACATTCAAATGATGAATGTTAATTTGATTCTAATAAAACGTCAGGTAAATTAAGGCCATGTCTATAGAAGACAGTGATTCTAAATTAAATTTTATTGTTAGATAATAAATATGTCTCTTCTCTTACATCCTACCCATATAGCTATCTACTCAGAATTTAATATAACTTTTAATTAAGGGATACGTGTAACTAAATAGTTCTCATTACTCATCAACACAGGTCTGAAACAAACCATTGAATAAAATGTTCTAAAATATAGAATGATATTAACTCACCTCACAATACAGAGTAAATAACATTACTTCCTCAACTTAACCAATAACAAAACTTTGGGACTAAGAAATTCAACAACTTGATGAAAGGGATAAAATAAGCCTTCTAGCCAACTCCAAACCCTTCACACATAAAGTAGAAAATTGCACTACTAAAAAGTTTCCATCAGTTATGTACGAACATAGTGTGACTGACATATAAGTAAAAGAATGTTTGTGAATGTCTCAGTAGATGTTTGTAATGGGTCATCCGTAGCTTGTGTGTAATTAATAATTTGCAACTACTCTCAGGGTTACCACTGTATTTGGACATTAATTAAAGCCAATAAACACTAAAACATATGGTCTAGAGTTAGGGTCCAAATTCCTATTAAAAAGAAAAATTTAAACTTTTAGTTGTATTCTGTAAGACACTTCATCACCATTCATATCCAAGTACATTTATTTTATATTATCAATGGATCTATTTTAAACTTGAAGAAAAAAGATACTATTAAAAAATCAATCAATCATGATATTACATGAAAACACTTGTGTCTGGAGTGATTTTAAGAAAAAGGAGTGGAAGAATCAAAGAAGAAATAAGGAACACCAAATTTTATTCAGTGACAACCTATAAATGTACTCATGAAAAAACACATAGTATAATTATTCAAATAATTTAAATTTAATTCAAACATATATAGTAACACTTTACAGAGTTCTCTGTTCATTTTTATTATATTATATTTAAAATATATACATTTTTATTACTGAGTAGGCAGGCTATTTGGATAAGTTTTCTTAATAAAACTAAGTGGAATAATTTTATTTTCACAACCTATATATTACAAAGTCAGAGTACTCATAGATGGATACTTCAGGTTAATGAGTGTGTGTTATAATGCAGGTTTATATAGACATATTACCATGGGAAATTAGGTTTTTTAAATTACTGTGAGAAAATCAAAACCGTAAAGAACATATGATTTTATAAATATATTTTATATTGTATACTACATTTTGTGGAACACGTATTTGATAAAACCGCACGGTGGGATCATGTTAACATTTTTTCTGGTTAAAGAAAAGCATGCATAATGATGTTTCTGTCAACAAGAGACCGCTTATATGACAGTGGCCCTATAAGGTTATAATGAAAGTGAGAAATTCCTATTGCTCAGTGATGTCGTAGCTGTTCTGATGTCATAGTGCAACCCATTAGTCACGTGTTTGTGGTGATGCTGGTGTAAACAAACCTACTGCACTACCAGTTGTTCAAAAGTATAGCACATGCATCGATGAACACTACATAATATTGATAATGATAATAAATGACTGTGCTACTCATTTACGTATTTACTATGCTGTACTTCTTGTCATTTTAGACTGTACCCTTTCCACATATAAAAGTTTGCTATAAAGCGGTCTGCCTTGTTATAGTTGCAGTGCCCTCATACACCTCGTGTTTATTACATCTCAACTGCATCATTATCTCTCGTGTTGGATTTAATCTCTTTTTACATTGTTCATTATCACCCCTAAGTGTACCAAATTCACTGCTAGTATTGCAATAGGAGACCATGTCAAGTGATTGAGCTGGAAATAAAATTAAAAGTGATTCCAGACTATGTAGGTGGAAAATCTGTGATGGTTATTGCTCACCTGCCAGGCATGTCCCATTCTACCATAGCTACAAGCTTGAAAAACAAGAACAAAGTGGTGGAACCTGTTATAGGATCTGCTTCATTGAAGGGAAAATAAGACAACAATTTGGGAAGGGCCTATATCAGACATGAAGAAACGTCCAAATGACAGACATTGAAGACCAGACTCAGAGCGTATTCTTCTTAGCACTGTGACAATCATGGCTAAAGCAAAAAGTTTTTCTGTGATGTTAAAAGAAAAGGCTGGATCAGACTATGACGTTGAATTACTGCTAGCTCGTGGTCCTTCAAACAGTGTAAGGATTGTTATTCATTCATAATATGAATGGTTGAGTTTGTGAATGCTGACCAGAAGGTAGCTGATGAAGTTTGGAAACTCTAGATAAGCTGAGTGTAGATGAAAATTATTTGCCAGAACAAGTATTCATTATATATAAAACCACCTCATTCTGGAAACAGATGCTTGAAAGAACTTTTATCCAAAAAGAGGCCAAGTCAATGCCAGATTTCAAGGCTTTTAAGAATATGATGACAGCCTTGCGGCATGGGTGGAGAGATGTTGCAAGCTACAAATTGAAACCTTTTGTAAACTTGCACAGTGAGAACCCCGGGCCTTCATTTCATCTCATTAAGCACACACCACCAATGTTCTACAGGAGCAACGAGAAATCAAGGATGACAGCTCCTCTTCCAAGATGTCCTCCTGAATTACTATGCCAACAAAACGAGGAAGTACCCTTCGGAGAATAACGTAGCTTTCAAGATTTTGCTTATTGTTGAGTGGTCCAGACATCTCCTTTTATTGCTGATCTTCATCTCAATATCAAACTTGTTTCTCTTTTCCAAAAACCATCTCTTTATTGTTATCAGTGATCAAGGAATTCCAGCCTGCTACCTGAGGAGGACTTTTGCCCAGGCTATTGCTACAACTGAGGAAGACATTCTGGAAGGATTGCAACATTAGTGACTCTATCAAGAGCTTTCCTTGAGCTTAGGTTATGTAACAAAAGAGTATATGAAAGATATCTAGAAGAATAAACCCAAGAGATTCATCCATGACTTTAAAGGATTTGCTAAGAAGGAGGAGGTTGCAAAAATCAACAAAGCTGGGGTTGAGATGGCAAACGCTTTAACCTGGGTGTGAATGTGGATGACATTGAGGAGCTCCCAGAGGTGGTTCCTGAGGAAACGACTAATGAGGAGTTGTTGCAACTGAACAGGAATAGTGGAAGAAGAGGCAAGA
Organism: Lyroderma lyra; assembly: GCA_004026885.1. Classification (NCBI taxonomy): domain Eukaryota; kingdom Metazoa; phylum Chordata; class Mammalia; order Chiroptera; family Megadermatidae; genus Lyroderma; species Lyroderma lyra. The sequence continues at coordinate 24,149 of PVJL010000798.1, forward strand.
AGACCAGAAAATAAGAGGAGGAAAACAACAACTCCCAATAAAATTTCACAGTGAAGAGTTCAGTAGAAATTTATGCAGACCTCAATAAAAGTTTGAAAACATGAACCCCAACACTGAAAGGTTTTCATTAATAGAAAAGAATTTTCATGGTGCATTATATGCTTATCAGCAAATCTATAATGAAAAAAAAAAAGAAGGAAAAAGAAACAACCAAGCAAACCAGCATGGACGTATTTCTGGGAAGAGTGACACCTCCTCAAGAAGAGCCTCAGGCAGGTCCCTCAGGAGAAATTCCAGAAGGCAGTGTTGTCATAGGAGATGACAGCTCTATGTGTGCCGTTGCCCCTGAACACCTTCCAGTGGAACAAGATATGGAAGCGAAATACAGTGACTTTGCTGGTCCTGACCCTGTGCAGGCCTAGGCTATTGTGTGTGTTTTGTACCTTAGTTTTTAGCAAAAATAAAAAAGTGTTTAAAAGTGTAAAAATAATAATAATAATAATAATAATAATAATAATAATAAATTAAAAATTAAAATGTGTGCTTATGGAATAATGATATAAAGAAAATATCTTTGTATATCTGTTCAAAATATTTGTGTTTTAAGCCAAGTGTTATAAAAAAGTCCAAAGTTTTAAAAAAATTAAAGTTTAAAAAGTAAAAAAGTTACAGTAAGCTAAGGTTATTATTTTCAAAAGACAGGATTTTCTCTATAAATTTAGTGTAGCCTAGGTGCAATGCTAACGAAGTCTACAGTAGTGTACAGTAATGTTCTAGGCCTTCATGTTACTCTCCATTCACTCACTGACTCACCCAGAAATTCTTTTCAGTCCTGCAAGCTCCGTTTGTGGCATACACGTGTACCATTTTTATCTTTTATACTGTGCTGTTACTCTCCCTTTTCTATGATTAGTTTTGTTTCGATATACAAATACTTACCATTGTGTTATAATTGCTTATGGTATTCAGTACAGTAACATGCTGCTCAGGTTTGTAGCCTAGGAACAAAAGGTTATACCATACAGCCCAGGTATGTAGTGGGCTACACCATCCAGGATGGTGTAAGTGCACTCCGTGATGTTTGCCCAAGGACAAAATCAGGACACATTTCTCAGAATGTATCCCTGCCATTAAGTGACAACATGACTATATGGAAAGGCTGAAAGTTCATACAATTCATTGGACATACTAGTGTTTGAATATGCACTTTAAGAAGAAGCCTCAAAAAACATTTACTTAGAATTTTTTAGAATATCATCAGTTTCTTTACACTAAAATCAAGATATAATTAATAGTTAATGTAGTTTATCCATTAATTAAGTTTGAATTTGGAATTAAAGATTATAATCAAATATAGTTCAATTTATCTCCTTCATTGTAGCAATTTAATAAACCTATATTGTGTTTATAATTGTGAAATGGAATACCATTAGCATATTATTATCAGTCAGTGGTATCTGAGGATGTGGTTTGGGCTGAGTTTTTATTCAGAGAGATAAATTTGACTCAACCATTTATGTCTGAATTTTGATTTATTTATTGAAGGATGCAACACACTTCAAGTATTTGTAAGAGTACTTTGTTTTTATTAATCAAAATTATTTGTTTTAGTGTGCTTTTAATGTGTCCTATGTATACCTAAATATATGTTCAAATTAATTGGTTTGTTTAATGGAACAAGATCCTAAAATTCATAGGAGAGCTCTTCTTCATTAAAATATTAATATCAAAACATTCATCAAAATTAAAAGGCCTTATTGTCAAACAATTATTTTTATTTTCTCTATAAGTTACCACGAACATATTCTAAAAATAAAAGCATAAAATTACAAAATAAAAATATATTTTGACAATGAAAAAGGCTGACATAATTAGAGCATTCATGAAAGACACTGAATAACTAGTAATAAACAGGTTGTTTCAGTTTTTACTTTATTTTAATATTTCATAAAATGTCATTATTTCATATATAGTTTCAAATTGTAGGACATGTACACTTTGTACATTAATTAAATGACTAGCTTTCAGTTTAATTTATTTTGTAAACCTCCATGATTTCACTAAAGCATAACCTTAGTCCTTCTAACTTCTCCATAGGAATAAAACACAATAGGAATATCTAATCACAGAGGATACTGTCACATTGACTACTCACGTCCTCAAACTTCGTACATATTTGCTTTAGAGAAAGATCCCCAGGGATCTTCTCAGTAACAGCAAGAATAAACAACTTGAAAACTGAAAACACAACAGTGTTTGCTATTTTTATTATAAAATCTGTTATCTAACTAGCTCATTAAAAAGGACCCCTGATGATTGTTTATACAGTTGGCAGGTTTTATTTTTCAGTTTTTAAAGATTGAAATAATACATTTTGAAAATAGGGAAAAATAATAAGGTGATTCTTTTATTTTAGTTTCAATATAAAAGAATATTGTGGTACTATCAAAAAGATATAAGCATTTCTCACTGGGGTTGTTTTTCTTAAATATTTTCAGGAACTAAATTACAGGCTGGGGACCTTAGAAGGAGGACAGGTGGTGACTGTTAAGTCAGAATTCGTATATTTGAAACTAGAAACCAACTTAATTCATTTAGAAAAAAACTGTTAAGACAGGCTTATTGGTAGCTTCTAGAATCTATGGGATGGTTGGAAAATTGAACTTAGGTAGAAAAGAAAATACAATGGACAAAGACCCAGGTATTGGGTTGTCATGAGTACAACTGTCCGAGTCACCACAAATACTCTGGCCTTGTCTCCAGAAACGTCACTGTAGGAAATGATCTACATATGGATAGGTATACCTCAGCAGGCAAGTCATTCACTTCCGGAAATGGTCTTTCACTAATGCCATGACTTTGTGTGAATCTCTTAAAATGGCAAGTCTCAGGAGAGAGAACCTGCTGATCTGTGCATGGATTACATTCTTTTATGTTGAAAGAGGGAAGGGGGAATACTTTACTTCTTTAAAGTCTCTGTAAAAGTAGTTACTAACTGCTACCGAAGTCTCCTGTGGCTGTCTGTGCTTTTAAAATTTGCTTTTACTGCTATATGTTTAATTATTAAGCACTTTAAATTGATTATGAAATAATAGACTAAGCATAACTAAAAATGTGTAATAATTTAATTATTTTAGAAAATGTGAATTAGTGTTTAAAAGGCTGGGAGTAACTTATACCTTAACTTTGCCGTTGTTTCTCTATTTTAATATATACAAAAAACCTATTTTAAAAGAAACATTATAACACAAATTGATATAGTAGATAGATGCATTCATAAATGTTCAGGTTAAAAATGGTCTAGGAATGAGGAGCCTGGACTTCATGAAGATGGTTAGTTTTCTGGGGGTTGCACCAGAAAAGACTTCGTGTCATATAGTTTCAAAAGCACTGTTCTGGTCCAATCTATTTTAATGTCATTAATATGCAAACTGTGGAGAGAATATTAATGAATTTTGCAAGGTAAAAGAATTGAAATTATAACTATGCATATAATTTATTTTTCCACCTTGTGAAGTTAGATTGCATCTTAAATTATTGGTTTTATTTCTATGTATGAAAATTCTTATTCTTTAGGAAGGGATCAGCTATTACATTTTTGACAACTGTACCTTATAATAGTCTAGGTTAAATTGAATATGTACATATCAAATAAAAATATTTATATACATAGATTACTAATTTTTTCTAAGGTAATCTTTTTTCAACTTTATTGAGGTATAATTGATAAATAATGCAAGATACTTAAAGAGTATTTGCTGATTCTATGAGGGCTATCTGAAAAGTATTGAACCATGTAATATGAAAAATAGAGGCATTTATGGCTGGGTTTTTTCCAAACAGCCCTCATATTATGCGTGTGTGTGTGTGTGTGTGTGTGTGTGTGTGCATATACAGGCACGTGCGCACGCACACACACGCGCGCACACACACACACACACACACGAGGTGTAACAATTAAGTTTGCAAACTCATCCTAGGAAGAGTGCTACATACCTCACTGCTGAATATCACTTTGGTCACCTTCCAAGTACTCCCCTTGGGAAGCTATGAACTAACACCAACACCTAGTTCACCCTTCAAAGCAATTTTGGAACTCTTTTTCTGGAATGGTCATCAGAGCTGTTCTTATATGACCCTTGATGTCCTGAATGTCATCAAAATTTCTTTCCTTCAATATTTTCTTTATCTTTGGGTAAAGAAAAAAGTTACTGGGGGCCAGATCAGGTGAGTAGGGAGGGTGTTTCAATACAGTTATTTGTGTACTGGCTAAAAACTCCCTCACACATAGCGCCATGGGAGCTGGTGCATTGTTGTGATGCAAGAGCCATGAGTTGTTGGTGTAAAGTTCAGGTAATTTTCCTCTAACTTTTTCACACAGCCTTTTTGGTACTTCCAAATAGCAAACTTAGTTGACTGTTTGTCTAGTTGGTACAATTTCATACTGAACAATCCCTCTGATATCAAAAAAGCTTAGCAACATCGTTTTGACTCTTGATTTGGACTGACAGAACTTTGGTTGTGTAGAAATGGCTGATTTCCATTGTGTACTTTGACGCTTTGTTTCAGGGTTGTACTGGGACACCCACGTTTCATCACCAGTGTTAACGCAGCCCAAAACATCATCTTGCCTCTCCAAACAGTCTTGGCAAGCTTCCACTCTCCTTTGCTTTTGTTCCTTGGTGAGCTTCTTTGGGACCACGTTTGCACACACCTTTCTCATGCCAAGATTTTCAGTTAAGAGTTTTCTGTTTCTCTATAGACACTTACTTGGTCTGCTATGCTTCTCATGGTTAGCCAATGATTTTGATGCAAAATTTCACAAATTTTTGCAATGTTTTTGTCAGTTTTGCTCCTTACTGACTGCCATAACCTCTCTTCATCAATGATGCTTTCTCTCCCCACAGAAAAGCATTTAATTCATTTGTACACTGCCATTTTCTTCATGGTATTATTCCCATAAACTTAAACTAACATGTCCCTGATTTCACTTCCACTCTTGCCAGGTTTAACAATAAATGTAATGTTTGCTCATTGTTCTAATTTAAACTACGATATTGTCTCAACGGCACACAAAAACATTTAATAGCAATAATGAACACCACTCAGCAAGACTGCCACATGTTGACACAAATATAGCTGTGAGACATATACTAAGGTTATGAAATCTTACCCACCTATTTGTACAGTACTGCCAACATAAGTGAATGGTGGCAAGTTTGCCAACTTAGTTGTCAGACTTCGTATCTAGATATTGAGAGAATTTCACCATCAAGTTAATGAATATATCCATCACCTTGTATATTTTTTTTTGTCTGTGTGAGAACACTTGAGTTGCAGTCTTTCAGCAAATTTCAGTGATACAATAGAGTATTACAATCATATTATACATTAACCTTTCAGACCTGATATCTTATAACTAAAAATTTATATCCTTTGACCAACACTTACCCATGAACCCCATAGCCCATGGCAACTCCCATTCTACTATCTGGGTCTATGAGCTTGACTTTTTTTAGGTTCCACATGTAAGTGTTATTTTGTCTTTCTTTGACTTATCTCACTTAGCATAATGCCCTCTAGGTTTATACAGTTGCTGCAAATGTAAGGAAATTCTTTCTTTTTTTAAAAAAAAATTTCTGAGTAATAGTCCATTGTATATATATTTATGCCACATTTTCTTTACCTACTCATCACCTGATAAAGTATATCATTCAAACATGTTCTTATTCTTCAAGAGTGCATTCTTTATTTGGCTCTTAGTCAAATACATATTAGAATCAGTTCAAATATGACCAGGGATTTTTTTAAAAAGCTTTTTGAATTAATAAAAAAAATCAAACAATAAAGAAAAAAAATCAGTAAAATACAAAAATATAGAAAAAAAGTTTTACATTAAAAAAACACAAAAATGCAAAAACGTTTCCCTAATGTAATGTCTAGCTGATTAGATGCATGTAGTTTATTATTAATTTCTAAAGGACAACACAATTTATATTTCACTCATAAATTATGATGACAACCAAGTCTTAAGTATGATATAATTAAAACCACAGTTTAAATTATTTAAAAAGGACAATACAAGCTCTGCTCCATATTTCGAGAATGCATTATATTAAATCAGATGCATAGGTACAGAGAAGAGACTGATGGTTACTAGATGGGAAGGAAGCAGTGGTGAGAAAGGTAAAGGGGTAGTCACAAAACAGTCACAGGGATGTAAGGTACAGGCCGGGGAATATCGTCAGTAGTATGGTAATAACTCTCTGTGATGCCAGGTGGGTACTAGACTAATCAGGGGCAATCGCTTTGTAAATTACATAAATGTGTAATCATTATTCTGTATACTTGAAATGAATACAAAATTTAAAGAAATAATAATAAAATAAGAAGAAGAATGCTAAGGTGGTTCATCATCAAAACATATATAAATATAAATCAACATACTAATAAATTATTATGCAGGAAACTATTTGATTTTTTCAATAAATGATTGAAAAGGTGATGACTATGAAATAGTATGTGCTTAAAAAATTATTTTCCAGACTAATATGGATATAAATTCTTCTAATTTCTTAAAAATAATATTTCAAAAATTTTTATAATATATAAAGAAAAGTCATGTACAGCTGATTCTTGAATAACATGGAGGTTGAGGGGGCAATCCCCTGTGCAATAAAAAATTCATATATGACTTTTGTCTCCCCAAAAACTTATCTACTAATAGCCCACTGTTGACTGGAAGCCTTACTGATAACAGAATCAGTTAACACATATGTCTGTATGTTATATGCATTATATGCATTCATGACATGCTTAATATTTTCTTAATTGTTTTCAATATTTCTAGACTATGTGGATCATCTGTGAGTTTTTTCATATTGTCATCGAACTCAAAAAATGTTTTAACTATTTATTGAAAAGAATTTGCATATAAATGGACCTGCACAATTTAAAAAGCTGCTTATAAATGGACCTGCATGGGTCAGTGGTGTGTGTGTGTGTGTGTGTACATATATATCTATATAAACAAATCTAAACACATTTCAGTTACCTATTCTAGAATAGCAACAAACAACACCTATTAATTTTTATGAGTCTATGGACACTTGATGTGGGTAAGGGTTAGCTGAGCTCAGCTGGACTTACTGTATTTCAGTGTTTAGCTGTATGTGTGACTGGCTATTCTAGGAACACCTCTGATCTGGCAGCTGGCTGTCTGTCTACGGGGTTAACAGGAGTGATCAGACAGTGTATTTCTCAGGATACAGCAGGTTAAACAAAACCTATTCACACAGCCCCAGCAGGTTTCCAAGAGAATGAGAAGCAGCACACCAAGCTCTTTGAGGCTTATCTTTGGAAGCAGCACAGCAATACTTCTTTCTACATGCTACCCACAAAAGCAAATCATAAGGCCAGTGCAAAAGTTTGGAATGAGTAAATAAACTCAGTCTCATCAGGGGAGAAGCTACACAATAATGCTATTGAAGATGTAGGTACAGAGTGGGCTCAAAAATCAGGGACATTTTGAGAATCAATCAATAGAGAAGAAATAAAACTATAGTAATTGGTAATTGATATGAGTACCTACAAAAACTGTTAGTATGTAATATAGAAAGTTATTTTGTGAAGGAAACAGATGTAAATGATAATAATGTGGTGAACATTCAACAAATGCATCTGAGAAGTCCATAGTAAATGGATGCATATATATATATATATATATATATATATATATATATATATGCATCTGTATATATATATACAGATGTACAAGTATGCTGTATATATATATACAGATGTACAAGTATGTGTATTTTTTATTACAATTTTTATTTTGAAATAAGAAAAGTTACAAAATTAATGTAGAGATCTTTCTGAATACCCATCACCAAGTTTGCTACATATTTGACACCTGACATTACTATGGTGTATGTATCAAAACTAAGAAACTGACATTGGTACATTAGTATAAACTAAGCTCCAGGTTTTATTTGAATTTCATCTGATTTTTCCATTAATGTCTTCTTTCTGTTCTAGGATCCAATCCAAGGTGCCACTTTGCATTTAGGTGTGATGTTGCCCCAGCTTCATCTGGTTTGTGTTATTTTGTCCTTTTCTTCTTTTTCAGGATCTTGACAGTTTTGATGAATGTGGACAAGTATACACGTCTTCATAATCTGGGTCTGTCTGTTTCCACTTTGTCATGTTATTAGATTACAATGATGTATTTTTGAAAAAGAAATAAAACAGAGGTTAAGTACCTCATGTACTGCTGACACATGTCTGCGAGTTACATGGGATACACATAACCTATTGCTAATATTGCCATCATTACTTGTTGATGTGTTTGTCAAGTTTCTCCACAATAGTTACTATTTTTAAATAACAAATTAACCTATATTAAAAATAAAATAGGATGCATAAGTTTCTAATAATTGTGTGCCTAAATTATATTAATATGGCCAAAATATAAAATAAATTGGTATTCAACTATATTTAAATACGCAAGATAATAAATGTATAAAAAACATAATATCTTCAAGTAAATGTAATAGACTTTAACCCATCTACTAAAAAGTAATGACTAATTGTTTTTAAAACTGATTACTTAATTTTATATTATATTGGTTTGATATAGCAGGAAATACTTTTAATTTATTGACACAGATGTACTAGCAAATCTAAATCTATATCTCTGTCTAACTCTAGCTCTATCTCCATCATACCTGTCTATGAAAAATGATGGAAACTTAATTTATCTAGTAAAAAAATAAGAAGACATTTTTTAAAAACTCTGCCTACACACAAACACACACACCATACAAGGTCTAGCAGAAGTGACGCAGAACTATGTACGTGAATGTCTCACATGAGATGGACAGCAGTTTAAACATTTCGCCTAAAATGTTGCTGGCCGCCCTGACCTCTCTTCATCAGTAATGCTCTCTCCCCTCCAAAAAATGTTCAATCCATTTGTACACTGCCGTTTTCTTCATAGCGTTATCCCCAGAAACTTGAACTGATGTATCCCAGATTTCATTCCATTCTTGCCGAGTTTAAGAAGCACCAACATTTTTGTGACAGCACAGAAAACCACACAACAACAATAATGAACACCACTCAGCAAGACACCGCCACATGTAGACAAGAACACAGCTGTGAGACGCAGATACAATAAGGTTATGACATCTCACCAAGTTGTTTGTACAGTGCTGCCAACGTAAGTGCATGGTGGCCAGTTCGTGAATTTAGTTGTCAGACCTTGTATAGTGTGCTTGAACTGGTAATCTATACCAAATCTTTTATTACAAAATCATAAGCATGTATGATTATGATTTTGTAATAAAATCTGGGCCTTACTTCTGCTGGACCACACACACACACACACACACACACACACACACACACACACAATTTTAAGGTTAAAACGTGCTTTGGAAAACAGTTTAACCTGAATGGTAAGATCATGAACCAAATTACATTGAATTGGGGGTTTCAGTGAAAGATAAGAAACAGAGCTCTGTGTTTTTTCTAACGAAGGGAGAGTTGGAATACTGACTATAGTAACAAATTGGGGGCAGAAGAGTTGAGTTTGATCTGACATAGATTTACTTAATCTTTGAGATTGTATGGAAGATAATCTGTGGAAATTCATATGTGAGAGGACTGGTAGAGAGAGAGGTGGTTGGAAATTGCACATGGGAAAGGTTAATAGTGAATATTTCCCTAAAAGTTGGAGAGCGAGCAAGTTCAGGTCATAGAAGAAGAGAAATAATTCAGGTAGAAACTACAAGTCTTCCACTTAAGAAAACCGGATGTTTGTTGTTTTTGTGGTTGAAGAAAGTTGAAGTTGTTATTATTTAAAACCTCTTTGATAAGTAGGAGGTATCAACTAAGAGATTTAAATAGTCTGTTATTTAATGCATAAAAGTTCATGGTGTTTTGCAATTTCTCAATATAATACCGGTTTTCAAAATTAAATAAAATATGCCTATTTATTGTAATTAATACTTTTGCCATTTTATTCAACTTCATAGCTGATATAAGCCACTATTAATTGTATCACACATTTTTCTCTGTATTAGTTTCCATTTTCTTGAATTCATTCCTGATAAATTTCTTTGTAAAAATCTACAGAACTGTCATCAGTCTGCATGCAGAGGTATACAAAACATTGTTTTCATACTTGACAAATAATTTTTACTCAAAATTGAAAGGCATTCCTCTATTTTCTTGTAGTATTCAATAGTATAAATGGTAATTTTACTGAAGATGTGACTATTATTAATATATGTTGCACAGATGAAAACTTTAAAGTTTAGAAATTTTACCAAATCACTAAGTGCCTTATTAAATTAATGTAAATTTAGTTTATATTACTTACAATATTTTAATTAGTATGAAAAGATGAATAGTTTTAATCAATGTAAGTATATTTATCATTTTTGTTTTAATTTTAAATTGAGTAGTCAATTTTATACATATATTTTACAAAACAGACATACATGTTCTAGTGAACATATTGCTAGAATTTTTTGGTACCATCATTCAGTTAATTCACTGACAATCTTAACTAAATGCTGAAAGAATATCTATAGGGGATGATATTAGAGTTCACACTCAACAAGTCTTCTTAGTCAGAGTGGCAAAAAATGTAAGCATAATGCGCTTCATAAATTAGTAATAAAAAAAGTAAAAAAAAAAAAAAAAACTAATGGATTTAAAGGATATTATTGATCACGACTCATGATCTCCAGACTATTAAACATGACAAGCATGAACAATTCCAGGTTCATGCTTAAAATCTCCATGACTTCATGAAGCATTAATTAAACTCTAACTATCACAAAAAAATCACTAACAGAGTTTCTCAAAGGAAGGTTTATGACCACCTGTATCTAAATCTCCCCTTAGAGACTGCTAAGATTATAAATTCATTTCCATTATTTTAAGTTTAATAAATTGGAATACTTAAACAGAGGTGTCTGGAATTCTGACTGTATCAGTAATACCCCAGATGATTCCATGCACCTTCTTATGTGAGTCCCCCTGAGTTAAGGAGGAAAGATGGGGAAGAAATGCCGTCATATCCAGTTTGATGGTTATTTTTACATGTAAACATCTTGGCTGGACCATGATGCCTAGATGTATGATCAAACAATATTCAGAATGGTTTTTTGAGGATGTTTTGGGGTAAGAATAACATTGAAATTTTGAGGACAGCAGATTGCCCTCCATAATTTGAGTGGGCCTCATATAGTCCATTGAAGACTGAATAGAAAAAATGACTGACCTACCCCCAGAAAGAGAGAAATCTACCAGGTGATGGTCTTTAATCTTGAACTACAGCATCAGTTCTCTGGTTCTCCAGCCTGCTGGCGCTGCAGATTATAAACTTCCATCATCTATAGTCACATGAGCCAATTCTTTAAAATAAATAAATATAAATAGTGTTATATAATAAGAAAAAGGAGGCATTGATGGATGGATTTTTTTCAGACAGCCCTTGTATATAGTATGCACATATTCTATATGAAGTGTTAAGTACATACAGGCAAGTAGACGTTTTCTGAGATGTTTGTGCATGGAACTTAATGAAAGAGAAAATATATGTCATATCTTTCTTGCTGTTTGTGTTTGAATTAGTTGTGGTGATTTTAAAATAGTGCAAAGCTAATTGAAATACACTCTATACAGGCATTTACTCATATTAAATTATTTAATATTATTTAAAAAAAACAAGCAAATACAAATAAAACTGAACAGAGGAATTAGAGTGGTTACTGAGAAAATACACGTGAATGTTTTCCCAATTTTGATTACGCCTGTTACACCATCTACTGGTAGCTTTTGAGAATGCTAGTCATCTCAACAATCAGTTCACTTTTTCTAAAACGTTAAATTTTTTTCATTGACAAAAATAATTTTGAAATCTGCTATTTCATTACTTAATCATTAACTCCAGAATAAATCTCTAATATTATTTTATCATCTCCTCTTTTAAATACAACTTGCTTTGGCAATTGCAATATGCTTGGGAAAAGTATTACTGCATTTAGAAATCATTCAGGTAAAATTAATATTAACTAATAATTACAATTAATTGATTTGAACAGAATCAATTAATTTATAAAATTAATAATTATTTATAAAAACTTTTCTACAAATACACACACATATTTAGTGTGAGTGAGATTACATACTATCGCAGATGTTACAATTGTTTAACTCTTTTTTTATTCTTTCTATCTTTCAGTACTTTAATTAAGTTTAGGTAACTGTGGAAAAAGGAAGATCATAATTTGTTGATAAGCGTATTTGTCTGCTAAAGTTGCCACAACAAACTTTATTTTCTTACATATATGGAGACTAGACGTGCAGATCAAGACGCCAGCAGGTTGATACCTAATGAGACCTTTGTTCCTGGAGTGCAGACCACCACCCTCTGCATACTCCTAGTGTCCCTTCCTCTTCTTATGAGACACCAGGTCTTTGGGATTATGGCTCCATTATTACCTTCACAGGCACCATTGTCTCCTTAAAGGCCTTATCGCCAAATGCAGTCACACGGGAGGTTAGCACTTCAATATACGAGTGTTTTGAGTACATAATTCAGTCCATGACAGTGAAAGTGTGAAATGACACAACGTTTTAGAAAAGCAGTCTTGCAATTTGTATTATATCATTTACTTGAAAAATTTTATTCTTTATTTAGTCATGTAGTTCAGGGAGTTTAATCTAATAAGGAGTATGAAGCAGTGAGTGTGCCTTTTGCTTATGAATATGTTCATCAAAGTATCTTTGGAATATGCAACTTAAAGCAATGCATCCTAAATGTTTTCATGTTGAGGCGCATGCAGATAATTGCAATACTGTATGACACCCTGGGTTAACAGCCCACGCTCTTACTAGCAAGAGGTCCCACATGCCAAGAGTTTACCCAGAAGCCCAAGCATTGAAGGGTTCTGTACCTTGGCTCACTCTGTGGTAAGTATTGACACAGGAAACACTGAGAGGCTCTGACATAGAAAGGATATGGAAACAGTTGCTGAGGAGAGCCTGATAAATTGCATTGAAGTATGCGCCACTGGTGAAAAAACAAGAGAGAGAGCTGTAATCAGTTATGAGAAATGTGCAGCTATTTCTGCCAATTATTCAAAAAAAAAAGTTTGGTTCAGTATTTGTTAAACTATTTTAAAGCTTTTGAAAACAATGTTCTGGTAAAATTTATTATGATAGAAAAAATGTGTGTTTTAATGTTAAATTTTATAGTTTCATTCTGTAGAATCAACACGCACAGAACTATGACTGTAATGAAACATGCTATAATATGGAACATTTGCCTCCAAGAGTAAGAATGCAGGTAATTATGTTCTTATTACTTATTCATTGTTTCCTGTCCCCTCCAAAATAAACAGGATTTCTTTAATAATAAATACACCTAAATTTTAATGTATAATTTTTGCATATACCTTTGCTATGACTAAACTGGGCCCTCCTCCCACATGTATGTGTTGAAGCTCCAGGTGACTGTATTGGAGGTAATGCCTTTTAAAGAGTTGATCGTGGTGTAATGAGGTCCTAAGAGTGGAACCCTGATCTGAGGGAATGGGTGGCCTTGTAAGAAAAGGGAGAAGTCCCAGAAGTCTCTTTGCAATGTGAGGAAACAAGGAGAAGGATGCTGTCTGAAAGCTAGGAAGCATACTTCACCAGAACACAACCGTACTGGCACCTTGATCTCAGAGGTCCAGCCTCCACCACTGTGAGAAAATAAATTCCTGTATTTAAGCCACCCAATCTTTGGTATTTTGCCATGACAGCTCTAGCAGTTTAGTGTAACTTTATAATTTCATAAATATCTTATACTCCCTATAACACACACACACACACACACACACACACACACATAACAGTATATAATTTAAAATATGAGTATTTTCAGAGATATTTTATTCATAAGAATATGTAGGTTTTCAACTTCCTAGAACTCTGGAGAAACCTAAAAATATCACTAATTGTCTTGTACATTTTTGAAAACTTTCCATGGTAATTTATGGTAATTACTGCTGCTTTATCAGAAGCTGACACAAAAGGTTATGACTTTGTGACACTGCACATTGTCAAAGTGCTACAGTTGGCTGACATGTTTCTGGAATTACTTTGTCTCCTAAACTCTGTGAGTTCCATGTTTGAGGCCAACATTTTCAGGCCTTAATTTGGTTTTAATCCAGGGGCCTGTGATAACCCTGGGATACACCTAGTTCTTACCCTGAAAAGAATGGAATTGGGTTCCTCTGAGAGTCTTTGTGTCTGTTATTTTCACTTTTACCTCTTACTCAGTTTTGGTGGTTGAACTATTTTCTTGGTTGGTTGGTTGGTTGCTAACTTGGTAATGAGGTTTTGCTTCTGATTCCTTATAATCTCACACTTGTCTTTCTTGATTGACTAGTTTTTTTTAACCTAAGCACAGAAATTTGGAGTGCTCTCAGCTGCCTATTTAGACCAAGCCTTTGGGGGACTCAAAGAAACAATCCACCTCCTTGCCTTTTCAGATTATAGAGGAGGGTTGCATTTCATGACAGTTTTGCATTACGTGATTGTGACATATTGAAATGGCGTCATTCCAATCTCTGCTTCTATCATTGCTTGTCAATGTAAGCAATGTCCAGACTTCTAGAGAGGTTCTATAACAGCTTATTTGAGCCAAACTAATGACAATATCCAGGAAACAAGACCTAAAATGCTCTGGAGAATGACAGATTTTTTTGTTTCTTTTATGCATTTGGAATTAAGGAGGAAAAGTAAGAAAGATTACATGAAGGTAGAAGACAGCAAAGCAAAGGAGGTTGTACCTTCCAGGGGTCTGGAAAAGAGTTACTTTTGGTATTTCCAAGGTGTGTTGACCTAGATACACGAAGACAATGGACAGGCCTTGCTTAAAAACCTTTCACCAAAGAAATTATAGGCCTGGAGCATGACTACCCTCCATGACCTGCCCAGTTAGCAATTTATGATCAGATCTCCCTGTAAAGTTATTTTTGATTAAATTTATTACAGCCCCTCTTTTGTCCACAATATCGTTTCTCTCTAATTGTAATGCCTCCCTATTGAAAGGATCTTGGGACTTCGAGCTGTCAAATTAAAAACAAACCCAAGTGTAGGTAAAAAGAAACTTCATTTGAAAATACTATTGCAATAGGGATCATATTTAAGATCTGCAAGTGTCTCGAGAGACAGAAATTATGAGTTTTCTTTTATAGAGAGGAACAAGAAAGACTAAAAAACACCCTGTGTAAGGAAGTGAGATGAAAAGCTTTGGGAAAGTGGGATAAAGGATGGTCTTATTGGATAGTAGATCAGAAACTTTTTTACCCTAAGGCCCTGGGAGCCTCTGAGGAAGGGCTGTGTGCTGGCTTAAGCTGAGGGTGGCCACATTTTGGGCACTTGGGAAAGGTGAGACTCTTTACTGAAGTTCAGTTAACAAGCGTTTGTTACAACTGATCAGGAGGGACAAAGCTGTTTAGTTAATCATTCATGAGGTAAATAATGGGAATACGGGGGGAGTTCATCTGGTCTCATAGTTAAATGTGGGGGTAGCATCTGTATGTCTTAACTAAGTACATGAGCAAGGGTGGTTCTTGGTAGCAAGCCATTTTCTAGAACACAGAAGGATGAAGGATTTCTTTAAACATCTCTGTTCTCTAGGACCACAGGTAAAGTTCAAGATCATTGGGGCTCACCATGATAATCTAGGATAACCTCATTTCGAGAAGAGTCAATCTCAAGAGAAGAATAAAAACATGAGATTATTTAACATAGTTACTCCTACAAAGGCAGGTTCGAGGCCATAATTCAGCCTACTTACTATAAGTGGTTAGTGAAAAATCCTAGAGAGAAATTTAGGTTTTCTTATTTCTAACCAGAGCATTTTTTTCTGTCAGAGTCTTTAGAAGAATAAGTCCTTTCCCAGATACCTGCCTATGTCCTCTGCCCTGTCTGAGAAACCATCTCTGCAATTTCAACAAACTTCATAAACTTTTTACAACTATTCTGATTTTGTACCTTAATTGCTGACTCTGACTTCAAACTCTATTCCACATTTCAAGATGCTCATTGTACCACCAATCTTAGTAGTTTTGAAAGATCAAATGTCTAGTTTATCCATTTACTGTTTATCAGGCCCTAGGGGGTCATGCAAGCTCCCAAGCCTGCCCTGGCCCATTACCATTCTTTACCCTACGCATTTCCCAAGAATGTGAATGAGGACATATACAGTCCTGCCAGTGTGGCGTGCATGCAAATGGGTATATATTTCCTGTCTGGGTTGCTCATTCCTATACAAATCACATGCCTGCTTTTCTTTAGACTAACTTCTGTAGTGGAAAGTATCTTTTTTATTGTGAAATTTATTGGGGTGACATTGGTGAGTAAAAATTACATAGGTTCCAGGTGCACAACTCTACAGTGCATCATCTACGTGTTGTGTTATGTGTTCATCACCTAGAGTCAGTTCTCTTTTCATCACCATACATTTGAGACCCTGTCCCTTCCTCTCATAACCCCAAATAACCACTAACCACTAAATAATTTATTGCGTCCTGAGTTCTTGTTTTTTTGTTGCTTTTAGCTTTGTATTCCATATGTGTATATGTACCATAGTTTCTTTACCCAGTCATCTGTCAAAGGACACTGACTGTTTCTATGACTTGGCCACCGTGAATAGTGCTGCGATGAATATTGGAGGGTATATATCTTTGCAGACTAAGGTTCGCAAAATTTTTGGATAGATACCCAGAAATGGAATTTCCGGGTCATATGGTAACTTTATTTTTAGGCTTTTTTTGTTTTTGTTTTTATGTGGTAGTTCCCAGGCCGAGAATCGATCCCAGGCTTCAGCGTTGACAGCACTGAAGCCTAAGCCACTACACCACCAGGGAGCTCCCTATTCTTAGGTTTTTGAGAAAGCTCCATACTGTTCTCCACGGTTGTACCAGTTTGCATTCCCACCAACAGTGTTTGATGGTATCTTGTTCTCCACACCCTCTCTAACACTTGTCATTCCTTGTCTTGTTGATAACAGCCATTCTCACGGGTGTGAGGTGGTATCTCATTGTGGTTTTGATTTGCATTTCCCTGATAGCTAGAAAAGTTGAGCATTTTTCCACGTATCTGTTGGCCATTTGTATGTCCTTCTGGGAAGAGTGTCTTTTCAGGTCCTCTGTCCATTTTTTAATTGGATTGTTTGTTTCTTTATTGTTGAGTTGTACAAGTGCTTTATATGTTTTAGATATTAGTCTAGTGGAAACTATCTTTAACTATCCATAATAATTTATTTTTATTTTTTACTTTAGTGATATTATCTAGGATGTTGTACTACTTTGAAGGCATTCTAAGTGTTCAATATTTACCAGTCTTTGTATACAAAATAATATCATAGCTGTTTAATATATTTGCATATAGATATTATCACTCATATCACCTCTTAGATAGTTCTCATTGTAATATATATTCTTCTCTATCTCTGATCTACTTTCACTTGGATTTATGCAATGGATTAATAAATTCCTAATTGACTGTCTAACTTCTGCTCTTATATTCCATAAACCAATTGGGTACAGAGTTACTAGAGAAAAAAATGTATATATAATACCTATATATACATCTATATCTATAATTATAATTATATTATCTATATCTCTCTACATCATCTATGTCATCAATATCTATCTATAGCATCTATATCTATCATATCTATAGCCATATTCATTTCTCTGTATGTCTACACATATAATATGTACATTTATATACACTCAAATCTTTTCTAACTTAATGCATGGTGAAGGTATCAAGGTGTTGTGTTCATCTGAAAATGAACTCCTGCATTTTAAACAAACTTCTCATGTCAGGTATTGGTTAATATAAACACTTACCAAATTCCTACTCTAAAACTTTGTAATGAACCACATGTGGTACATAATTTGGCCTTACCCCACAAAAAAGAGGTCTGATATTTACTCTAGCTTCTAGAAGGTTAATCTGAGTGATACCTGATAGGAGAGTTTTTGTTTAGGATGGGGCTGGCCACACCATTCTACTCTTAGGGTCAGGATTGATCAAGTCTGAAAACCAGCAAGTGGCTCAGGGAGGCCACCCACGTGGGAAGACAATAAAATCAATCATGAATACCTAATGAAGTCCCAGGGAGAAACTCTAAAACTGAACTAGAGCAAGCCTTATTGTTTGGCCTTACTCTATTTACACTATTACATATTGGTACCCCAAAAGTGAGGTGCTCTAACTCCACAGGGAGAGGATGACAAAAGACCTACATTTGGAACCCTCCTAGATACTGCCCTATGTGTCTTCCTTTGGCTGATTTTAATCAGTATTCTTTCCCTGTAATAAACTTTCATGGTGAGAATAATAGCTTTCAAAAAGTTGTGTGAGTTCTGCTTGAGAATCATTTAGCCTGAGAGCAGTGTTTAAAGTTTCTCAAGCTTGGCATTGGAGTTGGAAATGAAGTCAGTCTTCTGGAGGACTGCGTATATCCAAATTTTGCAGTTTGGTTAACTCTAGGTATTTGGCTTCCTGAGATATGTGGGATTTGTTAAAATGATCCTGACTCATGGAAATATGTGGTTTGTGAATAAAGAGGATGAGATAGTGGAGGGTGGATAGCACATCTCTGATTCCTGGATGGCCATAGGGTCACCATTTTATGAAACTGCACCCTAGCTGTCATCAGTTAATGGACATAAACATTACCAATTGAATTTAGAAAAGGTGATTCTAAGTTCTGAGGCATTGACTCCTTGGATGCATAAGGAAATGCATATAACAAGAAACAAGCAGAATATGTAATTCTCTGGTTATTGTTATCTGTAATAGCTACAATGCGAATAAGAGAGTGTGGTGATGGGTCCGATGCTGGAGTATGCTTGGATCACTGCCATTCAGAGCTTTAGCCTCTAGCTTGAGAGCCATTATCAAAGTTAAAAAAAAAAAAAAAAGAGCTAGAACAACAGATAGAAGAAGATTAAAAATAATTTGCAAGAGTATGGGTAAAGAGTACCTAGAGAGTTAAAATTTCATTCCAGCAGGATGAAATATTTAAACGGTTAAGAAATAGGATGAGTATAGTGGACATGGGTGGTGTCAAAACAAAGGTCTTAATAAAGCAATCTCCAAAGTTGGGTGGGCTGATGGTGCTCCAACAAATATGCTTAATAACACTAGTTTGGAGAAATTTAAATACCAGCAATGCAAATATAACAATGAGAATCCCACCCTCTAAATTCCCAGGACAATCGCCGTGTAAGTTAATAAACATAAATGCTGAAAAGTAGGCCTGGGTATTCTGGCCCAACCTCTAGCTGGGAACCCAAGGTCATTTGCCCATGAGTTGGCAAAATAGTCAGGAAGCTGACAGAATTTTGGGATTCCTTGAAATGGGACCTCTATGCATTATGGTTCTGAAACGTGTTGGTGAGATTCCAATGAAAGCTATAGATAGATTAGGAGGATATAAGAATATAAGGGTTGTTGGGTTTAATTAAGATAATGGTTTAAATAAAAACTGATATGTTTGAACAGACTTTCTGTGAAGTGGTTTTGTTGCCTTTACCTGAATATACTTATATTATGAGGATGAACACTGTGTTTGATTTGGGAATGCTTCCTTACCTAGTTTTGTAAAACAGATGGTATGTAAAGCCACCTTTTCTTCAATATTAATTGGACATGTTAAATGGGAATTATAAGAATGCCTGAAACTACACAGGTTGTTGTTGATTTAATGCATGATAATCACACATGGGATACAGATTGGAGCTTATGGAAAAAGCCTATGAGTGCCACCAAGCAACAACATTGGGATTTGAGACTAGAAAATTTACACTTGGGAAGTAATTACTATCTTGCCATTGGAAATAACCAAAACTATTCCTATAAGTGAGGAACATAAAATTATCCTGAAATCTGTAATTCCTATATTGTTCTGGGTGATGTCTAAGTAGCTCTAACAGAAAAGACAGTGCCCATAGGAGTCCCATAATAAAGTGGGAATGGTCTATACAGAAACACCTTACTAGGGAAAATGCAAGGAGACAATCATGAGCAGACACCCTCTTTTCCCTTGGGGGTAACTTCGGAACCTCCTAAGAAAGTATTAAATACTGTGGACATACGATGATCACTTGGGCCATTTGAGCAATGACCTATGAACAAGTCTTTATTGACCAATAAATGTTTCTAGGGATGGTAATTTCAAGGTGAATGAATAGCATCCTGTTTGGAAAGCTGGCACTCCGAAGAAAGTAAAACAAATCAACTCAGTGGGATAAATTGTATGCTGTTTGCCCTTATATTTGGGTCTTACTAACTCAAGGTTAGCGGCCAATGGATTGGTCATATGGTCAGCAGAAGGGCAACAGAAATTTTGCTTGTTAGAGAGATGTTTTTATGAAGCACTACTCTGTGGGAGTCACCATTGGAAGTTAAGGGGTGCATTAAAGTAGGACATGCTAATGCTTATCAAAAACACCCCCTCCAGGAACCCCAATTCTGTGAAGAGAGGACAACGGAATCCCTGTTTTTGGAATTTGCCCAAATTCTATCCTATGTGTCTCTTCCTTTGGCTGATTTTAATCTGTATCCTTTCCCTATAGTAAACTATACCTATGCATATAATAACCTTGAGTGAATTCTGAGTTCTGGAAAAGTTTTAACCTGAAAGTAGTTCCAGGAACCTCTAGAACTTGATATTAGTGTCAGAAGTAAAGCAAGTAAAGCCAGTCTCATGGAGGACAATGTGCCCTCTAATTTTGTAGGTAGAGGCACAAAACTCCTCATACCTATTTCAGATCTTTCAGCATCTTTATTTTTAATTTATTTTTTCAATTCTGCCATTTTATTACTTAATTTCATGCAATAAAGCTCGACTGAAGCTTTATGAATCTTTATTAATATAAGCAGAGATTGAAATCTCAAGTTTCTTTAAATGACTAATATTTTTTTGTGAATTATAGCATCTAGACTTTCAAAACTTGCCCACAAGGAATATATATGTTTATCTCATACATATTCATATATATGATCATAATGCATTTGCCAGTTAATTTTGTCATAAATTTATTTTTGTGTAGATATCTATAAAAAAACTTTAGTCTTATAGCAAAAAAATACTTTTATCTTTTGACTATATCTGAATCTTTTTTTCTCTCTCTCTTTTGGTTGTTTGCTCATAATATCCAAATGGATCAGATAGTCTTTATAGCCTGCTGCTTTTGATTAATTTGAGATAACTTGGGATTTTATAACTTCATTTTTTCAGGATATTTACACTTGTTAGTTTCTCAGGCACTAAAACATTCACTTTAAATATATTTTATTACTGTATATTTAGAGAAAGTATCTTTTTATTTGTTGAGTTTGTATTCTGTAGCCAAATTGTCTTAAATTTAAATTCTTGCTTCATGTCTTACTAAGTTAGAGTTCTTGGCCAAGCTTCAGTTTTTCTCAACTGGATTTTTAAGGTAATGGAAGCAGTATCTTCCACAACAAATCGTTTTTTTCTATAATGATTGCTGTTTACTTAAGGGGAACTCATTACTGTATTACAATGGCATTTGCATTTGCTTCCTTGTGCATGTTAAACAGCAATCTGCAGGTCCCTCACTCCCTCTCTCCTATCTCAGGCTTGTTTCACAGTTGCGCAACATTACTTTTACTCAGTATCACTATGAGGAGTTACATTCCAATCCTTCCATCTTCCATCTTTTAGGGTTCTAGAATTTATTTGTATCTTCCATATACAGAAAGACGATCAGGAGCATAGCTTTGGTAGAGGGGCCTGTTTGTGATAGCTCAGTTGTTTGACTGCCTAACCACCCACACACACTATCATAAAGACATGGGCTCGTTTTTTATATTTACTGATTATGGCCGTGACCTCATTTTCCCTTAGAATCTTATTCCGGCATTCTGTTCTGACCTGTTGTAACCCTGTCGCTCGCAGCTTGTTGCTTACCTCCTGTTCTACCACTAGATGGTACTCACATTATTTTTGCTATCTTTCAAATACAAACTTGGTCTTTCCGGTAAGCAGAAATCAAGTAATTCAGAGATATGAATAACTCAACATCAAGTCTAAATAAACTACAATTTTAGATGTTTTTATTAAATTTAATTACAACTATATGCATTTTATGTAAAAATCAATTTCTAATTGCATATCTTTTTCTGCCTGAATTCTCTGTAATTGATTTTTTCAGTGTATATTTAGGAATGTGAAAACTTAAGAATGACTATGATACTTATTTTACATTACATGTATATGTGTAAGCATTCTTCTTCTAAATTCTAATACCTTCTTTTTATGTAGTCCATATTCCTCTGTATTTCTTTTCAATTTGATGTACAGACTTTGTCTTTCTGTTTATCTCATACTTAATCCTTTGATGGAACTATTTACTCTTAATTGGAGAATAAATTTGAATGTTGCTTTATCTGCCTCAAAACTATGTTTTTGGTTAGTGTAGTCCCAGCACTGTTCTCTGTATTGTCCATTTGTTAACCAGTTTATCATTGTACCAACCGAGACAGGTACTGTGTTAGGTTTCATTATACATATAAGGAAACTAGATTTAGAAAAATTAAGTAATTTCCCCACAGCCACACAATAAGTTACAGTTAGAGCTCAGAAACTGTCTCTTTTAAATCTCACAATCTTAATTATTGTATAATATCTGCTAATACAACAACAATTATTTTGTTATCATAAAATTTTCCACTCTTCAGCACCAATAGAAAAATAGTATTGGGGTTTACATGTATGTGTAAATAAAAAAATTAAATTTCTAACTTTGTAATTTAATGTCAATAACCAAAAATAATAATATGTATACTCCTGATGGGGTCACAATTTGAATATTAAGAATTAACAGCAGATAAAATATTTTATTAACACAACCATAGCATCAGAATTTAGCTTTCATGTCTTTACTTTTTTTACTGTTCATTGATTTTAATCTTGTGTTTTTATGTCAACTTTTTATCTGTGTAGCTTAAAGGGAAAAAATATGTATACTCATTTGAAGTAAAAACTATAATAAAAACTGACTGTTTCCTTAGCCTATTTCTAAGCCACGTATGAAAGTTACAGTATTTTGAGCAGATTAAATAAATATTTCTATATTGTATGACTTCAATTTACTTATGGACACTAAAAGAAAGAAACTATGCTTCTTAAATTGATTTACTAAAACAAGTCCCTTTATTTCAAGTTCAGTAACGGTTATTTTTGCTGGTAGAAGTTGGAAATCAAAAGTCAGGGGCCATTTAACTTAGAAAATTTCCTCATAGGTTTTTAATGTAGGCAAGATGATCTGAAGATGATGAAGTGATTAGAAAGAGCTCATCTCATCCCTATAAAGGGAGAGATGTTTAGCTTCAGGTCTCAGGTCGTCACGGGACAGAAGGGCGAGGAGACTAGACAGAGAGAGAGAGAGAGAACAGTAAGGAGAATGAGAATACAAAGGAAAAGAGAAAGAAGGACAAAGAGAAAAAAAAGCATAGAAGAAACGATGTGTTTAGTGACAAATTAGGAAAATGAAAGCCTTGGGAATAGATAGTTGGTGAAAACTATCAAGATTCATAAAATAATAAAGATGTTTCAACATACTTTTTAAGTACCTTGCACTTTGATACTTTGGTATAAAACTTTTTAATTCCCCTTTTCTCATCCCCTAGGACATTCATTAAAATCCGCTTCACACAAACCTTAGTTGACACCTAATAGAATAAGAAAGAATCATATTTGGACAGCTAGGGAAGAAAAAAATACAAATAGAACAGGTGGTAATGTTCGGAACTGAGATTTCAAACCCAGAGGGAGCAATATGTCAGAGTTATGATAGAATTGCTTAGCAGTTAAAAATACACCTCTTTCCCCAAAATCTCTGCAGCTAAGTTTTCCAATATAAATGGAAGAGGGGAAAAACCATTTGTTCAAGGATTGGTCATCTTCGAGCACACATTTTAGGTTACATTTTAGAGGCATGCATACTAAATGCGTATAGATTTCAACTCCAATTCTCTAACAGCACTATTGTAAACTTTTCCCAATGAAGTTGCTAACACTGAATATATCTCAGTTCTGCTTTTTCAGATGATTGCCAAAATGTTATTAGAGGGCTGTTGAAGAAGTACATATAGGAGTTCCCTGATGGTGTAGTGGCTTAAGGCTTTGGCACTGTGCTGTCAGCGCTGCGGCCTGGGTTCGATTCCCGGCCAGGGAGCTACCCACATACCAAAAAGCAAAAAAAAACAAAAAAAACAAAAAGAAAAACATATAAGATGGGCAGTACTGCAATTGCTCACACAACACAATTGGGTGAAGACCTACCAGTACGTATGTAGGAAGGCAGTCCGGTAAGTGTCCAGCCATGCAGTATGAAAAATAGAGGCATTTATAGCTGGATTTTTTTTTTTCTGGACAGCCCTTGTGTATATGATGGGCACTACAGCAATACCCACAAAATGTAAATTCTATCATTACACAATTAAGAAGATTATGGTCACTGCATCAAACTGAATAGTTTGCAACTCTGCATAACTGAAATACAGTGTTAGTAAATAATTGTAAAAAAAAAGCATGATGTAGAAGAAGGTATGTCATTATTCCATTCAAAAATGGAATGCACAAGCATTTTCACTTGTAGGAATGCTCAACTAGTGACAGTGTGAATAGTGATTGCTTCTGACAAAGGATTCTGGAAAATTCTACAAGTGAGGTGGAAGAGTCATTTATTCTTCACAGTTTACTTCTTTTAATAGTCTCAGATTTCTTTTTCTTCTTTACCACGTATCGGCACTACCTACTAAAATCAACAAAATAGGAATATGAGAAAATCTAAGTATGTATATGAGATGAAGGAATAAGATTAAACTATTTAAAACATCAGATTTAAAACATAAGATGAAAACACTCCATGTAGATTATGATTACAGGTACGAGCGTGCAAGGGAAGAGAGGAAGACAAGATGGGCGGGCCTCTCATTCAAACACACGTGGAGTTTGTTTCTGCATACGTGTGTATCAGTGGCTGGACTCCCATCTTGCTTCTGCTTCTGATGACAGAGTTTATTTAAAGAGATTCTTTTGGTATATTCCCATTTTTACTTAGAACTACATTAAATAATCCAGTGTCTCTAATTGTGAAGCATTAAAACACAAAACAGCAACAAGAAAATACTACCCAAATTGAAGAGCTATAGTCTGTACTTTTATCTTTCAGTAGAAATCAATAAATCCAGAGAAACAGAACCAACCACTGATCATGTGGTTGGAGCTGGTATTTATTATTTTCCTCTACTTCTCATTACATAATTCCCCTACCTTCAGCAAGCACCTCAGCTGGTTGTGTCTCTTTATCTAGTGAAGTGACTCAAATATTTTTTAATTTGTTGAGGTGACATTGGTTAATAAAATTATGCAAGTTTTAAATGCACAATTCTATAATATGCCATCTATATATTGCAGTGTGTATTCAAATCTTCATTTCTGAAGAGTATGAGCCATCAGTAGTCTTGCCTGGGTTGTGTTTTAAAGGTTTCCATTGATTTTAATCTCAGGGCTTGGTAACACTAAGCGACTCCCTAGGAGATCGGCAGTACTCCAGACATAATTTTTCTTGCCTCCATGTTGCCTTACAGCTGCCAACCTGTCTGTTCCCCTGATGTGTTCCCCATGACACCCTAAGGCAGTAGCTGAGCCTGGAGGCCCCAGGGACATGGACAATCTAGGAGATAGAACTGACCCTCTCTCGGGGGTACTGTTCCTCCCTCACTCGCACACCTCACATCACCCTGTATGGCCCCGGAGGGTGGCTGGTTAGTCAATGACGGGTAAGATTCCCCAAGGGAGGAACAACCTAAGACAGGCACAGTCACATAGGGGCCATCAGGGGAGAGTTTGGGCTCTATAGAGGTGAGGCACAGCCCCTCACCCTCTCTGAAGTTAATCTTCTACCCCCTGACTGAGGTGTGTCCCACACTACTCCAATGGTGACCTGATAGAACAGTATCAGTCATGCTCCAATAGGAATGACTTGGACACTGAGTCAATCCCCTGGCAGGGGGTTTGGTACACTGAGTCCTTGGAGCTATGTGTATGTGTAAAGGCACAACACGTGCTGGAACACTATGGGGACTTTCAGGAACAGCCATAAGGCATGATAATCACAGACCTGGGAAAGAGGAAGGTTTTACTTCCCCACACAAGTTTCACTTCCTCATTCTATCTATCAATAAAAGCCATGCCTTGGCCCGATTCGGGGCTCTCTCAGTCCACAAGGCTGGAGTCCCTTGGCCCTGTTTATATGTTTGGCTACTATCTTTCATCACTTTGTGCTGCTCTTCTTGTGTTCCCACTGCTCGTGTCATGCTGGATGTGACACCTCTAATGTGGAGTAGCAGTCCAATTCCCCCTGGTAGGCACGATCAGTTTCCCCAACCGATATAAAAACTTCCTTCTTTGCCTATTGTTGGAGAGCATGAGGAGCCCAAGTGGCCAAGTGGCAGTCTTAACATCCCGTTCAGCAGGATTATTTTTGTGTCTTCTGGTGCAAACATTTCACTTTTTCAAACTAAGACCTAAAGGCCAGCAGGTCATGAGGTCATGATGACAGAAAGCAAAATTTTTCTAGTAGATCACTAAGAATAATGGTGAGTGATGCCACCCCATTTCTACCCCTTGATTTTTGGATGCTTGAATCATGGCTACAGGAGAAACAGTACTATATCTGGTGCTGATTCACAGCAATACGGTCTCCTGAAGAACGCTGCCTCACCCTGCAAGGTGTTGTCACCTCGCAGATGCTATAACTGAGTCTTCAAAAGTCTACTTCATGCTTCACAAGCAGGTTGCTTAACAATTGTGGGTGTACTAGTCTGTTCAGGTTGCTGTAACAAAAAAATACTACCCTAGGTGATGACAGGGGTAACTGGGAAACAGGCTGACTGGCATCCCCATAAAGGCTCATTCTACCCATTTGACTTTTAAAATCCCCCTTTGCTGAGGTCGTCCTTGGGTGAACATTTCCATGGTATACAAATAATTTTTATCATTTGGTTTGTTTAGAAGGCTCTATCCACATATGTCTTTCCTAGACTTCCTGGTCACTGATTTGGGGACACAACCAATGATTCAGTATATAATTACACATCTGGCCATTCCACTTTCCAAGCAAAATGTACAGCCAGGTACACTGCTTGAAACTCTACTCACTGGGAGGATTTCTCTTCACCACTGTCCTTCAAGACTGTCCCAGAAAGGGTCTGTGGGGCTGCTGGTGTACTGCTGGGGGGTGCCCGCCTCCCATGGAGAACTGTCAACCAGGCCTGAGGTGTTTTCTTCCTCTGTCCACTGATCATAGGAAACTCCCCTTGGTTGTAAGTATGTGCTGGAACGAAGAAGGTAGTGGAGCAGGGGTGATGACCATGGGCATTTGGGTCACTTCTTCATTTAACTTACTTGCGCTATCAAGGACCTGCTCAGGCTAATCACGTATATTCCCCTTCCATTTGATAATGAAGTGCTTCTGCATACACTCAACTTAATGTCTAAGTGAGTCAAGGACACCCAGTTTGTGATTGGCAGCTCAGCTCACACAGTAACTTGGAGTCCTGTGACTAATCTTTCAGTCCTATGTTAAGACATGGGATTGACCTGCTTCTCTAGAGTCATTGTCCATAGAGGATGGCAGAGCTTTGCTTCTAAACCCCAAGGGACTGTACTGTGGCTCACCTGTAGGTGCTTGTCAGAAGTTCTAAGCATCATTCTTGTCACTCACTGGCATTTCAGGCACCAATGAGTCTGTTGGATCACATGGTCTAAATGGTGAAGCAGCTTGCAAATCCTTCTCTTATTCTGGGCCCCACTCAAAGCTAGCAGTTCTTGGATCACTCAGTAAATGGGCTGGAATAACACACTCAAATAAGGAGTCCATTATCTCTAATATCCAAAAAGGCCCACGAAGTGTTGTGTCTCTTTTTGGTTGTAGGAGGGGCCATAAGCAACAACTCATGCTTCATCTCAGAAGAAATATCTCGATATGCCCCACATCACGGCTCCCCTAGAAATGTCACTGAGGTAGGAGGCCCTGAAACTTTTTGTCAAATTTATTTTCCACCCTCTGACACACAAATATCTTAGGTCTAGAGTGGTTGCTTACTAGGTCTCATCGGGACAATGTAATCAATCTAAAGGATCAGTGTGACAGCTTGTGGAAAGAAAATGTGATTAAGATTCCTAAAAATTTGATTATGACAGACTAGAGAGTTAATATACCCCAGAGGTAGACTATTGAGGTTGCATTGCTGGCCTGCCAGCTGAATGCAAACACTTCTGCTGGTCTTTATTAATAGGGATGTAGAAAACAGCATTTTTCAGCTCAGTAGCTGCATTGCTGGTAGCAGAAAATGTGCAAAATTTGCTCAATGAAACCATATCTAGTATATGGAGTTACCGCTTGGTTATGTTTATGCTATCTTCTGTCATCCTCCAAGATCCACCTATCTGTTCTCTGTGCGTGCCAAAAAAGTAATTTGGATGGGGATATAGTGGAATCACCTCCATACAAGAGTGATCACAGAAGAATTAATTTCTCACATTAGTGTTGAATTTTTCATCTCCTGCAACCCTCCCTGGGTGGTTAAGTGGTTCTTGAATAATAAATCTAACATTCCAGTTTCCATAAACCTTTGAATCCCTTCCTCTGCAGTGAACCAAGGCAGGTCCAACATTTCCATTTCACTTGGTACAGACTACCTTTTTGACTAAGTTTCAGCCACCAAGTGAACAATCTGAAAGAGCCCTTTCCATTCTGATTCCTCAAGTTGAAATATTAAATGCAGAAATCTCTCCTTCATGAGACCATATCAATAAATTTGGCCTGATTTAATCTTATGGTCTTTCTACTATTATTCTACACACATAACATGCACTCCCAAACGTACTCTCCAGATTTCTGTGTGTATGAATTTATAAAGTCAAGTACTTCTTTTGGAGTATGGCACACTTCTTTATGGGTCACACTTTATATCTCACTCCTACGAGCCTCCTGAGACTTAAGTCTAGTTACAGGTCTAGAAGCAAAGAGAGCTTGTGGGAAGTGGGTCACCAGTAACAAGCAAGGCAACTTCTCAGGGGAAGCACTTACATTTCCTTCAGGCAATGCAGGTTTAATCTCCTCAGACAGGATTAGAGAGGCTGCTGGTACTGGCAACAAAAAATGGAGTTGTTAGTATCTTTAAATCTAATCAGAGTAGAGAGTTAATTCTAGAAACTCCAAAACCAATTTAGAAAATTATTTTTAAGGTTCTATTCCACACTTTGGTACCAAAATTTATATTAGTCAGATTTCCCCAGAGAAATAGAAACAATAGGATGTGGGAGGGTCAGGGGGGTGGGCGGGACAGAGACAGACTGAGAGAGATTTATTTTAATAAATTGGCTTTCATTGTTATAAAGTTTTCCCAGTTCAAAATACGCAGGTTGGGCCAGCAGGGTGCGCCAGCAGGGTGCAGATTTCATGTTGCAGTTCCGGTCCACAGTCAGGCTGGACTCCAGGCAAGGGACAATATTGCAGTTCAAGTCTGAACAGTTCCAGTCTGAAGGTCATCTGCTGGCAGAATTCCTTCTCACTCGGGGAAAGTCAGTCTTCTATTCTGTTCAGATTTTCAACTGATTGAATGAGGCCTACGCACATAATGGAAGGCAATGTCCTATACTCAGATTCTACTGATGGAAATGTTAATCTCGTCCAAAAATACCCTTACAGAAACATTCAGAATAATGTTTGACCAAGTATTTGGGCACTGTGGCCCACACTAGTTGATAAATAAAATTAACCATCACACTTTACATTTAACATGTAGCGTTAAATTGTGTGTTTCTCAATATACTTGTATACCAAATGTATTTTTATTTCAATAGGTTTACCACCTCTAGCATTTTTGTAAGGAAACATAAATTTTAATTAGTGTTTACGTTTTTTATTCTTCTTTCCTTTTCTCTATGGAGTAGTGGAATGAAACTATATTCTTCTTTTTATATAAATGCCATTAGCGCTTTGTATTAATCAGTTTTTCCTGGGGTAATGAAGAATCCCCAATCTCTGTGGCTTACAAAAATGAATGTTTATTTCTGCCTCTGGGGTCTGCATCTCTGTGAAGCTCAGCAGGACGCCACAAGATCTTTTATTCTATAACTCAGGCTGAAGAATCGTCTGCTGTCTGGACAGGGTGTGTTTATTGAAGACAGCTCAAGAGGAAGAAGCGTAAGGTGATGCATCTGAAAACCTCCCTTCACACTAAGTATAGGAATCTTCTTCCCATTGTGTTGCTCAAAGCCATTCTCATGGGCAAGACCAGAGTTTAAGGTAGGAATGAACGGTTTTTGTACCTGTGGCAATGCACCACGGAGTCACCTAGCCAAGGGCAAGGAGGTGAAACACTATTATCAATAAGAAGCTCAAAATTGTGAATAATAATCCAATCCGTGACAGTGTCACTAAAAAAAACTTCATTGTAACCAAACCACAATATCTTAATAAATTGGAAGCAAATATCTGCTTTCTCTGATGAAAAAATTTTTTCCACATTAATTCATGTTGGAAGCATAATGATTAACATAACCAACTTTCAATGCACTCCAAATAGTCGTGTCTGGGAGGAAGATTATGAAAGCCTGGTGCAAAGGCAAATATTGATACAAAATCATTATTATCAGTAATAACGATCTTTATGTGTATTTATAATAAACCACTTTTACATGCCTAATTTGCATGTTATTATTTAATTGTTACAAAATTTATATGAAACAATTACTTTTATTATCTTCATTCTACAGATAAAAACAGTCACGAAAGGTTTAGCTAAGTGCCTATGATTAGGTAGGAAACAGCAGAGTTAGAATCCAATTTTTAACTAAGAGCCATAGCTTCACCCAGTTTCTGCTGTAATATAGCACAAAAATTATAAGTCCCATCTTATTTTAATATAATAAAAGCCCTGTATGTGTTCTCATTAAGAAAACCTGATAAGACATATAATATATATTTAAAATTTATGTAATTAATTCTAAGAAAGTGTATGGAAATACAGATGCACAGGCTCTCAAGATAACTTTTTCTAAAGATCTTTGAAAGCATTTACACATTTAATTTAGAAGGCTGTGTTTCACATAAGGATGTGATGTTGGAGTAATGAATTTTACATTGGTAGATTTAAATTTGGCAATAGATAGTTTGATGTAATTAAATTCCAAAGGAGTTATTTTTAAAGACATTACCATCATTCATCTCAGTTTCTGTCAGATATTCATGCTTTTAATTTCTCTCTGTCAGTTATATATATATATATAAAGAGACAAAAACGTTAGTTGTATATGTGTTTTCAAGAGAATTATCTTTGGAAAGTTAAATTTTAGCATGTGTATTGATAAGACTATGTTTTTAAAGCATTAGTTTTCAAAAATAACCACAAGGTATTTAATTACATAAATCAAAATAAAAATCTTATGTGACCACACATGCTGTATGCATCTAACTCTGATAAATTGTATAGAACATGAAACTTGAGTTATATGCTGCAACAACGGGAATATAATGATCCAAGCATTTGTAAGCCGAATGAGAAAATCCTAAGAGCTTTAGAGTTTAAGAACACATACAAAGTATGTATTTAAATATAACTAAATATAACTAGATACTTTAGAATATCCTATTGGAAGAATTACAATATACATATGATATTGTCATTACTTTATATGTAATATCCTAATGGAATAATTACAATAAACCTCTCACTTGACATGCCAAGTATATCTACTCACACACCTGGATTCCATATCAAATAAACAGCTATTTTTGCACAGTTTTTCAGTTCCCTACTAGTACACAAGAAAAAATTTTTAAAGCATATGAAGTACAAGCAAACATGTACTTAATTATTTGAAGTAACTTATACAATGTCCCAAAGTATTGGTGGGGATGGGTATAGAAAATGGGGGTGCTGAATGAGCAGATTTTGTGATAGTGTCTGTACATAATATAAAGAAGAATTTTTACTTATTTTTGAACATTTCTAAAATATTTTTTATATAAAGCTAACATGAATTTCTACATATACACACTGCAATTGCTATCATATACTTTAAATAAGTTTAGAATATTGTGTGAATAACTATAAAACACTGATCATATATGCATCTGGTCAAAATGGTGCAGCAGAGTAGCATTCCTATAAGGGAAAAAGACTGAGTTTTTTTGATTGGTTGCAAATTATTTTATACAAAATTAACATCTGAAGGAAAATAGGCATTATCTTTTATTACTACAGCAGCTGAAATAAGTATCTGTAGAAAGAACATGACTGAAAATTGTCATGCAAGTTCTCTTACATAGTATGGAAACCAATTTTCTGCCCACCTGCTTGCATTTACTGTCTTTAAACAATGACTCTTTCCATTTAAATCCTCATTGTCCTCCCCGGCAGAAAAGTAGGAGACAGAGGAATTGGAAATTTGAAAAACCAAAACATTACGCCTCTGATACTTGTATTTCTGCACACGTACTGGCTTTTGATGGTGTTAATATGTATATAAACATACAATGCTGTATATAAACATACAGTGACATCACAAATACAGATAAGTGAGTGCTACTCTCTTAACAAATTTCTAAGTGTACAGTACAGTATTGCCAACTATACGAGTAAGCTGAATATTTTACAGCAGATCTCTAGAATTTATTCATCTACATAACTGAAACTCAAACAGCAGCTCACCATTGCCCCCTCCCCCCAGCTCCTGGCTACCACCCTTGTAGTTTCTGCTTCTGTGAGTTTGACTACGTTAGATTCCTCATGTAAGTGGCTAGACAAATGCTGCTAATATGTAATTCATCCTTTGGAGTTTATCTTCTAAAAAGTGATCTAAAATGTGTAAATTAGTGTTTTTCATGTAACATCTTTGAAAACATTTTCTTTCTGGTGTGAGAACAATTCTTCATAAGCAAACCATATTGAAACTAGATGTCTTTATATTTAGGGGTAGTCATTAAAATTTTAGTATTCTATCATACATTTTAAACAATTATTTTATTGTTTTATTGACTATAGATGGTATTAGTTTTCTAGAGTTGTCATAATAAAAGATCACCAACTTAGTGGTTTAAACAATAGAAATTTACTTCCTCGCATCTATGGAAGTTATAAGTCCAAGATCAAGGTGTACGCAGGGTGAGTTTCTTCTGAAGGCTTCCGTCCTTGGTGTGTAGAGGGCTGTCTTTTCACAGTATCTTCATATGGTCTTTCCTCTGTTTGCTTTGTGTCTGTAATAAGAATTTCCTCTTCCACCAAGGACATTAGTCATATTGGATTAGGGCCCACCACCCACTTAAATTTATTTAACATCAATTACCTCTTTAAATACCCTATCTCAAAACACAGTTACAGTCTAAGGTACTGGAGATTGTTTTTGAGGGGAGGACACAATTCAACCCTTACCATTAATATCATTAATATATATTGATTTTTTTTAAGTTAAGTACAATGCAAAAATTCAAATTAATAAAATAATGTTTACTATAATTCCACTTTCTAATTACTTGTTCATTATAAGATGGCTCATGGAGAAATATTTTCTTTAAAAATAACACAAATATTGTCAGGTTTTTGATAAAGGGCAATATGATATTCTTTAAGTACTCTTATTAACATAATAATGTCTCTGTTTCTGATTACATGAGCTCAGCCCTTTGTTTACTGTTTTTCCTCTCTGGGATTTTTATCTGCTTATGTTCTCTCTCTCTCTCTCTCTCTCACACACACACTCTCTTTCTCTTTCTCTCTCTCTATTTATTTTTTTGTATATCAAGTTTTATAATTACCTCAATCCTAATAATGGCCATATACATTCTTGCATCTTCACCTTTAACTTTTATTTTTATTTTAAGTCTCTTTTCATATCATCATATCATCACTTAATATATCCTGCTGGTACCTCAAATGTTACATGGATAAAATAAACTCATTATACTCTCCTTTCAGATCTTTCTTCTGAAAGATCGATGCAGTTTGCTCTTAGTTTCTCTCTTTTTTTAAAAAAAATCAAAGTCTAAAAGCAGATTTTCAAATACAGTCATATAATTTGGATTTTTTATCCTTTTTTTTCCCGTTTATACAAACAATCTCTAAATTATACCATGGAAATTTATTTCTTCTTGTTTATTTGCATTGTTTCCTATAGTCCAGCACAGAATATCATTCATTGTCCTTCAATTCCTTTATAAGACTTAAGCAGCCCCTTCAGTTCTAATCTCTTTATCATATTATATTTATGCTGAAACTTCTTCAAATTATGTATCTGATTCTTATCCTTAGCAGAATATTCAATGACCATGCCACCCATCTCTCGGACACACACAAATTATAAGAAAATGTTCACACAATACTGGCATTCACAGTCCTTCACATTTTGACAACATTCTAAATAACAAACAATCTATCAAAATTGTTCATAGTTTTATAATAAGCTTTTCATTGAAAAGTCTCAAACCTTTAGTTACTGTATTAGTTGTCTGTTGCTGTATGCAAATATTACCACAGATTTAGTGGCTTAAAATAACTAACATTTGTTTATCTCATGGTTTCCGTGAGACAGAACTCAGGACACAGCTTACTTCTGTTCTCTTAGTTTGCTTCAAGGTCTAGAAAAGCACAAGTCCAAGTGTTGAGCAGGGCTGCAGTCTCACTTAGGCTCACCTGGGGAAGGATTTGCTTCCAAGCTCGTGGGGTTGTTCACAACATTCAGCTTCTTGCAGAATATGGGCAGAAAACATCAGTTTCTTGCCAGCTGTTGACTGGAATCCACCCTCAGCATCTTGCCATGTGTCCCTTTCTATAGCCAGTACACAACCTGGCAGCTTGAGGCTCAACAGCCAGCAATGAAAATAAAATTTTCTCGCCACATGGTTGACACTCATATGCAAAATATGACACTCACGTACTATGTGAGATTCTCTCACATTTTGCTGTATGCTTTTGGGTAGAAACTAGTCTCGAGTTCCACCCACACTCAATGGGAGAGGATCACACAAGGACATGAACACCAGGGTTTGGGTCTCTTAGGAACAACTCCAGAGTCTGTTGGCCACAGCCTCTTTTATATAAACCATGTCCTTCCTTGACAGTAACACTGAACTCATACTGTTACTTATTCTGATCCATTGTATTTCACTTTTTGGTCTCTTCAAGAAGCATCCTCTGACTAGTATAATCTCAGAACTATTAAAGCAATTATTATCATAAGCAATCATTTGACAATTTGACATTTAAATAAAGATCAGAACTTTATGACATTTTTAGCTATCTACTATTTGTCTAGCCCTACTAAGAGAAGAAAAACTGAATACATTATAGGAGAAACATTTACTTTTCTAAGATACTATTCATAATATTCCCTCAGTGCCTAATAGAGTCAAGTTCATGTTTTTATAATATAAGCAATTTGACAGTGGAAATTCTGCCTTATATATAAACTTTGCAGGGGTACATTATTCAATAGATAGCAATAATTGAACAAATATTTATGATTGATTGCGCATCAAATCTGAGTAACAGCTGATTGGATACAGAATGCAAAATTACAATATTAGAAAGATGAATGTATCAAGTGTAGTTTAATGGCTACTAATTTAACATGATAAAGATTACTTTTTACATAAAGAAATGCACTACTTGATAAATACACACACACACACACACACACACACACACACATATTTTGCTGATAAAATGGATTCTGTAAATTCATCATCAAATAGCACTGTCTTTTCCTTTTTTCTTTAACAGTAATTTTCTCTGGAGTTTATCAGTTATTTTGATTGCTGTTGAAAGTTAATCTAAGATGAGAGAATCATGTTATCAAATATAAAATAATGACACATAATACAAGCTTGGTAATAAAAAAGTAAATCCTTTCAGCTGAAAAAGCATCACATTTAACAGCGTGCAATCTAAGGAAAAATACGGCTGCCAGACAAATTACTAATGCTTCACTATTGAGCCATGATATGTATTTGTTAGTGGTTGCCAACAGATAATTATGCTGATGTACTTCCTGTACCTCTTATTATCTAGTACTGTATTTTCATCATTCATCCTATATTTGTTAACAATTATTTGTCTGCTTTAGCACATGAGTCAAATATTAGACATTTAAAATTGTCTCAAGAATAAATAAAATGTTGTTGCTAGTTATGTGAAAAGTAGACTCTATGATTAAAATGATTTTGGACATGGTTAGATACCAAAATGAAGTGCTTATAATAGTAATACTTCATTTGAACTGGATTATAAATGTCACGTTGACTATAAGGCAATGAATTGTTTAATGGTTTTTAGAAATATTTTTCTCTGATTCATGTAAAACCCTTCAAAGGGAAAGTTTCAAAGTCATGTAAACTTTTTATAAAACTAATATTTGTAGAGAATTCAAATACGTTTTAAACATTGGCTTGTTTTTATCCACACTAGGAAAATTTTTACTAAAAAAAGTATGTGACTTTTATGTAAGTACAATTTTAATATATGTGTAAGGAACTTAAATTTGAAGCCTTGAAACAAATTGATAGTTCAAGAACAAAGATATTATTGACTTATTAAACTGATGTCATTTAACAACTAAATTAAGTACATTGAATCACCATAATAAGAATGATTATATGCAGCACTTTTGAGGTGACACAATGATAAATATGGTATTTCTTTCTTAAGAATTTAAGAACTAGATCTGAAGAAGTTAATACAAATTTATATATTAAAAACTCTAAAGAATATAGTCATATTAAGGATCAGAATAATGCTATAAAGATTAGTAAAACAAAATAAAATTTCTAGATAAGGAAGCATCATAGGAAAACTTTATTTGAAAAAAAAAAGATTTGTACAGAACCGAGAAAGTTTTGATTTTAATACTGTATAATAGTATGTAGAGAAATAAACTCCAAGCAGAAATCTCTGTGCAAGCCATATTTTAGGCAAAAGAAAACGCAAGAGCGTCATTTAAACCTATGTGCAGTAGATTATAACTTTTTCCCATTGCCCATCTCTTCTTGAATCTACACTCTTTGCCATATGTATGATGGTAAAGTTTTTCCACTAAAGATGTTTGGTATGTTCTTGATTTTGGCTTTCTACACTTGACTTTTCACTCGACTTGGACTATTAATAATTTATGCCATGCCATTGGGACTATGTACTTGGGCAATGCTGTTGATCTCAAGAAGAGAATAAGAGACACCCAGAGCAAAGAAGCCTCAGATAGGTCACCTCAGCCATGACTAAGAACACATGTCTCCAAACTGGCCCACAGATAGGTGTACAAACCCATCTATGAGTCTGGACTTGTCTACCTGATTTCAGTCTCCATCAGCTGACTTTGTGCTAACTAATACGTGGATGCATAAGTGAAAATAAATGTTGTTATTTTCAGTCAATAAGTTAAAAGAGTATTTGATACACAACAATTGTTAACAGATTGAAAAGCTAATATTGGAAGTTGGAGTACAGCTATAACAAAAAGTCTGTATCATGTATCATTGTCAGTAACACCACATAATGAGTGGATGCTGAAGAAATCATGAAGAAACTGTTTAAGGAGACTGGAAAAAGGTTGGCCTTTATTATTTAGGTGTGAAACATTCGGTAAACTTAAACCTATGATAACTTAAGAAACTGAAAATGACTGTAATATAATGTCTACAGGGCATGGTTTTTAAGTAGAATATTTGGAGAACAGTTATTTCTTTTTAGTTACATGAGAGAAGGTATAACAAAAAACAATTTTATTTTCAGGAAGAAAAAAACTGTTTTTCATATTCACACTCTTCAAATCACAAAGAACTTACAAATTAAGTTATAGTATGTGGTCCTTGACGAAGCCCGTTGCTACCCAGTATATGGTTTCCAGGTAAAAATCTGTTACATGAAGGTGGCCTTTAGCCATCTCTTTAACTAGAAAAAAAGGGTGTGGGGACTCTAAGAAGTATAGGGCATTCTTCCATAGGAGCCTTATTTTTGCCTCAGTGTTGTCTAGGAAGAGGCATGTGTCCATGGAATATTAGGTATAATAGTCCAATGGGCTAACTCGAATCAAGTCCTTGTACATAGAAAACCCATACTACTTTGAGAAAGCCTAGGCAGAGTTACCTATATCTGACCTAAGAGAGGACTAAATTCATAGATATGAAATGTTATATGGAATCTGAACTTTCTAGAGGCAGAAAGCAGGCTTAAACTATTTATCTGCCACCAAACCACTAACGTTGTTTAATATTCTCTTTATATGTGACCAAAGACAATAACAGAAAAAACCCTGGAGAACCACGGTCAGAACCAGGGCCTAATTAAGAAACATTACCTATTCCCGTGGTAAGAGAACCTGCCAACCTTTCCTCGACAAGATCTCAGGATGGCTAAGGAAACAGCGACTGTTGTACGTCTCCTATTATTTTTCCTGTTGCATGAGAGTTGGTTGCAATTTTCTTGTCCACATCTTAATGTTTTCTTTTGGGGGGTCTGTTGTGAGGGGACAGAGCAGATAACTTGGTTATTTAATCCATGGGTCACCTGAGCAAGATTTTATTTTAATCTGATACAGTTAAGAACATCCTAGATTTTGAGTCTCATGACATGAATCTGAGCAGATTGGGAGTCTTAGCTGTCAGCATATTTTACTCAAATATTAAGTACACCTGTGCATCTGGTTACACTGCTTTCTGTCTCAATTATTACTCATTGTTCCCATCACTTTTTTTTGGTGTGTGTGTGTGGGGGGGTTGTTCCCTGTCTGGGAATCGAACCCAGGGTAGAGCGTTGAGAGTGTCAAAGCATTCCCTGCTCCACCAGGGAACTTCCTATTCCCATCTCTTGACTGGCTTTGCAATTTGTGATGGAATGCTGGATGGTGTGTAAAAAATGTTGCCAAAAGATCTAGCCTCATTCAATAAATAATTCAATAAACTTAGTTGAAGCACGACTTCCTCCTTTGTAAGGCTTAGACTCACTCTCATTCCTGTTACATGGGTAGAGTTCTCTAGGCTTTCCCACCAATTACAGGTTGTGTTTTTAACAGTCCTTTTCTCGCAGATACTTCCTCTGTAGAAAGATATTCTCTATTTTTCAGGGAAGGCTTAATTTAGATTATTAACCTCTGGTTGCTCCTCGTGTCAGATAGATTAAATGTGATATTCATGTTTACCATATGCTGTTTGCCACACACATCTGGTTATTTGATGCCCTCTATTTTTATATATTTTTAAATATTTCACTCCCATATGTTCATCATACGTTCCTCTAGTCTTTTTGTACTGCAATGGTGACCCTTTTCCTGGGCAGCAGGAATTTTGGCTTCTAGGTGAAGCCCCGATTTGGCAAATGTCTTATTTCCAATAGAGATATCAAAGCAGCTCTATTTTATCACTTCACCATGCCCTTGAACTTTGCCAAATGCCTGGTGTGGTAGCCAGGCCCTCTCTGTCAGCTAGTTTCTGTTTTCCCAGAATGGCAACTGTAAAAATCAGAAACCAATAGGGTAGGTTAAAAAAATCTGAAATGAACTTCAAAGGGGGAATATTGGCTGATTTTCTGCCTCAGAAAGACAGTGTAGTGGAATAGTTCATAACACAGAATTTAGGACACTATAACCTTGGTGGGAAAGTGACAATTTTAGGTAAGACACTGAGCTTCTTGGGCCTACTTTTCATAAGTGTAAAGTGAGTGAAATAATGATATCAAGTCACAGGTTGCTTTAAAGATTAAATTTGGGTGGGGAGCGCACAATGCAGCACATGAATGATGCATTATAAAATTGTGCAATTGAAACCTACACCGGTATACTACTACTAACCAACGTCCCCCTAAGAAATGTAATAATAAAATAAATGTAAACATGTATAAGATCCCTAAGAAGTTTATGCCTGTATCTTATTGGAATTTTTGTTCTGTAAGTTTCAATACAGTGGTGTGGACCTAGTTCTCTTTTTAAATTTTTCCTAATAAATAAAGGAAGGGGTGGAAAATTGGGTGGATAAATGAGTGAATTTCATACCTAGACTTAGCACATAAAGGCAAACTTTGCCTTTCACACAATATTTCTAGGTTCCCAGGTAACTTTGGTCAAATTGCAGTTATTATCTATCATCTACCAATCTATCTAATCTGTATCAGTGTGTACATATACCAACTTTGACACTTAGAGACAAAACTCCTTTTGTTTCTTCCTACAGAGTAAAAAGAAATATTCAAATGGCATGTCTTCCAATTAAGAGGGGAGGAGTAGAAAGGAAGAAAAGAAAGAAATAACAAAGAAAGTAATAAAAAAAAAAGAAACAAAGAGACTTGAAAATAATTCAGGAGTATTTTTACTGAGTTACAAATTTACAAAACTGTTTTTAATACACTTTCTTGAAATTATTCTAGGAGCAATCTACAGTAAATGTTTCATACATGCCACATTGACCAAAAACATTAGTTTGTTATATAAATTTTGGCCCTTATTCTAAGAAATAATATTCTAAATTTGGAGAAATAGTTTATTGATAATGTTAAGTGATGGGTAGACTGTAAATTACACTTGAAAAGCTAAGTTTAATTCTTATTCAACCAATATATATCATTTTATACATTAGTCTGATTTTTCTCAAAGACACTATCTCTTCTCAGTTTCATTATTCCATTTTAAAATAAGTAATTTTTACCACAAATGAATACATTGTACCTATTGTCATTAAACAATGATTATGGGAAAAATAATAAAATTAAACATGGAAAAGTAGGGCTGTTTTTCCCTTGAAATGCTTCATTTTGTGCTAGTAGCCACTATGTCAAGGGAATAAGTGCCCTGTAATTTACCCAGCCAAGCAATTTGAGTCAATATCATAGGCAGTTTTCAGAGAAAAGGGGTGCATTTCAATTCTTAAAGAATGGCAAATTATAGATATACATATATGTAATACATTATATATGTATCTATGTGTTTATTCATATATACGTGCTTGTGTGCACGAATAAGTATATACTACTTGTAACTAATGTTTCTAAAACTGAGTGATATTATTGTATATATTTTGGCTACTCTTTTAAAGACAAAATAGGATTGAATAAATTCTCATCTCACTTGTTATTGCTATTTTTAAATAATCTAACATTAATACCTTTCAAATGCTTGTAAAGGTGAAGTTACATGTACCAGTGATAATAATTGAATTTGTATGAGGGATTTGGTATGATGAGTGCTCGCTCAAACAACCACCAGTGATGCTTTTATTGAAATACCATCTCTGAGGAGAAAGAGACCTAAACTGAAACAAATACACACACTCCACAAAATAAATTATTAGTTCTGTACCTATAAAATTAGAATCAAATTGTTTTGTTAGGAATGCAGAAAAGTGTGAATATGAAGAAAATGTTTATCTTTGAAAATTCAGTTGCTAAGAAATTTGTAAGTAACATTTCATGTCTTTTCATTTAAACTGTATTATTATTGCACTTTGGTTTTACTCAGTTTTTAAATTCATAAGTATTTAGTTAACACCATTGCCATTACCCGGGCTTCCAGTAAGTATGATAAAAATTATTATGTGGTTCACACTAATATCTGATACATTTTAGAAAAAAATGTCACTTAAATTTATTTACTTATTATTAAGGAATAGAGGTCCAAAATTAGGCTTTGCCTTTCTAGCAATGATAATAGACAGCAAATATAATAAAAAAAAAACCCCACTAATTATGGGAGAAACACTAGGTGCTCCAGAATTTTCTTTCTCATGTGACTTTTCTCTGTAATTGCCTGTTAATCATCATTGATTGCTATAATATCCTGCCTAGACATTAGGAGGCAATTTTTAATGTGGCAATAATCATACGCTTATTTAAAATCCAGATGTAACCCATATGTCAGACCCTGTCACCACCTCAAAGAGATTAGCCCCTTTCTTACGAAGAGAAAATCAGGAAGTTATGCTGTAATATATCTTCCCTTCTTATGCTGTCTTTCAAGACTGACCCCAGCTCCTCTCTGGGTTGTCATTCACTAAACTGCTTGTCTCTTCCTTGAACTATAGCACATTTTGAAGAGGGGATGGGCTTGTCTGGCTTTCCATCTCCATAATCATTGTCTTACTTTGAAGGCTGGAAACATTTCTGAGGGAA
Organism: Lyroderma lyra; assembly: GCA_004026885.1. Lineage (NCBI taxonomy): Eukaryota > Metazoa > Chordata > Mammalia > Chiroptera > Megadermatidae > Lyroderma > Lyroderma lyra. Next base: position 66,431 of record PVJL010000798.1, read on the forward strand.
ACGTGGAATGGAAATTATGAAGATCCTCACTAAAATTAGGATCCCCCAGGGTTTTCAAAGAAAGGACCTATAGAAGTTATCATCATAAGGTCCTCATTCTATTTTTATTTTCTAACTAGTTCTTTTTCCTTCTTTCCTTAAGGAATCCTCTTCTATTTATCCTTAGTGAATCTTCCTCTTGGTTGCAGGACAATATCTCAATTTCCGGATCTGTTTCTATTTTCTGTTTCAGTTGTCATCCTGACTGGCATTCTCTCTAAAAGCCCTGTCATTCACTATTAGGATTAGTGTTGTTTACCCAATTCCACCCCAGAAACCATGGTCAAGCCTAGATATAGTCAGATTTCCTTTATGGTTTACAAGAAACTTTCAAATAAAAGCATGGTTATTTACTGAATATTAAATTTTGTTGATTAAACATGCAAAAGCACAGATATTCATTTTGAGGGCCAGCAGAGCAACAAGAAATAGACAGATAGCTCTATTTTTCTTCACAATCCAAGCATTATATTATTGTATAAAGCAGCAACTGCTTTCTTTCTTACTTCAACTTGGAGCCTACTATCATAATAAATGGTATACATCACATTTTTATAACCACTTTCCACAGGAGGGTTCCCCTTATAGTAAGAAATAAAATTAGCTTTTGTTCATTTTCTCTTGGCAAAGAAAGGAAGATAGTAAATTATTCCAGTTAGATTATCACCACCATCTGTTTACAAAGTAAAATACCTAAGTATGTAAGGTAAATAAATCACAAACCAAAAGCATTTAATCATTCCACAGACTAGATGATTACATTTAGCCATGATTTATTTTCACTTATTCTGTCGAAATCAATGGTAGAAAGTATGCTTGGATGTCCTCTAGCTTCAACTAAGTTATATTTCTAATAAATGTTCAGTTTATCTACTTCAAATAGTAAAGTTCAATATATTCCACATTTTGATAGGTTAAAATATGCTTTGCTCAACATATTTTTATTTTTTTTTACAAAGGAAATGGTGATTTACAAAACATGACAAGTTACAAAATAGGTTTCACTAAGATTTATGAATTGTAAAATGCTCTCTTGATAGTAATCAATGGTAGAATCGCTGTTAAATATTCTAATTTATTTGCAAGTTCATATATTACAGACCTGGAAATAGAAGTAGCCCCTTCCAAACTTTCCATATTATGAAAGATTGTATCTTTATCACAAAAAAATTGAGTTAAGGCTTAAAGTTGTAAAATTCTACACTTGAGCCTACCCATTCTCTTCTGATGGTGTGAGAAGACATTTTTCTGCCCTATGGTAAGAATCTCAAGATCATGGTCACTGTAGGAACAGTCTGTGATTCTATCATGTGTAGTTGACAATACATTATTTTTTATATTTTGCTTTAACATGAACAACTTTAGAAAGATGCAAAATAATAATTAAAATAGTACCAAAGACCTATTTAAGATACTTTCCTTAGTCTATAACAATTCAATACTAGACATACAATGTCTAGTATTGTATGTCTAAATGGTGAAATCTTCATATTAGGATTCAGACACCTAAAACATTAAGCAACTCTATTTATAAAAGTGGCTATGGTTGATAACTAAATTATATTTATGTTTTTATATAGCATATCCATCAAATAATAATCAACCCTCATCACCTTTATTTATATATTCTCTTTATAAACTCCCCCAAATGTTTCTGAGCTCTATTTTTTCTGGTCGCATCTCCTATCAATGTCAAACTTCTCTTATCTTCCCCTCAGAATTCTTTGTTCAAGTTTGATTGCACTCTAATTGGTTTCTATAATTGTATTTTTTTCTACAGATATCTTCCGTTGGATATTTCAGAGATCTCTGAGAACCACTCCACAGCATTAAGTACCAGGATTTCTCCAGCCCTCTGGCGTTTATTAACAATGGGATTTTAGGAAGACTCTTTGTAGTTTTGGCTGTCCTATCAATATATCTGCTTATTCCTCTATGATTATTAGGCAACCAAACTTGGGGGCAAGAGTGACAATTAGCTGGTAATTTCCAGGTTTCAAGGTATTAGGCTTATCAGAAAATCCCGGTTTTGTTCTCTTTACTTTCTTAAACACAGCTGTAATATTGCCTTTGACCTACTGTTAATAATATCAGTGATTTGAACCCATTGTGATTCATGACAATACCATCTAGTTTGTTGAAGGTAATGTGTGTGTGTGTGTGTGTGTGTGTGTGTGTGTGTGCACGTGTCTGTGTTTTAATGTGAGAACATTTGGGAAAAATTCTCAAATCTCTTGTACTTCTAGTTAGCCTTTTCTCTCCCTATTCTCACCCAAATCTATTTATTTAGGTTTCTGACTGCATTTTTTCATATTTTTTTCTTGTCAAATTCAATATTCATCCTTATATTGCTCAAATAGTCAATTTGTAGTCTTTATTAGACATGCCCTATTAGCAGTGTTTGAGACAGTTGGTCTCTCTTTCCGAAGTGATTCACCATTTATTTTTTTCATTTGGATTTAAGATTTTATTCCTACCTTACTGGTTGTTTTCTTTAGTTTTATTTGTTGAATTCTCCTCTTTTTCTGATATTTTTTAATGTTGGAATATTCTGAGCCTTACTGCTCATTTCTCTAAATAATATATCCACTATTTGTGTTATTTCATGTCTCATGATTTTAAATATTATTAGATCTACATGCCAGTGACTCCTAAATTATATTCTCAAAGTTCTAGACTAAAATATTCCACTTTTTACTCAATATGCTTACTTACATATTTGATAAATTTCTCAAACATAGTGTCTACAAACTAAAGTTGTCTTCTCATATAATCTATCCACAGGCTTTCCCATCCACATTCATGGCAACTAAATCTTTTGTTGCTTAGGAAAAACAATGTTCTTTGACCTTACATTTATTCTCACAGCCATATCCAATCCAGTTGCAGATACAATGGGTTTCGTCTTCAGAATATTCCCAGAATGTGACTATTTCTCACCAACTCCACCAATGTCATCCTGAAACAAACCGTCATTACCTCTTTTCTTGATTAATGGAAGAACCTTCTACCTGGCTTCCCTGATTCTTTCTTATCCCCTCCAGTCTCCTTTCAGCACAGCAAATGAACTGATCATGTTAAAATTTAGATTATTTAGAATTTAAAACTCATCTTCTATAGACTAAATATTTGAGTCTTTTCCAAATTTCTATGTTGAAACCTAATGCTCAATGTGATGGTATTTGGAGTTGGGGCTTTGGGGACGTGATTAGGTCATAAGGGTAGATCCCTCATGAATGGGATTTTTAAGAGATCCCAGAGAGGCCCCTTATCCCATCTGCCACATGAGGACACAAAGTGAAAATGGACATCTATCATTTATGAACTGGGACCAAATCTCCCAGCGCCTTGATCTTGGCCTTCTCAGCTCCAGAGCTGTGAGAAATAAATGCCTATGGTTTATAAGCCAAAGAGCCTGTGGTATTCTGTTGCCAAAGCCAAAACAGAGTGAGATATCATGTGCTCAAAACAATCAATACCTCTTCCTGCCACATGCTATCTTCCTGAGCTTGCATACTTTCCTTTGCACCACAAGGGCTGAAATCCCTAAACCGTCATTTCCTAGACTCCCTTAAAAATCAAACTTCAATTTGCTAATTAAATTACTCATATAAGATTTGGAAAGTAAAAAGAAATAAAAACCTATCTGTCTATTGGCTGCTGTGGACAGGTGTGTTTGCTTTGCAATGAAGTAAATGTTAGGGTTTTGCCAGTAGCTTTTAGACATCTTCCTAATAATCATTTACTTTACAACTGACATCATGAACCATTGCTTCCCTGTGATTTCTGAAGTGTCCAGTAGCCAAAACCTAGAAATACTTTCTCTGACCATTCTCCTCAACAGCTTTTGATGATCAGAATGTCTGTATTAAATCCTTCTTGTTTGAAAAATGTAGTGTCACTTGGGTTTTCCCATTTGAATTTTTCCTGATAGAGTATTAGATATTTGAAAAATTTTCACAGAATGAAGGATCATAAATGAAAACATGAAATTGCATATATGACTTTATTTGATTTCAAGTTGGTAAGGATCTTATTGTAAATGGTAAATTGTTTAAATAAGCAAATAGAATGTGGTAGCAAAATATTTAGATAGATGCATTTTGTTACGGTAAAAAGGGAAAAGTGGAAGCCCTTGGAACTTTTCTGTCCTAACAAAATAATAAACTGAAAATAATATACTATAGCTGATAGATTACAAATATCATGGCCACACTCAAAGACATGAAAAATGTAGGTCTTTTCTATCACTTTCTCTGAAATTTCCTGTTTGACTTAAAAAAAAGTATTGGTAAATGAGTATGTATTATTGTTATTTCTATCAGGTGTTGACTTCAATTCCACCTACTGTGCTACTTAATTTATTTTTTCTGGACTCAGTCAACCAAGTTGTTGTCTCCTGGTACAAAAATGTTTTTGTTTTGTTTCCTTTATCAAATAGAAAATGTCACTAGAAACCATGTATTCTTATAAGGACATCAGGACAATTTTATTAAGTTCAGGGTTATTATTGTTCTACATCTCCCCGTCATAATCATGCTTACTGTTATCTTGATATTTTGATATTACACAGAGTATCACATTGCTCCTTTCAGTTGGTGATATGCTGATTGGAGCTTGTAAGCAAGAAGTAGCCAACGCCTACGCAACTTGATAGGACAGTATATCTGCCAGAAGGCAGAAGGTGAGATAAATCCCAGAGGAAATTTAGGGATCTAAACCTCCAAAAGAAGTTCAGTAATTGCTGAGTCTCTTAAATTTATAGAGGCAATATTTTTTCACATATGTGTGTTGTGTTTAAACCATTTACTGAGAAAGCCTATAAGGCTACCACTTTTAAGTGCGAGGTCAGAGTCGTAAGTACTTGCTAATGATACAGTTGACAGTGCAAGTCAATCCACCCACTGTGCCTTATATCTTCTTAGAGCCTATGTGATCAAATAATTTCTGAGTTACAGATGTAATACAGTAACTCTGGTGAGCCCAATAGGAGCATCATAATCTAGTGCGTAAGGAATGGTGGGAAAATGGCTTCACGTTGTCTTCCTATAAGATGTCAACAGTGGATAACGGGAAACCAAGTGAGCAGGTATTACCTCAACTCTCCTTAATGAGATGGGTGTTATGTGATTCACTAAGTCATAAAATTAAATTGTGCCATTGAATTCCATAGTCAGATGGAAATGATGTGCAGGAAACTGGGAGCTAGCAGGACTTAAGACTATTAAATTGTATAAGCAAATGGTTTAAACTTTCATGGTCCTTACTTATACTCCATTGTCACCTATTTCTCAACCCATACCTATGGCCTCATGAGAAGTTCCCTATGTATGACCCCTGGGCCTAAAACAAACAAACAAAAACAAACAGTGTGGGTTTGGTTTATGAAGCATTATGCATAAGATGCAAACACTCCATGTAGACTGAAGCATTATGGCCCTACTAAGGACGCCTCTGATTGACACAGTCACACGCATTCCTTTTATAATGTTTTAGATAATAGATTTGTTAAGTTCTCTTCATATCCAATGGTAGATATATCAATGTATGTCAGTTAATCATAGCTAAGGTAATTTTCTTTAGTACCATTTGTTAATTATGACTTGAAATTTGTTTTAGACCTAAGAAGTAGATCATCTATTTTTTTAAATATTGTGTTTCATCATACTGTCATTATCTTTGTTTTTAATAGCCATTGTTTTGGAATATAACCATGATAAAAAATATGACCTTTTATCACTAAAATAATGTATGCTATGTTAAACTCATGATGTAGACATTACTCCTTCAGTTTGGAATATTAAAAGTTTTACCTGAAGGAAAGAAAGAGGAAGGCATGAATGCTATAATTTATTGTGTTCCTTTTGAGTTAACAGTTAACAGTATTTGCGTTTATTAATTAATAATAAAAAATTGTTACTGTGTCACCCTGTGGCATAAATAACATACAGAAATATTTTGTGATAGTAGGAAATTTTTCATATTTATACTTTTGTAACCTGAGGAAAAATAATGTCTTAGATTTTGTGTGTGCTGTGCATAAACGTATGATTGCTATGGCCTATAGGCACATATTGCTAATAGTTAATTTTTCGTATTATGGGATACTGTTGGTGTCCAAAATGATAATTATATGTGCTTTTTTTCCAGATTAAAATGAAATAGCAAATGTATATGTCATATTTATTCCACTTGGGGATTTAAAAGTAGTTTAATTCCCAGTGTAGTTTAAGATACTGATTGATCTTTGAAGTGTGTCAAAAAATATTCAAGATCTTCAGAAATGTCACAAAATAATATTTGACTTTAGTTATTTAAAATAATTTTTAAAATGTACATATAACCCTTTCCCATTTTTTTTCTTACAGAGTTGAGACATATGAAATGTTATATGTAAAATCTGAAATATAATATATAGTACAATCAATTCACATTTGCTGACTGCCAAAGCAAAACAAAAGAAGGTACTCTACTGATATATAGCCTTGGAAGCTATTTCTTCAGAGATCACAGTAGCACTGATCCTAAAAATGTTACTATGAAATAAAACAGGAGAAGCAATTGACAGGAAGTACATGAAGATGAAATAAAAGCTTGGTATTTTTTTTGTGAAATGTGGTATAAAATGAATAGTTCTGTACTAATGTAAGTGAAGCCAAGTACCTGGAGGAGAAAGATGAATATTCGCCCTCCTGACAAATAGGTGGTTGAAGTGCACAGAAAAGAAAATGACTTTTCCAATTTCTTCTAGGAAGTCAGAACTACAACCTAGGGAAAATTCGTAGATTTAAGTTCTCAATAAATTAAGCACAATGAAATGCTGTTATATTTCTTGATAAAAGTGGAGGCCTGGACATAGTTCAGAGAGTAAGTTAGTGATTTTGATTTAATGGGGGTTATAACCTGAGCGATCTCAGGACAGGAATGCCTACTACGGATCCCAGCCACAGAACTTGAGAAGGGGTTGACCGCACTGGTCTTGCTCCATCCATTCTTGACGGACAGTAAGCAATGGGACAATGCAGTCATGATAGATTACAAACAGTCACTCCTGCCTGAAAGAAAATTTCATTGACTTCTGTACACCAACCTTTACCTTCATTTCTTAAGTCTGTTTATTGCTTAACCACTGACAATAAGGTTTCAGAATGAAAAGAATAAATGAACTCCTGGATTACTATTTATTCTCACCCCTTAACTTTCTTATTTCATATTCTTCATTCAATACACACACACCTCAGATGAACAAACATTCACACACAGAGACACACACAAACACACATACATGTATGGGCACACATTTTCCAACATAGGCTTAGCAATTTTGTACCTCTCAACCAAGATATGTATATGCTGGCTAAAAACAAGCTTTTTAAGGACTAGGGTAAATGTTTGGCTGCTGAATTTCCTACCATCTACTATATGTCTATGAAGCTCTCTTCGAGACTGACACGAGAAATGTGGCTATACCAAATTCAGTAACATGAAAGTTGTTCCAGTTCTATCATTAGTAGTAGAAACTTGTACCATTCATGTACCAAATGTTTTTAAAAAAAGGCAAAAATAATTCAGAGAATATTTTTGTCTGTTTTTTGTTCTTGCATTCCTTAGTTTGACCAATGAGAGTATGTTGTCCTATGATTGTCACATATGACCACCACACATTTATATGAGTGTCGATATTAAATATTGTTAGTGTAGTCTAAATTAATATTAGTTAGTCCAAGAATTCTCCCATTTTTCTCTAGATCTAGAGAAAAGAAAAAGCACCAAGACTGCTTATGTGATTTGTATTTCCACTAGAGAAAGCCATCATCAACCCATTTTTATGAGATTCACTAGTTGAATACTTAATTTTACTTATAATATTTTTATTAGAGACCTTTTGTATTTTCTATTTAGGAGTGTATCACTGTTGTTTCTAAACTTTTCAACAGTTAGCGAAAGACTTTCCTGAGGAAATGACATTTAACCTGATCCCTAAAAGTGAATTGAGTTTTCTGGGCATTGATAGATTGGTAGAAGTTTGTTCAGGGTTGGAGAGAAGAGTGGATCTGGATGTCCTGAGACAGGAGTGAATTTGGCCAATTTTAGCAAATGAATTAAGGCCAGGAAGCTAGAGTAATGAGTCAGAATAGTGAAATCAGCAAGCTCTGGCCTGAGTACATCCTTGCTATTTTATGTAAGGATTTTGAAATCTATTCTAAGACACTGAGAGACCATTGAAAGTTTAAAGCAGGTTAGAGATAAGACAGAATTCACATTGATGACCTTATCTGTTGTATGGAAAGTAGTGATCACTTAGAGAGGTTATTATTAGTAATTAGGGCAAGAAATCGTGGATGCTCAGGAAACAAATAGGAATAGCTAGAGAGAAATTCAATAATGTCATTATGTATATCAACACAGTAGAAAAGAAATCACTTTGTGGATAAAGGAAGATGGTCAAAGGAGAGAAGTTGAGTATAATTCCCAAGTTTCTAGCACATACACATGTTTCATTTTCTAGGCTAAGAAGTGGGCTGACCAGATATACTGTTTTAAATGGGACAGAAAACAATGATACTGTCCCATTTCAGTTTTAAATGGTATGTATTCTTAGCCTACTCTCACAGGGGTAAATTCAAGGTGTGCATAGGTTGACCATATGTACTGTTTGAAACAGGGCAGTACCATTGTTTTCTGTTCCATTTAAAATGGTACATCTGATCAGCCTGCTAAGAAAAGGTGAAGATAAGAATTGAATGTCAGGACTTTAGGTTTTAGTGGATGAACTTAGATATAAAAAGCATATGATACCCCATGGCAAAATTATCATAGAAACACTGCAAATTACAACCTGGCATCTATGAATTACAATCATAGATACAAGTCCTAAGGTAGTGACTTTATCATTTGTAAATTTTCTGTCATATGTGCTTTGCTGTATGTGCTTGTTATTCTAGTTTTCCCCCAAGCTACTGTGTATGCTCCTTTACAGATTATAAAGAAGCAATGTGTGAACATTTATTATTTGAACTCTCCCCCAAACATTTCCCAATTCCTGGCTCAGAGTAGGTATTTATTGGATAGTTGCTGAGCAACTGAATGAAGATATTATGAGTATAGGGAACCTGTGTACAACTCAAGTCCAGTTTTGTTACTGTTTTCTTTTTAACATTTCTAAGCTTCAACTCAATGAATTATCACTTGCATGCTATTAAGGCTCTCTAAACACACAATATCGTTTCAAACTTATGTTCCAGCCTTATTATTCCCTTTGCCCAGAGTGTCCTTCTTTTTCTAACTGCCTTGTGAATGTATCACCCTTGAGAAACAATAGTGTAAAACTCTATGAATACCAAAGTAACTGCCTCCTTTTTAAGTATACTGCTGCTTAGTGTACTTAGCTTCATTGTTTTACTTATCACATTACGTTTTAAATGATTATAATGTTATATCTTTTCTAAAATGTAGAGAGATTGAAATCGGAACTGTATTTTAATGAACAAAGTTAAACAAAGGGATAAAAAAATGTATGAAAATATGAAGAAATCAACACCTTAACTACGTCAAGAGGGCAGTTAGTTTAGAAGAGTTAAAGCCTAGTAGAATGCTCTGTGAAAAGTTAGCTCTAAACGTTCACACTTGACACATCTGCTAAAATGTATGAGCTATAATTTTTTATTGGTCACTTACGTTTGAATTTTATTCAAAATTTCATGCACACATGAAAAAGTAATAAAATTATCTATATACAAAGAAAAGAAGTAATAAGATGTCTATCTGTACAAGATCCTATTGCCATTTTATTCTGGAAGCCTACATTTAGGAGTGTTTCTGAGGTTTTTATTTTAAGAAATATTAATATACCTAAAATTGAATCACTCTAAACCAAAAGTTAAGCTTTTTCAGAATTTTTTTTATGTTTTATTTTACTTGATTATTTAATTTGCTTTCAAAGAAAAAAATTTTTTGAGATGTGGCAATGTTTTGTTCTTATACTGCAATAATTTCCCTGTTTAAATTTCAGTTTCCCAATGTGAATAACTTAAAAGTGTGATGCAATTTCTGTATGTAGGTATAAATTGTTTTACATTTTAACTGAATGAAAATTACTACTTTAAATTTCATCAACCATGCATTGACTTCTTCATATTTTTTCTGGAATAAGCCTGAGGTATAATATCTGTTTCTTTTCAAATTTTATGATCACAGTGAGGGTAAATAGAATTTTTCATGAGACTTAACTTTGCATGTTTACATTTAACAGGATCCTAGTTTTTAAGTTTTCTGTCAAGAATATGTTTTCTCAGTTTAAAAAAAGGCAACAACTCTTTTATATTAAATGTTAGGTTATGTCAGTAGGAAAAACTAAAAGACACTAATATGAACACCTAAGGACAGACTAAAAACATTATATAAAGAAAATTATGTTTTCTATAATAAAAGTGAATTTATTAAAATATAACATCTGTTAAAGTGTTTTTTCTTAATTTCTGGTGTAGATAATTTCCAAGTATAAAATGTTTTATTACTAATAAATGAACACAGTTAAAAAATAAAACTGCAGCTTTATTTGGGAGGACAGGCATATTTAGGATATGAGCACCATCATCAGAGATAAATTCTATCAAATTTGCTACATTTTTATAGTTGAGATTGCAAATAGTAGTTTATTGTTAAGTGGGAATGCTGTACTGTAGGGAATTACAGCCCTTTCAATGGCCAGAAATTCCCAGAATATCAGAGAAAAATGGAACCCCTTTTTTAAGAAATATTGATGATAGGCTAAGAGAAATAAGTCAAAGACAGATGCTATACAATTTTACTTATATGTGGAATATGGAAAAAACAAAATAAATGTTAAAACAAAACAAACAAACTAAACTCATAGATGCAGAGAACAAACTGATTATCACCAGATGGGATGGAGGTTGGGAAGAGGGGCGATAAAAGGAAAGTAGATAAAGAAGTACAAATTGCCAATCATAAAGGTAGTCATGGGGATGTAAAGTACAGCATAGGAAATGTGGTCAATAGTATCATAATAACTGTGTATGGTCTCAGGTGGGTACTAGATTTATCAGGATCTACTATATCCTAAGCATATATATTTTCATTAAATAATATTTACTTAGCATATAAAATGAACTAGGATATGTTCTACTTCCTCTGAATACAGCTGTGAATGAAGCAACCAAAAAACTACCTTCACATCACATATTTTCTAACAAAGGGTGGCAGACACATGATAAGTAAGATAATAGAATGTTCAATAATAAGCACATGAATCTAAGGAAAGAGGAGAGGAGACAGGGCCTCTGATGTTGGTGATGGATTTATTTATTACTCATTGTGATTCATGGGAGTTAGAGGCTATGAATCAAGAATACTCCCGAAAGGTGTAACAGTAAATGGCACGAAGAATGACACACACCTTGTTGGTTTTCAATCTGAGACTTTGGATGCGGTGGAAGGTGGGAGATTTCCAGGAGCTTGAAGTGTTTGGAGCCCCCGTTCACACCCAACAAGGGTGATCTGGAAGCGAGGGAAGTAACTGTTTCTCCCTGTCCAGGACCAATGGAGGCATGAGTACAAAGGAGAGGGAGTGGTGTGGAGCTGCAATATAACGACAGGAAAACTAGATCCCTGTGCTCCAGAAGCACATTGTATTGTAGTAAAAAATATGCAAAACTAATCTATCCTTTAGAATAAAAATGAGTAAAATAAGCATTCATGATATAAGAACACAAACGGAGGAATAAAGAACTGTTCTATGGGACTTTGGGAAGATTTCAAATAGAAGGCAGTGTCTAAGGTAGCTCTCCGTAGATGTCTAGTCATCCATCAACAAGGTGGAGACAATTCTCAGCAGAGGAAATAATATTAATAGAGTCCTGGAAACCTGAAAATGACCAATTTGTCCAGGAAAGTAGTGTCTGATGGCTCTAACAAATGACAGAAGAAGGGCATGATACTCAGGAGGATGCTACAGTTTTTCCCATATTCCATCTACTCCAGGGACTGGCAAAGGGGTCTTATTGACCACAGTTTATTGTCCCTTTCAAATTTTTCAACTTTTTCTGTCCTATAACAATAATTACTTCTTTATGATTTATAGTTTTTCAAGTCAAATGCTCTCTGAACCTCTGTGTTCTTGTGATCAGCAAAAACAGTTCTCCTTAACTCAGATCTGCCTTTTCACCAGACCCTCCTGACTCTTACCCTAGCAGAATAGACACCACATTTTACTGTGTTTACTTGTGTAATATTTCTGATGATTCTAATTCTGTAAACTCCTTCAGAAAGTGCTCATCATTGGTAATTTTAAAATTTTTAATTTTACTGGGAAACACAATAGATTTGATGCTATCTGTCTTTAAGAGAAGTGAAAAATGCTCTTATTTGTGACAGGTCATCCAATTTAATAGTCCGTTACAAATGAAAAATACATAATGTTATTTGCAGCCCAGGCAAAATCTGCTTGGAAGACCACTGGTCTCCTACCCACTCCCAGGCCTTTGGTTTTGTCCATCTGGGCCAGTCACAACATTCCCTCAGGTTTCCTTGAACTTCCACGGTCTCAGACTCTCCTCCCATTCCCAATCCTAAAGTTTCCATTTTTTTTTTTTTCACTTTCACACTTCGGTCTATCAAGGAATGATCACAGATTTAAACAGAGTTCTTGTTTAAAAAAATTATCAAAACAGCTAAGAATATATATAACTTCTTTTATATTTCTGAGTATAACAATTTAGAAAATGAGAAAGTAAGGACCAAACTGATTTTAATGAAAATGTTCTTACAAAATGATCGGAAAACAGTGATTCCAGTATATTTATGTCTATGAACTCAAAATATAATTTGGAAGATAGATGTTATAACATCTTATATTATTATGCCATGTGTTATGTACTGAATTATGTTGTCCCAAATTTTTGAAGCCCTAACCTTATCCAATAATTTAGAATATGACTGTATTTGAAGATACAGTTCTTAAAATGTAATTAAGTTAAAATGAGACCATTAAGGTGTATCTTAATTCAGTCTGTCTGGTGCCCTTGTAAGAAGGGAAGATTGGAAAACACAAAGACACACCAGAGGCATTCATGCACAGAGGGACTGTGTTTATTCAGTAAAGAGGCAGCAAGAGGGTGGCCATGTGCAAGACAAGAGAGAGGCCTTAGAGGAAACCAACATGCTGTTACCTTGACCTTGGACTTGTAGCCCCTAGAAGTGTGACGATATAAATTCTATTGTTTAAGTCACTCAGTTTGAGGTGCTTTCCTATGGCATCACAAGTCAGCTAATAGACCACACAAATTGTTTTTCTCTAGGGGTGTATGTACTAAATCACAGTTTACTCATGGCCTATTTTCAGAAATCTTGGCAGAAGTGGAAAGATGTCAAGTTAAATATTTCCAGGTATCATTCAAATATATTTGTCATGAAATATTTCACAAAATATGTTTAGTCTTTATTAACTCTCCAGTTAGTGTAATGATTACAGAACACCAGTTAAAACTACATGTCCAATTATTTATTACTCAATATTGGTTTTCTTATTTTAAACAATGGATATTAATTTTCTTGTTTGTCTCTAGGACTAATATTTCCACAAACATGTAAAGTAGAATCTATCTTTACATGTTGGATGGAAATTTGGGTATTGGATTCAATAATCTATGTTTGTTAAACTTGATGAGAAAATTTTGAGAGAATAACTCAAAAAGAGAGAAATTGTATTTTTATCCTTCCATACCAATAACAGTTTTTTCAGTAGACTCTTTTGAATGACCACAATCCAAGTATAGGTCCCTATACAAATTTCCTATTTCTGTTGTTGCAGGTTACCACAACTTTAATGACTTTAAGCAACAGAGGTAGGAAACAGTTTCAGTAAACTAAAATCAAGGTGTTGACAGGGATGTAATCTTTATGGAGGCTCTCTGGGAAAATGTGTTCTCATACCTTTTCTGGCTTCTACAAACTACCTGCATTCTTTGGCTCATGGCCCTACATCAGTCTAATCTCCACTTCCATTGTCACAACTCCCTTTCTCCCTCTGCTTCCGCGGTCACATCACCCCTTCAATGGGTACTCTGTGTGATTGAATACTCTGACATTTTGATACTTCTGAGACACTAGTTGATCTGGATGGGCTTAAATTTCCCAATCATTAAAGCCTGGTTCCTTTCTATTTGCAAGTTTTCCCCTTAATTTATATTTTTTCCTTTACAATTTTACTATAAGGTATAAGAAGAAACCACACCACATCTTCAGCATTTCATTAGGAAATCTCCTCTAAATATTCAAGTTCATTGCTTAAATGTACTGCTTTCCATGTGTCTTTATGATGCAATTCAACTAAGTGTTCTGCCGCTGTATCGCAAGGGTTTCCTTTCCTCCAGTTTTCAATAACAATTTCCTCAATTCCTTCTGAGCCCTCACCCATTATTTCTTTAATGTTCATATTTCTATTAGTAGTCTAATTAAAAATATATAGGTCTTTTTTCTCTATCCTGATTATCAAAAATCTTCCATCCTCTATCAACTTTCAAATTCTGAAGACATTTTCATATTTTCAGGTATTTTCTACAGCAGCACTCCATTGCAGGTACTCTCCCAGTGAAACAGAACCAGTAGGAAATGTTTATTTAGACAACTATTTTTAAAAATTTTAAAAAGCTGGCTTTTTTGTGTAGGTTAAGTTGTTAAATTGAATGGGAATGTGATGCTCTCACCACTCCTGAATCTTTTAAGATCAAACAAAAAGCAATACTGTAGTACTAATCTCTACAGTATTGCTTTTGGTTTGCTATTTTTATAGGGAGAGGCTGCTCTGGTGATTTCCACTTGGCCTTTCATACCATAAAAATCCATAAGGAATTATAAAAAATTTTAAACAGGCAAAAATCTTTATAAATAAGCATGAATTTTTGCCTGAAAGCCAGTGAATTCCAGAATTCTATCTCAGATGTTATTCTGAGTCACCGAAGAAATATTAATAAGTATAATAGAAAGTGTATCTAGCTATAATGTGAAAATAAACAAAGTTCAAAACATATAATTGTAAGTCTTTCTCTACCTTTTCTTTCTTACCGTAAACACGCTAAAAGAAGTTGGAGAACCACATGGGAATTCTGCCAATTGCTATGTATGTCTATTTTAATTAAAGATTCTAAAACTGGAATGACATAGGTTAGGTGCCTGGGATTCACTGAACCCACTGTGAGATGGACAGGAGCTAAAACTCTGCTAATTACCTGACCTCCATCAACCTCTTCTCTGACTGGTGGACCACAGTGACTTTTGAGATGTCCCGCAGTTGGTGTCATTTCAGTGCCAGTGTTCAGGAACTCCTGAAGAGTCTGATTCCTGGCAAATTGTCATATGTTCCTTTGAAGAACTCTGAGAAAAATAGAAACAATATAAGTATTGATTAATGTTGCAAGTTTATCCAGTAGACCCAGCCTCCCCTTCATGCAAATGATTTTAGGTCTACAAACTGGCACAAATCTGAGAATGTATCGAAGATTCATGATTCTGTTTTGGTGATTCGAGTTATACCTATGCTCATGCAACCTGGAATTCTTCTTCTTGTATGAATCAAGTAAGATATTAGTGAACTGCCCATCTGTTTATTTTCTAGAGATACTCTAATCCATTAGCTGTTTTCTTTAAATCTATTTTTATCCTCACATTGACTCCTTCAAATGTTAAGAGTATGACTTTTTCTTTTTTTTTGGAAGAGCACCTTGACCAAAGGCCAGGAGTTACCTTGTGTAGTACAGGATTTGACCTCGCCAAATGAAAGATCTGGTGTCAGCACTGAAAACTCATCAGTTTTAAAGAATGACAGTGGATTATCACAAATTCAACCAGGTAGTTATTCCAATTGTAGTTGTTATTCCAGATTGTTTTCTTTATTGTTTGAGCAAAGTTACACATAATCAGATTTTGGTATACTATTAGTGATCTGGTTTTTTTCTTTCCCTTGGTAATTTTTTTGTAATGACCACCAAGGGCAGTTTGCTGTCAGCTTGCAAGGCTAGCAATTCACCTTCACTCTTTCAAGAGTACATCAGTTCTCAAGCCCCATGTCATAATTTAGTCCAAAAGGAACTGGGCCACCTTTCCTTCCCACAAAACATTGCATTGGTCCCTTAATGCAGATCAGACATCGTGGTTAAAAGTATTCTAGACATACTGGTAAAACATTTGTATATCACAGGATGTAAAATACATTTTACTAAATGTTAGGGACCTCCACTTGAGTAAAATTGCTAAGGGCCCAATGATGTGGGTTGTTATCAAGATACTCCTTCCGGGGTGAATTACTAAACGCTGAATCTGACCCCCACTACAACCAAAATAGAGGCACACAGTCTGGTGGAACACTCTGGATTTTAGAGGCAACATTTTGCTCATCTGAATATGATACTTTGGCTCATTTATCCAGGGACCAGAAGGATTGTCAGTTTTGGGTGGGGCACAGGAGAGAGTTCTGCAACCATCCATGCTCCAAGCACGCAATTTCCCAACTTGGGCCATGTAACCCACAGAATTGCGGACTATGCCTGAAGTGGCAGTGACAGGTAGGATGCTGTTTCAAGCCTGTGGCAGCTTTTCTAGGGACTCTCAGTGCAGACCCTTAGAATTTTGGAGCAAAGTCCCGCCATCCTCATGGATAATACTCCCCTTTTGAGATGCAGCTTTTGGCTTGCTACTTGGCCTCAGTAGAGACTGAACACTTAACGGTTACCCACCTCGTCACCACATGTCCTCAGTTGCCCAGTTGGTGTAGATATCACAGTCCTCGAGTGTATTCTGTGAAGAAGAATGAGGTCTAACAAGTTTGTAAAAATATCTATCTAGAAAATGAGAGATTTTAATATATTTTTGAAGAAAAATTAAAAATGTCAATAATTATGTATTCATTATCCCCCCAAAATTTTAAGAACCCCATAATGTTTTAGCCAGTTACTTAATCTAAATATCATTTTAAATGAACAGTTTAACTAGTCCTTTATTATTTCTAGTTTTATATTTTATTGTATCTCCATATTTAGTAGTTTAATCCATAACTTCCTTCAGGGATATTAAAATAAGGGAATATTAAATTAAGCCCTTTAATTGCATTTTAATGCCTCTCACTGAGATGGCACCATTGAAAATGGCTTGACAGATTAATCATGTTATTGTTTTTCTTCTTTATAAGACAGTTTAGGGCAAAAATTGTACCCCTGCTTCAATTTTATTAGGTTAATATATCCCTGAGAAGCCATTAAAAACAAATTGCGTTATTTTCTTCTAGTTAGACCCAGTGTAATATCATATCATACAATCAGATAATTGTAGATTATTTTTCAATTTTACAATTAGGGGAATAAGTTATCGGGTAGTAAATGGAAATATATTGCTAACATTTTATCTCATATAGATTTGATATCCCCTGTAAGAAAAGGTTTATGGAAGACTTATAAGATGAATTAATTTCTATTAAATACTATGTACCCAAAAAGCAAATAAAATACTTTAAAACTTTTGCCAAAGATTGTATTACACAGTGGTTAGCAATTATTAATGTGGAATTCATGACTAAGTTTAACGGTCAAAATATTTAGCCTGAAGTACAATAAAATTTGGTTGTTTTCTTTTTGCTTTAAATTGTGTATTGACTTACTTATGGTACATAAAATATTTGGGTAATCAGACGTTATTGGATTTTTTACTGCTTTATTACCTAAGTTTATTGTTCAATCTAAAATACATATATTTTAGGGCCCTTGTTGACATGAAGTAATTTGAAATCCTTCATCCTGAAATTCCTCTTCATATTTTCTCCTATTGCCCTTAGTAAAAGAGAGAGGAGCTAGTCAGCATTTTTATACTTTGTTCATTCATTTTCTCTTTTCACTTTAGCTAAGCTGGGTCACTATAGTGCACTAGCATCAAGTTGCAGCTATTCTGAATATAATGAGAGAATTATTCAGCAAGAATAAACATTGCAGAGTTTTGTGTAAGCTACATAGCCTGAAATCTTCTGATTACATTTACTAATGGGACATGAGAATATATACAGTAAAGAAAGTAGAATGAAGAGAGATATAAAGATTCTTTGCATTGTTAAGTTGCTTTTTAATATTGTAAAATACAAACAAGGTTAAATTAGCTGTATAATACTTTATAAAATTGAGTTTAAAATTTAAAAATTATGTTTACTAATAAAATTAACACTGTTCTATTTATCAAATGTAACTATATATTTAACATTAAATCTATACTGTAGTTATTACAGAAAGTATTTTTTGTATGAGAAAGGAAATTATTCTTTAAGATATAAGTGTTTTATTTATTTATCTTTCTCATTGTTTTATGTACTAAGAGATTTTTAAAGTTCATTTTATTATCTGGTAAATTCTGATTCATGTTCAGACAAGCAACACTGAGCACTGGGGATTTGAAGACATATAAAGTCGCAGTGGACACGTTCAGGTAACTGTTATAATAATAACTACAATAATAAAATCTCAATGGCATAGCTCACACACAAACCATTTTTTTCTCATTAGTAATGCTGTACAGGTCAGCTGGGAAACTTTATATCATGCACTCACTCATTCAGTGACTCATGCTCCTTTGTTCTTTTGATTGGGAGGCTAAGGGAAGAAAGGGAACATGGAGGACCATGCAAGGTGTTATGATTAGAATGTGTCTAGAAATGGCGTCATCACTACCATTCCCACTTATGTAACCAAACTTCGTTCTCATGGTCACACTCCTGCGAGGGAACCAGGGAAATGTATCTGAGAGAAGAAAAAGAGGAGAAAATGAAATTGGAGAGTATAGTGAGCATCTTTAAAAAGGTACAAAAATGTTGGCCTTCATTTGATTAGAGTGTGTAGAACAGATGGTCAAGGAGGGACCCTCTGTTCTGAGGCATTAGAACATAAGGACAGAAATGATAGAGCAGGGTCATTTGAATAGCGGTCTCTAAACACATGATATTTCTTGGTGTCACATCTATTAACAATTCTGGAAGAAAAGAACAAGGAAATGGAAGAGTAGTGTTGGGTAGAAAAGGTATAGAAAAACATGAATTACTATTGAGATAGCTCAAATGTATCATAGGTTCATTATATATCATACTCTCTTGTAATTATTTTTAGTTATTAATTACTGTAAAACTAAAAACAACTAAGTTAAGCATTATTTTTAACATTATTTTACTGGTGAGAAAATAGGTAAAGAACAATGTACTTTTCAGAAAGAAGTTAAATAATTTGTTCAAGATCACACAAAATAGTAGGCCATAAGAATTAATTATTAAACAAGGTAATGAACTTCCAGAGTCCATGTTTTTAAACTCTACATTATATTATTTCACAAAAAAAGTAAACTCAGTTAATATACTATACTGACAGAAGTAATTGCAAAACAATTCTTTTTTAGAAGTTAATCTAGTGTTCATATAATAGGAAGCTTGGGAGAAGACACTAGAATCAAATTATATCAAGGTATTTAAATCCAAATATTCACTAATGTAAAAGAAATTACTCAAATTTAGTAAGATTTGGCTAAATTATAAAATGAAATCAAGTCAGAATAAGATAATACCTTAATTAAATGTTTATATTTGCAATCATGTGTCATTACAGATAAGAATATACACGGGGTAAATCTGAACAGAAATCATCCACTTTTTCATTTAAATTGTTAACCGTGTTTATTCAGGCAACACGTCTTCTGTGAACACGAGCGGTAATTTGAGTAGAAGAGACAAAAGCAAAAACACTGCCCAAACCAGAAAAATATCTGAATTCTGTGTTTTCCTGATTCTCATGACTGATTGATGCTTTTTGTCAATTACAAACTAGCTTCACTTTGTTTCTTCTATCATCTGGATTAAAAAAAAGGAAAGAAAGAAAGAAAGAAAGAAAAGAAAGAAAGAAAGAAAGAAAGAAAGAAAGAAAGAAAGAAAGAAAGAAAGAAAGAAAGAAAGAAAGAAAGAAAAGAAAAGAAAAGAAAAGAAAAATAAAAAGACCAATCGCAGAATTGCTCATCCTTTGGACTGCAGCCTATCCAGCTGCTGCTTCTTGGGGCGCTCTTCAAAACCCAAGCTCGATGGTGAGCCCAACCTCACTTTGTCTTCCTGAGACACCCAGTTTCCACACGCTTTGTGCTCTTCCTTTTTCTTTTGCAGCAAGTATTTGTAAGTTCAACTTTCTTCAACTACAGGTGTCTCCCTGGTGGTTTTTGTTAATGAGTATCCATAATGTGCGCTCGCTCTCTCTCTCTCTCTCTCTCTCTCTTTTCAGATTTATGGAGGTATAATTGAGACAATTGAATGTAAGGTGTACAATGTGGTAATTTGACATACCTATACTTTGTGAAATGATTACTGCAATTCGGTTAATTAACACATTCATCACCTCACAGTTACCTTTTTATGTTTGTGCTGAAAATGTGTAAGGTCTATTCTCTTAGGCATTTTTAAGTAGTAGCATAGTGCTATTACCTATAGTTTCCATGCTGTACATTACACCCCCAGAGTTTTTTCATCTTACACGTGAACGATTATATTCTTTGACCAAAATCTTCCAATCTCCCTCCTCTTTAAGTGCCTGATAATCCATTTTCTACTCTCCGTTCTATGAGTTCCACTTTACCCATTATAATGGAGAACATAAAATAAGAGAAAGTTGTGTTTTTGATTTGGGGTGAAACTTAGTAGAGGTCTGCCAGTTTAATAAGAGCAGATTTATTCCAGAGAAATGAGTTTAAAAGGAAGAAATTGGGAACAGTGAAATGTATTCCTCAGTAACTCCTTATAATAAAGTATTTATAAAGACTCATTTATTCATGTTTTAAACATTACCTGAATAACCTATCATACTTTGGAAGAGGATAAGAACTGAGTTAACAGACATGGAACATATTGCAAATGACTTTCTATCATGGGATGCAATAGATGAGCAACAGAAAAAAATTAAATGTTTTACATGAACAAACATAATGTTTTATTCAGAGTTTCAGAAATAATTATTAGTTGAATTCTGGCACCAGCATGGGCATGCGCGTGCACACACACACACACACACACACACACACACACAAACACACTGTGAAGGCTATAAAAACCAAAGTAGATACAGCTATAAAGAGCTGTATATAAGGCCATAGGCACTGTAATATTTAAAGAAAAATAGTCCAGGGGGATTTATTCATCCTCATAATATTTACAAAATTATTTGAGAAATCCTACTGAAATAGAATTAAACAAATTCCATCACTTTTTGGCTCAAAGGGACCAACTGATGTATGGAAACAATGGGATTCAAAGAAGTAACCTTAAACTTCTATTTTTAAAGATTTTTATTAAAATATAGCTTATATATAGTACTGACCCTAAACGTTTAACTGTGAGATGAAATGTATATTGAATAGTCTTAACTGTGGTTTTTAATTAGATGTGCATATTTGACACCCCTGCTGATCTTTTAATAAAGTGAGCATACCAAGCTCCCAGATCAACGATTCACATTTATACAGTATTGGTGCTGTCCTGGGGTGGGGGCTGTGTTGGGAGTTCTGGAGTCCTAGAACATTGTAGCAATTCTTTATATACTTGGCCAGCTATTTTATTAAGATATCCTATACCTACTGCTTTACTGTATTCGTATCCAAAATGATCACAGCCTTGTAAAATCATCCTTGGAGAGGAGACAAACTGATTGCAAAAGTTTCCTCTAAAAATCTAAGAAAATTGTGATATGATAAATCTCTGTAGTTTCCCTTTCTCTGTGCTAGGCACTCATAACTATTTTCCTTAATGACACTTTGGTTCTCCCCCACAATCCATGAGATAGATATACTATTATTATCACCCCCGTTTTTCACATAAGTGAACTGGTATATAGAGAGCTTAGGTAACTTATCCAAATGTATGTTTCCAGTAAGTGACAAAGTGGAGATTTAAACCCAAGTTGAATGACTTTAGATCATTATGTATATTACCCCAAGGAGCAGATTAAATTTTTACCCAATATTTCATCACATAATATATAAAATAAAGAAATGGAAGTGTATAATTGGTTAATAACAGAAATTTTGAATCTAAAATTATTTTTTATTCTGAAAGTTAAGGTAGTTGTAGCAATTTATATATATTATATAAATTATATATATATATATTAAAATTGACATATTAGTTTCAGGTGTACAACATAGTGATTAGACATTTATATAACTTATGAAGTAATCAACTTGATAAATCTAGTACCCATTTGACCCACACATAGTTACTACAATATTAATGATTGTATTATGCTGTACTTTATCCCCATGACTATTTTGTAATTACTGATTTGTACTTCTTAATCCTCTCCCCTTTTTCCCCCAATCCCCACAAACACCCTCATGTCTAGCATCCATCAATGAGTTTGAGTATCTATGCATTTATCACTATTTTATTTGTTTATTTTGTTCTTTAGAATTCCACATGTAAGTAGAATCATACAGTATTTTTCTTTCTCTGACTTAATGCCTCTCAGTACAGTATCCTTTAGGTCTCTCCATACTTTACTGATGGAAAAGTTACATTATTTTTTATAGCTCAGTAATATTCCATTGTATGTATGTACCATTCATTCATCTATTGATGGACACCAAGGCGGCCTTCATGTCTTGGCCATTGTAAACAATACTGCAATGAACATATGGATGCACGTGTCCCCTTGAAGTTGCCTTTTGGGTTTCTTCGAATTAATACCCAGAAGTGGGTGCTTCTTTGTCTCTTATTATAGCATTTGTTGTGAAGTCTATTTTCCCATATCTTTACTTTCAGTCTGTGTGTGTCTTTCAATTTGAAATGGGTCTGTGTAGGCAACATGTATATGAATCTTGTTTCCTTCTGTACAAAGACACCCTATCTCTTTTGATTAGAGCATTTAATCCATTTACATTTCAAGTAATTATTGATAGTATGTAGTTAGTGTCATTTTATTATTCATATTTTTATCTTATTTTTGCTTCCTCTTCTTAAAGAAGTGACTAAAATTTGAATATCCTACAAAAAAAGACAAAAAATTTATACCATGTTACCTTTTTAAAAACAATCTTAATGGAAATAGCCAAAGTGTCTTTTGATAGATGGCTGGATAAAGAAGCTGTGGTACATTTACACAATGGAATACTACTCAGCTGTAAGAAAAGATAGAAATATGGCCATTTATGACAACATGGATGGATCTCGAGATCATCATTCTAAGCAAAATAAGCCAGACAGAAAAAACCAAGAACCACATGATTCCACTCATATGTGGAACATAAAATTCAAAACAACAAAGAAACAAAACTCATGGACACAGTAAATAGTTTAGTAGTTATCTGAGGATAAGTGGGGAGAAGGTGAGGGAGAAGGGATGGGGATTCAGATATACAGTGATGGAAAGAGAACTGACTCTGGGTGACAAACACATAATACAACACCTCGACGATATATTGTAGAATTGTACACCTGGAACCTATGTAATTTTTACTAACAAATGTCACCCCAATAAATTTAATAATAAAAAAATAAAAATAAGACAAGCTGAAAGAAAATAATTGTATTTTGGAACATACAAGTGTAGTCTCAAAAGAAATAGACATATTTATTAATAAAATAAGTTTTCATAATGACAAATCTCTTTCTTTTGAGTGATCAAATCTATAAATTAAAATAGCAATCCTATCAATAAAATTTAAAGATCTCCTATAATCTTAAAAGGTTTTTAGGTTACAATCTCAACTTGACCATTAGAACATATCTATTCTTTAGATAATAAATTAGAGCTTCTGGAAACATAGTTGTATATGTGAATGTTGCTTTCATGTTTATCTAAAATTATAAATATTTGGAAAATACATGGACAATTTTTAAAAATTGTCTTAGAGACATACAAAATGGCTTCTATTTTGCTAAAAATACTCTTGAAGCACATGATTGAATTAACTTTCTGTCTCAGATCTCTTCAAACACAAGTGTATTCCATATGTACAGCAAACCTATTTACCTTTTGTCTTACTAAACTAAGAGCACTGACGATTGACAAAGCTGTTTTTTAAATGCGTTTTTATTTAGTGTCAAAGACAAGCTGATGCTCTTAACACATCAACCTTCTGAATGCCAGGAATTATATTCTAGAAAATAAAGAACAGCTGAGAGTTTTTTCCTTGGGCATCTTAAAAAATCCCAGACTTTTAAATTTAACGTAATGTAAACTAATATTTTTCTGCTACCTATTAGTGTCCACCAAAACCTCTTTTTGAATCTTCTTTTATGCTGTATCAGCATTTTTTCTCATATAAAGAACTCTCTTCTTACACAAACTTTATTATTTCTTTTTAGAATCATCAAATCAGGGGAATAGATGTTATTTATATAACTCAAGCCTTCATTATGATGAATTCCCTTCAGCAATTTTCAAAAGCTATCTTCATTTACGTTTGTAAGTGCTTCTAAAACCTCTAAAATGGTCATTTCTTTCTCTAGTCACTAACAGTAATCTGGGCAATGTGTCTTTTTTAACTGCCAATAATACTGATTTATATGTTCTGTTTAGAGTTTTCCTTGTTACAATCCAATGGCAATTTTATTTCACTGCACAGTAACTTGCTGAAAATTAATACAATTTGTTTACACTGAGCCTTATAGAACATTACGTACTTTAAGCAAGAATAAATTGGAAAGAAGAAAAATATTTTTTACTTACAAACCTGCATTCAGACAGACTTAGTTTCTGAGACAAATACCATCACTCTATTAACTTGAAAATCAATTAGCCTCATTAATGTGAAAGTAAAACTTTTCAGTATGACAAGTAAATGATATATGTGGATGTCCATGACATTCATTTAAAATGTGAAATTCTGTGACTGTAACAATCCACAAGTCATAATTGTCTTTCAATAACATGTATAAACCAAAGCAACTAGGCCAGAAAGAAGTGCAAGCATTCATGTTTATCATTACTAAGAATATTGTACTTTTGTTTTCAGTATTTGTAAGTCAATGCTTCCCACAAAGTAGCCCAAAAATTCAAAAATAATTTGATGAGGAAATTCCTTCAAACAATTTCTAAAGGTAATAAGGTTTAATGAAAAATATATTATTTTGGCCTTAAGTCCTGATGAGATGTTAAAGGAAGTTATGAGATATCCTTACGGCAATTCAGTTAAATTTTAATACTCAAAATAATTATTCTCTCACAGTGAAATATGTGTGGGTGTAAAAAAGAAGTATAGTTCTTTTAAAAAATAATAAATTAAAAGTTTAAAAATATAAAAGTATTTCTTTTTTGAGGGAGAGTTAATCGCTTCTCGGCCTTTTGGCTAAGATCAAGTGTTGAGGGAGAGTTAATTTACAGTTATGGAAAATAAATAAAAATTTCAAAGTCATTAATTGCTTTCCATAGAATATAATTAAATAAAGTCAAGGATACAAAAATCCAATGACCGTGTATAACCATCACCTATTTCTGTGTCAATTAATTTATGCTATCATTTTTTTCCAGGACTTAAATTAATTCTTTTCATTATACTGCATTCAACCTTTTTTCCCTAATATTGCATAACTTCGTAAGACTCCAATATGATTTTATTTTGTTGTTATTATTGTTGCTATTATTTTCCATAGCATGGCTGGCTCACCTACTGTGCATTTGCAATCAGAGAATAAGTAATGAAAAAATTTAGAAGTAAGCAAAAGCAAATCAGCTGCCATTCCTCTTCTTTGTCATCTAACCAGGCAAAGTACTCCTCGCCCCTTGCAACTGAATACCATAGGGCATGTACTGTATTGGATTTTATATCAAGTCATGCAGGGCTGGTAATGAACTCTGAACAGTACACTCCTGACATGACAGAGAACAGAGCTTTGAATCATTAAATTAGTTTTCTGTCAACTAAACCCACACTAACTGACGTTTGTTTTTTCAAAGTCTTCAAATGATTGATAGTCTGATATTTTAAAATACTCAGAAGGAGTTCTTAACTATAACTCCTCTGACTATGTGTGTTAAAAGTAATATTCTCTCTCTCTCTCTCTCTCAATAAACATTGAACACATGACCCTGGAATATAACATGTCACATATATATCAGAACACTGGACTTGAGAAGTTCACTACTATGAAATTAAGTATTATTTATTCTATGTACGAAATATGAATGTTTATGTTGTGTATGTTCGATAGTATAGGTATATCATAAAACAATCTGAGAAACTTTAAATTTTATTATAAAAATAATTTTCAAAAATAAAGAAAAACATAAAAAATAATGCAGTAAACACACAGATATAACAAAGCCATATGCAGGAATTGTTAAATTTTGCTATTTGTGCTTTATTTGCACATACACAACAATTAATATTAAAGAGCTAAGATCCCTAAAATTAGGTAGAGACATCATAATACTTTTATCTTTAAAATTTTGAACAAATATACTTAAATAATGAGAAATACTTTATCTTTAATCATAACTGAATTATCATGCTAACAAAATTAATATTTCTAATATACATTTCTTCTGTAATTTCCTCAAATTTTCTCCAAATGCCTCTAGTAGTTGATTTTTTCACCAAACACAAAATATAACTTCTGCACATACATTTCATTTTCTTGTCTTATCTCTTCAATTTCATTTAGTGTAGTTCCCTGCCTTCATTCTTTTCTACTTGTGGGAAAGACAAGGACACTTGCTATAGAGAATTTTCTCTATTGTAGATTTCCCTCACCTTTCTGAAATTGTTATTCCTCTATCTTGTATGTTCCTGCAAACTGGAAATTAGCACCAATGGACTGAAGTTAGATTAAGTTGGAAAGCTTTAACATTAAGAACATATAATGATATTTTGTTTCTCCATTGTGTTGTCACCATATTTTGTTGATAAAAAATGTGTAATCGATGCCATGTATCTTTAAAACTCTGTGAATGCTCAATTACCCAATAACATTTCACCTATTGGCTTTAGCATGATTGAAGGTTTGTTTATTTTATAATCAATGATCTCATTGGGGTCATTGGCAATTTTCGAAGGCTATGACTCTTTTTAATTTTATCAACTAGCTTTATTGTCAAGAGGGTGTGATTTTCTAACTATCTGAAGCTATTTATTGAATGAAATTCACTTTCGAATGAAATTTACTTTCTAATGAAATAAAAAAATAAGTTTGCCTATTTCTTAGTATCAATTTTCAGAGTAAGAAGCTGAAATATTAGAAATATTTAATTATAATAAGTAGGTTTATTTATTTATTGGTTTGGTAGTTGTCTTTATTTCATTTGTTTCTCCCAATAGAATCACAGATTATTTATTCATTCTGGTCCAATAAATTAAAACCATGAATATTTTGATGTCCAATTTTTACAAAGTGAACAAGTACTAGAATCTTCAAGCTGACCTCTCTGTATGAGTGAATCTATTAGTCTTAGAATTTTTCTTTATTTTGCATCACAAGGTATTGTGCTCACTTTGTCCATTACTTGAGCCAGATCTATCATGAGTTATTACCCATGCATTTTAGTGGGAAACCAGAGTTTGTTACAGTGATCATTGTTCCTGGAATCTCAGTGCTTTTAAATATTTTTAGGGGAAAGATATAAAATAAGTATTAATAAAATTGTGACTTCATATTTGGAATTGCACCCATATTTAGTACATAGAGTTAATGCATATTTAACACTGCAAACATTCATAAAACCAAAATGTTTTCATTTTTATTTTATATTTCACTTAAAATCTTGGTTTCTAAAATTCAATTGGTTTCTCAAACCTTAGTTTTTACCTGAATATATACCAGAAACATTATTTTTAAAGCATTAAAAATGCTGAATGAAGTTTAAGATTTATTTGTAGTTCTTGTTCAGTGACAAATACTAGCATAATTATTTTCTATCTCTTTCGCTTTCCAAATATACACATAGGTAGATAGATAAATAGATGTGTGTGTGTGTGTGTGTGTGTGTGTGAGAGAGAGAGAGAGAGAGAGAGAGAGGCATCTATATATAACATTTTAAGTATTTTAGTATTTTAGAAATAAATGTTGGCAGAAAAATTATTTGCTTTACATAACAGAAGTCATTATAAACTAAATTCTATATTTGGAATACCGTTTTGAGCATTCATTGTATTCGTTGCTAGGACTACCATTACAAAATGTTGCCTCACTTGGTGGCTTAAACAAGAAACATTTATTTTCTCACAGTTCTAGAAGTTGAAAATCTAAGATCAAGGTACTAGCAGGTTTGGTTTCCCTTGAGGCTTGCAAATGGCTGTCTTCTGAGTGTTTCCTCACATGTCTTTTTTTGAGATTTCTGCTGATCCTTTCTCATCTTATAAGAACACTAATCATATTAGATTAAGAACTTATCAAGTGTGATCTCACTTAACATTAATTACTTCTTTAAAAGCCTGATCTCCAATCATCATGCTTAGTGAAATAAGCCAGACAGAAAAAACAAAGAACTGTATGACTTCACTCATATGCGGAATATAAAACTGAAAGCAAAGAAAAAAAATGAACAAATAACCCATGGACACAATGAATAGTTTAATGGGGACGAGTGGGTTAGGGAGGGGAGAAAGGGGAGGAGGTGGGAGAGGAGTGGGGGAAGCTAAATATAAGGTGATGGAAAGAGAAGTCACATTAGGTGGTGAACTTACTATACATCAAGTTGACAATGCACTGTAGAATTGTATGCCTGAAACCTATGTAATCCTTGCTAACAGATGTCACCCCAATAAAAATAAATAAATAAATAAATAAATAAATAAATAAATAAATAAAAATAAAAGCCTGATCTCCAAATACGGCTATATTAATGATTCTCTCATTTCATGCAAAAAGAAAAATTCAGCAATAGGTATTATTTTCTTACTATAATTTTGAAAGAAAAGTCTCTAATTCTATTAAGATTTTAATGTTTGGTGTTTATGTTGAACATAGAGCATCTCCACTGGTGTGCCACAAATAACTTCCAGATTTCTGACATATTGATGTTCTCAATTTCAAGCTTTGAACAGCCCTCTTTCTTCCCAGGCTTGCTACAGAATTATTATTACTTTCTATGTTGGATATGTTACACAAAATTTGAAGATGTTGACAAAAACACAAACACTTAATATTACGTCAAGGGCATACATTATAAAATTAGTGGTTTAATTCACCAATATATACAAATGACAAGCAAGATATTTTTTAAATGTGTAAATTTTCTAATAATTTTAAGAGGTTTTTATACATTGTTTAAACTTTTTACAATAATAATAAACCTAAGATAATCTTTAAGTTTGATACTTGGAATTATTTTCTTATTGAAGTAAATTTTGTAACAGTATTTTATAAAAAGTTGAATTAATATATTTTCTGCATTATAAACATATACAAAAATAGTTATGTATAAGTAGATACAAGGGACACAGAGTAAAATGTAGCTTTTAGTAGCTGGCATCATACTTCTAATGAAGTGAGGGCAGAACAACAATTGTTAATATGATAAAAAATTGGTTAATTCACATCATCCTCACAACAAAAGGCTATATTTAACTTCTCCAGCTGTGATTCAGTCATTTCTGAATTCAAGACACATCTCAGGAAAACAAGCCTGCAACTGTATTAGCCTCTTGCTCCTCTGATTACACAGGAATGCCATCTAGTGTCAAAGTCGTAAGCTCATCCTTTCTGTCCTGCGGAACACTCCTGGTGGAGTTCAGGCCAGTGTAATACACTTCAAAGCACTTTGCTGTGATACGTACTTTAAAGAACAATAACTGCCTGTTTATAAATTAATAAGCTGAAGAATGCAACCCAAAACTGTTAGCTATTTTTTATTTTACTTTTTATAGAGTAAAAATCAAATGTAATTTAATTCAGTATGAAGTAAATTCTTCAAGTATTCTTTATAAGTAATTTTATTAAGAAAACAAATCTTAAAATGTAATCACTACCCAATAAGTTCAATGTTACATCTATTTATGTTGTAATTTTAAGTTAAATAATTCTGAAATACCATGGAATATATATTTTTCTTTTTATTGTTTATAACTAATGCTATTAATATCTACTGAAAATGAAGAAAACACTAAATACAAATCTAGTTGAAATGTCTGAAATTATAGTAATTTTATCTACTGCTGTTTAAGTGCTTATTACTAAAATGATAATTTATTTGAAATATTTTAAATACAAATTTCTCACACTCTACTAATTTGCTGTCGAAAATTTGTCTTGAATGCCCCTTAATTTGAATACTGCAATAATTCAAATGGAAATAAATAATAAGCTTATTAAATTGGTTTATTAGTTTCTGCTTTTGTAGCTGACTTTTATTATAAGTAAGAGACTTTTGTGACACTTTATTTTATTCTCTAGGAAGCCAATTTTATATTATAAGTGACATGAATTATTACTTCATTAATTTTCTATTATGTAGAACAGTGTTTTACAAATGGTAGTAGGTACTTGACTGGAATTTAGTAATAAATATCAGGGATAAAGTTGCAGGTGGAGGGATACATGGCTGAATGGAAGAAATTGTGTGAGAAAAGCTAAGGGGTTCGAGAACAGTATATTAATAATGTCACTCATATGTGGAATACAAAATTGAAAGCAACAAACAAGACAAACAAAGAAGCAAAAAGTCATAAACACAGACAACCGTACAGCGGTTACCAGAGTGTAAGGGGGAGGAAGGGTGGTAGAAGAGGGGAAAGGGGGTGAAATACATGGTGGTGAAAGCAGAACTGACACTGGGTAGTAAACACACAATGTAATAATATATAGATGATGTGTTATAAGAATGTACACTTGAAACCTACATAATTTTACTAACCAATGTCACCTCAATAAATTTAATAAAAAATGAAAAGTGAAAAATTTATAAAAATTGAAATAAGAAGAAAAAATGAAAAAATGGAAAGGGGTCAGTAAATAGTGGGGTGATTCTATTCCAGCAGTCACAGTGGCTCATTTTCTGGATCTAGATGACACACTTGGATATACTATTAATAGAGACTTCACTATCAACTAGTGGCCTGCACAGGACTTGCTACCTTAGCTCCAGCACAGGGCTATGGCAAAATGGGACATCCCCAAGCACCAGCACCTAAAGAGAACCTGGCCCGCAGCTCAAGCCAACTGGAGGCTACTTAACACTTCACATCCTAAGACTGGCATTCAGGTACAGTTACAAATTCTGCCTTTACTCCACCTGAGACAGCAGAAGGCAGAGTTCAAAGGCAGTTGTGACATCAAGCCTACCTGGTTGTTATTTGTGGCTTTCCTATATGAGTAATAGGAAGTAATGATCCTCCTTTTCAAATTCGTTGAAAAAATGAAGTACCATTACTATTATGTTACAGAGCAAAGGAATAGTATAACAAAAAATTGCAGGTGAATTCATATATTAATGAGATAAAAACCAGGATTCAAAAACACAGGTCGGACTGATTTTAAAGGCCACATTTTTACTGCTGTGACACAATAGATTGCTAAGTCCTACTGTTAATATGAATTTGAGAAAATCACTTTAATCATTGGTCTTGATAGTAGAATAAGATATTGGTATTATCTTTGTAGTTTTTTAAGTTATTAAAGCTTTTAGATTACATAAGAGAAAATATTTGCTGTGATTTATTTCTTTATGATGCTAAAAGTTTAGAAGGGGAGTGAATGATTACAAAATGATTTTAGTAAATAATTAGAGCTTTTATGACAGAAATGTCTAAATTTAATGATGGGGAATAAGTCAACTCTAATACTTACAATGACAGTAGAAAGTACTAATAGTGGAGATAATAGATGAATGATGTCTAGAAGGATTAGTAGGTGTTCTCATGGCAGACGAGAGGAAGGTCATCGCACTTGAAGCCAACTATGACATTAGGCATACATTAGCTTGATACGTGCAGGGTATTGCTAGCGATGCATTAAGCTTGTAAGGTTGTGAGAATTACCTGAAACAATCTGTGTAAAGCAGTTTAGACAATTCTCATCCTGGTATGTAGCAAATGTTAATAACACTGTGTCGTAGGAGACAGAGCCAGCAATGTAAGCAAGAGAATGATACCTAAGTACCTATTAGAAAGCACCATAAATATGTTGTTTGCAGTAAAAAAAAAAAAACTATAAAAAATGATGAGTTTGTAAGTGTCAGGATGAATTTTAAATATTAGAATGCCCTCTCTAGTAGCTAAAGTTTTGAGAATGGATTAGAAAACAATATGAATCCTTCAAATTAGGAGAGGGATGCCCCCAGGCAAGTGCAAGAACAACAGCCCAAGGACAGAGAGGAGAAACTTACTATTGAAATTTTACAAAACAGTGTAGGTAGGACTTTGCCAATGGCAAGATCTAGAAGGGAGCTAGAAATGACTCCAGAGTTTCTGACCTGGTGGATCCATTGATGGTGTTTCCAAGAAATTCACAGCCAGCTCATGAGACACTTCAAAATCCTACCTTAAATCTTATTCCCCCAAAGCACCTTGTCAACAACGGTTGGTTAAAACTGCCAGCTGTTGCATGTTAGCTCCCCAGGGAAGCAGCACTCCTGACAGAGGTGAGAAAGCTGGGATTTTAGAGGGGGTGTGCTTGGGATCATGGGAAAACAGGAAAGGGGCAGCAGGAGATGGAAATGGAAGTTTGTGATGCAGTCGTAACACTTCATTGCCTTATGTGGACCTTGGAGGTTGAGATAACTTGAGGTTTTCACTCATTCTGGCCATTTTATGTATCTTTCTATAACTACATGAATTGGGCAATGGAATTGGGCTGTACCAGCAAAGCCCTTGACTTTGCACAAGGCAGTTTCTCCTGCCGAGGCACCTCCTCAAGGGAGCAGATGGGTGAGGGATGCCAGCTGTCAGCACTCCCAGAACCTGGGGTGGGGTGGGGCAATTCCATCATTCCTGAAGGGGAACCTGTGTGGTGCATGACGGCATTTCTTACATCACTGTTTATCAATCTCCATGTTCAAAACTGCAAAAATCATTTCGACTGATCCCTTTCATTTATTATTATTCTTACAATCAATCAGGGCTCAATTTCAGTCATTTTCCTCCTTGGTTACAACTTCTATTTCCTCCCTCCCATCCCAACACTACTAATTAGGAACTCCCCATACCTACTCCACTTAAAGTGCCTTCTCTCTTCAACTTTTAAGATCTACTGTAAAATATAACTGTAGCTCAAGAAGAAAGATTAGCTTTCCCAAAAACATTGCTACCTCTTAATATGAGTCTTATATTCTTGACTAACTGATTTTAAAAGTTGTTCTTGAGCAATAATTAGTCTCAGTTTACAGCTTTGTAGTTCATGCTACAGATAAATGAGAAGTCTGCTTTCTTTGTTGTTTTAATATAAATATATTTAAGCAGCTCATAACAATTTGTAGATCTTCTCTAGACCACATTAGTTCTATTCATCTTCAAATTCTGTGAGACTTTTACTAGGTACCATCGAGAGTCTATTAAAAATGCAGTTAAAATGCTTGCACAAATGCTTGGATTTAAAGATTGACTCTTTCACTTACTAGCTCTCTGAAATTGATTTTAAACTCACTATCCTTCATTCAACCATTTATAAAATAGGGAAAATATTGACACATACTTCATAGGCTTGCTATAAAGTTCTGAGTGTCAGAATTTTATGTATGTGAAGAATTTAGAAAAGTTCTGCTTCTTAGTATGCATTCAGTGAGTTTTAACTATTATGTTTATATGAGTATTACTCCTTCTAACTAGATAGATAAGATTTACCTTTTCACAGTTATATCCCTCACAACTAGCATTATTTTTATTGTATTTTGTCACTGAACAAGTAGATATAATACTTACAATGTGCGAGGCTCACAGGATATACTATAAATAATAGGTATTTGAAATAGTGTGTTTTTTATTGTTTTGTGTATATGTTGTTAAGGGTGAAGTAATTTTAATTTAGCAAAACAAGCTATGTATTATTTAGCTATCACTTTATAGACTACAAAAGTGCTGGGGATATATTCAATAAACTTCTTAAAGATATTTTGAAAAACTTTATTTTTAGATAATTGTAGATAGACATGGAGATGCAATAAATAATACACGAAGATCCAGTATATCCTTTACCCAGTTCCCCCCAGTGGTAGCATACTGCATAACTCTATGTTATATTCACAATGAGTGACATTGTATCTTTTAGTTTTCCATTCTTTTTTAGATAAATGCATTCATTAATTCTGGTTTACTGTCAGGCAAATTGAGGTTTCCTCTTCTTTATTTTTCTTTGTTTTACTTTCACCTTGTTTTTTAATTGCTTTGCTGTTGTTGCTGTTGCTATAGTTTTGTTTGAACCTTTGTTTATTATAATTACCTAAATCATTTTATTTTAATTTCTTAAATGATTTGTTCAATCTCTTCTGAGAATAATAATTAAAATTACATTTTACTTTCCAAATAAAAAAAATATTACAAAAGAATTCTGGCCAAGAATCGTGCACAATTATCTTTTTTTAAAAAGTGCATTTTTGAATAATTGTATTACAGATTAATGTGAAAGAAATCTCATAATTCAAAATGATTCTCTAATTATTGTTGCCTAAATTATTTCTTAAATATTAACTAAATGCATTATTAAAATTTTAAATCATATAAATAGACCATAGGATTTTATTACCCCCAACTAATTTATTTATTACCTAGAAAAATAAGGAGAAATATGCACTTGGCCAGAATTTTCATTGTTGACCTTACATCTTTCAGATGTTCTTAGTTTCCTTTAAATGTCCTTCTGAGAGTTTTCCTAGATAGTTCTGCTTCCCTCTGGTTTCCCTTGTGATTCAATTTTATCTGATTAAGCAATAGCATCATTTACCAAAAGATGTTAAGGAAGCATCATTTTGTTGTTTATCTGCTTCCTTAGGCAATGTTTTAAGTTCTACAATCTCATTAACTGGAGTACAAAAACACATGAAACTTTTCAAATAACTCCTTCAATAGTTATGAGAGGACATCATTTTCAAAACAAATATGTAGACTTATTTTCAACAGCATATCATATCTCTTTTGTTGCTCAATTTAGTTTTGCAATTTGGTCTCTGGTTTATTGTCCCTGCAAAACCCCATCCCTTTATCTTGTTCTGTTTGTTAAGGCCCTCTTCTGTTAATGTTTTTTTACAAGCTCAATTTATGAAGCATACTCTAACTTCCAAGGAATGAATGACTCAATTCAATACCTTTCAAAATGTGAGTTAAACACAGGCCATAGAATTTGAATTATTTAATAAAATGATTAGATTGCTCTGTATCCCAGGGCATGATTGAGCATGTCCGTGATAAGTTTCAGGGCATGAAATAGCACCTTCAACAGTTGTCATTTCTCAGTCTTTTGCAAAATGAACAATCCACATCTGTGCCGACGGCTCTTTTCATTAGCCTCTCAGTGATCTGACTCTAATCACTCTTTTCTGCTGTCTAAATTATATTTACTGTAGATAAAAGCTGACATTTTATAATATCTACCAATTATACTTCTCTAACTGCATGAAGGCAGCTTATGCAATCGTTTTTCCATACTTTTTCAATATCTTCAATTGCCTTTCTAAATTCCATTTCTTTTAGCATAAATAGGACATGATGGAAAATTATGTAAGTGTATCACTATGTTCATGATCAAATAAGGTTGCATAATTTTACTAAAGCTATGTAATTTTCAATATATATATTAATTGGATCTTGAAAATAATAATATTGATATTTCATCTGAGGATGTATACAGAATGAATAGCTATGATATTTGCATCAACTTGTACCTTTTCATAGGTAACAAATGCTTTACAATCAAATGTCCCTGATCATTTTTAATGATGTTGAACATAGATGAAAGTTTGAAACCATTTGAAAAGAGAAGGGGAAGAGTGGGCATTTTATTTTGATAATGTTGGAACTGACACCCTTGAAGCAGTTTCATTGGTAAAGATTTTAGTCACATTGTGATGGCCAAAACGTGATAATGACACTTTCGTTGTATTATCTCTTCTCATCCAACATGACATTTTCATTTCAATACTGACCATGATCATTCTAAATGCCCAATCTTTAACTATTAGTTCTTTAGTCTGGTCACTTACACGTTGACATTGATTAAAAAGAGGGTTTTCAATCTATATCAGAAATAGCTATTTAAAAATGCAGTTAGATAGGAGTTCCCCAGTGGAGTAGTGGCTAGGCTTTGGCACTCTCAACACTGAGGCTTGGATTCAATTCCCAGCTAGAGAATTATAAAAAATAATAATAATAATAATAACACTACAATTAGATAGTCAAATATTCATTGTTTTTTTTTTTTTTTTTTTTTTTTTTTTTTTTTTGCTTTTTGGTATGTGGGTAGCTCCCTGGCTGGGAATTGAACCCAGGCCGCAGCGCTGACAGCGCCAACGCCGAAGCCTTAAGCCACTACACCACCAGGGAACTCCCCCAAATATTCATTGTTAATGCATTGCATTCAGTAGTTCTTTTTAACTTAATTTATATCAGCTTATCATTTATTGAAACACAACTGAAAGTGCACTGTGTCTCTATTCCCCAGATGAGTTACACTCCTCCATGACCAGAAAGATCCAAGAACCCTCAAGCAATAGTCATTGGTGCAGAAGCTGGGATGCACAAGGAGGTAGAAATGAATGTCAGATATTTTCAAAGGTATTTTTAAAAATAATATGTTGTAATATTCTTTAAAAATAAACAGAGAAGAGACGGTTTTGGGTAGTCAAGCTCAGACTATGGAGAAAAGGATCACTTAAGCCCTGTTCTAATATCATTCTTGTACTATGCTGCAAGGTGGGAGGGAAAGGAAAGAGAGGAAACCCATGTAAAAAGAAGAGGAAATAAAATAGGTAAATGGCAATACAGAACAGATCCTTCTGCTGTTCTGTCTCTGGACATATAAAACTGAACAGAAAACCATTTAGATAAAAATCACCAGCACTTTTGATATTGAGCCTTATTTCTTAAAAGGGAGATATAGTCGATGAAAGATGGTGAATAGATTCATGTGCAAAGGCTCATTTTTGTTTCGCTTTGATCTGGCATGGAGTGGCCATGATCAGTACTAATATCACATATTCTAATATAAAGAGACAATAATATAGAGGAATTCTGAAGAGATAGAAACTTGAAAGACAAAATACTGTATTTTGCTGTGTAGAATGCACTCCTCTGTATAATGCACATCCATGTTTTTGGCCCAAACTTTGAGGGAAAAAATCTTTTCTTTTAATTTTTTAATTCAAATTTAGGCTCACGCCTGAAGTATGCAAAAAGAAATGTTGCACTGTTCACCCTATGGTAATGAAGTTGTCATCACCTATCTTACAAAGTCAGAATCACTTACTCTGTGGACAACAATATGTCACTCTGTTTCATTTCGTTGAATCATTGGCCAAAATTGCTTTCGTTGCAAGTTCGTCGTAAGATCAACAAAACCAATGAACATATTCTAGGTTATTATTGTGCATATAAATGTTGTTATTGATTTCTAGAGTTACACTTCTAACTCATAAGCATAAATAAAGGAATTTAAAACATTTATATAGATACAGAATTAGTACTACCCATGTATATAATGTGCATCCTTATTTTTTCCTCACACATTTGGGCAAAATTGTGCACTTTATACATGACAAAAATATGCTAACATATATCATTAAGAATTTTAAAGGTTTGAATTTAACTATTAAAAGAAAAATATATTACTATAAAATAATAACAGTGTGGCACTTGTGTTTTCTTTAGAAAACAATGGACAAAATTATGTACATTTTTGTCACACATCTATCAGAAACTTACATACTAAAGAATAAAAAATGTAGACTCCTTAGAAGACTTATGCCACACAAATAAGAAGTTTGTGCAACACCAAGTACTTTAATATGATGAATTTATATTTCATTTTTCTTTAAGATATATAGGCCCATTAACAAAAGCTGTTACATTTCTTAATGGATAACAAAGCAACTCAAAAAAAGTAAAATGTTGATAATATATATTATGTTCTCTATCAAAATTAATTGTCAGGAATTGTAATTACAATGTATTTCACCAATATATTTTTTAATTTAACAAAAATTAACTAAATAAACTCTAAGTTAATGAGTGTACCACAAGAAAATATTTAGGGTTGCAAACTAAATAATATTGAATATGATATATAAATATCCTGAGATCTGCAGGTGTAATGACACAGAGTTATTATTATAGCCTAAACCTATTGTTTAAAAAGCATTTTGAAAATCATAGATATTAGCCATTAACTGAAGATCCCTGAAAATACTCCTTCAAAAGAATATTGATAACAGTACAAAGCGGTGAAATAAAAACCAGAGAAAAAAATTTAAAAATCTATAGTATAGCCATTTCAGAAAGCTGCAAAATAGAAACATAGTTAGCAAGTCTGAAAAATAAGAAAGCAAAATTTTTAATATGAAAAATTACATTAATATGGCAAAGATGACATATATACACATGTGTCGACTCTATGAAAAGAGTGGGTTAGGGAGGGGAGAAAGGGGAGGGGGTGGGAGAGGAGGGGGGAAGCTAAATATAAGGTGATGGAAGGAGAAGTCACATTAAGTGGTGAACTTATTATACATCAAGTTGACAATGCACTGTAGATTGTATGCCTGAAACCTATGTAATCCTTGCTAATAGATGTCACCCCAATAAGTCTAACAATAAAAATGAATTAAAAAAAAAATTAAAAAAAAAAAAGAAAAGATTTAAACAACAATTTAAACAATATTTTTTAAATTTTAAAGATAAAATAATATTCCTAGTAAACTTACCATAAAACAAAATTTTCCTAAGCCTATAATGACAAAATGTATGTGATAGACAGTTAAAAGAGAAAAACATATTCAACTCTTCACCATAAAGTATGCCATTAACTGGTTTTTTGTAAGTGCCCTTTCTCAGGTTGAGAAATTTCTCCTCCATACTTAGTTTGTTGAGTATCATTATAATAAAGATATGCTGCATTTTATCAAATTATTTATTCTAAATTTAAGCAGAAAGTTATGTATTTTTTGCATTATGGTATGGTGTATTGCATTGATTTT
The DNA here is from genome assembly GCA_004026885.1 of Lyroderma lyra. Lineage (NCBI taxonomy): Eukaryota > Metazoa > Chordata > Mammalia > Chiroptera > Megadermatidae > Lyroderma > Lyroderma lyra. Next base: position 105,589 of record PVJL010000798.1, read on the forward strand.
CAGATCTTAAACTAATCTTTGTTAATGTTAGACTTATTATTAAATTTATTGGGGTGACATTAATTAATAAAATTTTATATGTTTTCAAGTGTATAATTCTATAATATATTTTCTGTATGTTGCTTTGTGTCTTCACCACTTAAATCGTTTCTCCTTCCATCACCATGTATTTGACCTTTACCCTCTTCTACCTTCCCCCTCCCTCCTTACCCTCTCGTAATCACAGAACTGTTGGTGTCCATAAGTTTTGCTTGTTTTTAAACTAACCTTTAATTCCAGGGATAATTTCCTTTTCATTATAGTGCACAATCTTTTTACATATTGCTAGATTCAGTTTGCTAGTATTTTGTTAAGGTGCTTTTTTGTCCCTATTCATAGATGTTAGTCTGTAGTTTTGGTTTTTTGTCATGTCTTTTTCTGCCTTTGGTATTAGGGTAATACTGGTTTCATAGAATGTGTTGGGAAGTGTTGTTTACCCTAATATTTTTTGGGAAAGTTGATGGAGAATTGATATAAATTTTTAAATGTTTGGTATCATAGAATTCACCAGTGAAGCCATGTAGGCCTGTGTTTTCCTTGTGAGTAGTTTTGCCAAGATCCCAGCTTTAAAAATTGGGTCTCACATTAGCAGTTAACATGTGTAAAATATTTCCCGTAAGATCTGACAAGAGAAAGTCAAAACATTCAGAAATGAGCATTTGGCCATGATGATGTGTTATAGGTTCTTTAATACAATCAATTAGCTGTTACTCCACAGCCTTTTCTGAAACTGACTTTCTATTATTTTCCATTCCCTAGAATCGTAGGTGATGAGTATGAGGTTTAGCCTCTAGCAGTGACTCTCTGTGTGAACTAAGGTAATAGTGATATTTGAAAGTGCTGGTCCTTGAAGGTTCTAGTAAGTCTCAGAAATGTTCTTATTGATTTAATCATTAGTAGCATTAAAATTATTGCAAGTCAATGCTCTGCTATAGCAAAGGAGTACGTTTTTGTTAAGTGTGTTCAAATCCTGTTATTCTGAAGAGTACAAAGAGTGATTTTTATGTGCTATTAATGTGTGTAAGAAATTATTTTGAAAATACAGACTTCTATAACTATAACTATATTTGAAGCACTATATATTACATCATATAAAAAACTTTTCAAACATTTTTCTCTGAAATAAATTTGTTTTTTGTTCCTATTCAAGTTATGACTATCTGTACTCCCTTTAGCATTTAATAATTGATAATGGTTTTAGTATTTACATTTATAGCTAAATAATCCATATTTCACAACTTTGATAGGCAGGTAGAATGAGCACATAGAATATTGTTGCTAATAATTATGTACTGTCTGGACCCTACTTTCGTTGGCTTTTCTTTCTCATCTCTGTTAGTTAAAATTCTGTATTTGCTTGAAGGACAATATTATGGACTGAATGTTTATGTCTCCGTAAAATTCCTATGTTGAATTCATAATCCCCAATGATATTTGGAGGTGGGGCTTTAGGAAGTTAATTAAGTCATGAGGGTGGAGCCCTAATGGTAAGATTAGTGGCCTCATAGAAAGAGACTGGAGAAAAATTGTCTCTCTCTCCACCAGGTGAAGGTACAGCAAGAATGTACAACAAGAAGGCCCTCTGCGAGTCAAGAATTAGAGCTTCCTCCAGGTACCAAATAGACCAGCACCTTGGCTATGGACTCCCTAGCCTTCAGAAATATGAAAAATGTCTGTTTAAGCCACCCAGTTTATGGTATTCTGTTATAGCAGCCAGAGCAGGCTATGGCAGTTTAAATATAGTATCACAAGAAGTCTTAATTTATTCTTTCTCAAAATCAATTCAGAGACATTGATTACATTCTTCCTTCTCTTATGTTTATTTGTAAATATGTCTATTCCCTGTTTCTAGATGATAGTAGAATTATGTCAAGCAACTTTGTACTGACACTTTATTTCACTAGAGTCCTAGAATAATGCTACCCACATATTAGGAGTAATCAGTATTTGTTGAATTTAATGAGGAAGAATAAATTAATATGAATACGAACAGTTCAAACGGACATTATAATAAACTTAGATTCCAATTAGTTTCATCATCTCTGGTTTTTCCCTTTTTCAGTTAGTTAAATGTTTAAAACAGTTTATGAAAAGGGGCATTTTTAATAAAGATAGAAAGTCTATAGTATATTGGATATTATTTTTGATTAAAAAATCTGATGATGAGATCATTGATAATTTATTATAGCCAGATAAGCTATCCTCACATTTAAAATCTAATTTGTTTCTATATATTACTTATTTTGAGGCCCTAAGCCTTTAAGCATTTGAAGAGATTTATGTTGTAGAAAATACATGCTATACATTTTTTTAAAAATAAGGATAGAAAATGGCTGTATTTTGGAGTCATATTATTCCCATAAGCCATGATTTGGTCTTATTGGCTACATTTATCTGGTTTCTTTCTATTGTAAGCAGTAGAATGCCAACGCAACCAGCTGAGGTAACAGAAGAAAAAATGTTATTTTTGGTGCATATTTCAAGTGTGTTGTTGGATGATCGATAAATTCTAACACTGCAAATAAATGTTGCTAAATAAGAACAACCAAAGAAAAATATTAAAAAGAATGCTGCATGGTGACATTGTTTGATGTGGGTGATTGTTGAGCTCCTCCTTTTTGAAATTCCACTATTACATCCCAACATCCTATTTTCTAAGTCTTCTTTGCAACCATTTTACCGTTTTCATCACTCTATTGTTTCCACTTTATTCTGCATTTGGTTCATTCTCATTTTAATTCAATGTTATCCTCTAGTAATGTACTTTACGTTCCACTTATCTACTGATGAATCTTCATAGATATTTAGATTCTTGAGAACAGGGATAATTTTCTATTAGTCTTTCCATCTATCTTACTTTGACTAGAATATACATACAACTTGCTCAGTCATATTTATTAAGTCGAACTAAAAGAAATTGGAATATAACTCACAAACCCTTTTTCTCTCCCTCTGCTTCAGACTTATACATTGAGCAATATGTTGTGCCCATTCGTATAAATGTTCAATAGACATTTCAATCTCTACTAACTTGTAGTATCTATATTTCTATCCTGTCTTTCAAATCACAGTCCAGGCTTTGTTATGCTTATACATCTTCTCTCAGTTAAATTTAACATCCTCTGAATAATCATTCATCCCTTTAAGTACTCGTTGTACCTGATAAAATATTAATTCCTGAAAAATTTTATTTCTGTCATATCTAAAATCCACCCCCTTTTTGTTCACTGCTATATTTATTATAAATCAGACCCTGACACATTTCTTGTGCAATTATCTCTAAATGGTGTCTTAGTCTCTATCCAAATTATCTCAAAATTCCCCAGCACAAGGCAATAAGATCTTAAGTATCTATCTTACTGTGTTGTCTCTACTTAAAATTTGTTTTTCAATGACTGACTGAAACAATTGAGTTCAGTGTAAGGTAAATTGACCAAGTTTTGTGTTGGTTGCTGAGGAAAATGCTAAGTGTTGGCTGTGGGGGCCAGGCTGCCTGGGTTTTTCATTCCCCTCCTTTTCCATTATCTTTGTGACGTACAAGTGACTTGGCCTATTCTAAGCCCCATCAGTAAAATCGATATAATAATAGGATCACATCCTAAGTTGTTTTAAAGATTTAATGAATAACCAATCTATTTAATGTCCTTAGAAGAGTGTCAACCACAAGAAAATGCTGAATAAATGTGAACTCTTATCATGTTCACTCATTGATTAGGTAGCCTCTTTGGCCTTTTAAACGTCAACTCACCCTTAAAAGCTCAGGTATGTAAGTGTCACAAAGACTAAAAGCATTTGAAATCTATTATGATGCATGTAACATGATATTACAATTTCTTTAACCCTCTGTCTACCTCATTGGAGAAGCACGGAGAAACGCTATTAACCCTCATGTCTCTCACACCCGTAAGAGTATATACTGTGTGTGCCTGTGTGTGTGCCTGTGTGTGTGTGTGTGTGTGCCTGTGTGCACATTGTGCCTGCATGTATGCATCTGTGTGTGTGTGCATGCGCGCGCATGTGTTTTTAATGCTTCCTGAACAGACTAAAATGATTCTATATTTCCCAATCTTGAACAGATTGAAGGTAAAAATAGAGCCTTGAAAGAATCACAAACAATTTGAAGTTCTATTCTCACTCCCAAAGTTCCAGCCTCTTTCAAGTTGTTATGAAATTGATGCTATTTCCTTTTCCTCTGAAAAATTACACTTTTGGATATTTTATGGTATTGGCCACTTTCCTCTATCTGTCTGTATCATTATCTGGTGGCATTTACAGTTACCACAGTTACCCAAAGAAATAACTATGTTGCTAAAACCAATATTGCTGTAGATAAATTATAGAATCCACACTGAGTTTTCTAATGTTTGATATAGAAAGTACTGATATGTCTTCAAAAAATGGTAATACTTGATCTCTTTGCCTTTTCAAGTAAATGACACTTATCTGAGCTGACTGATATCCTTACTGCCTTTAACATGTGACTGTAATTAGCTGTCAACTAATATCAACAGAGTTGATGCATATATCAAAGTTTTAGTGTCTCCTTTTAATGAAGCTATTGCTAATACTACTGCTGATGCATTGAACACTGTGTGTGTGTGTGTGTGTGTGTGTGTGTGTGTGTGTGTGTGATTGCAACTCACAAGGTATTTTACCACATTATAAATTATTGACAACTGGGCAGAAAATAAATGAGATATGAAGCAAAAATATTTATAACTTCCCATAAAACGTGGTTCATGTTTCTTCAGCCAAACTGTGATTTTTGTACCATAAGTCGCCATAGTTCTTTATGCAAATGCAGCATTGTTAGATCAACCATCCTTCTCACTCAGGTGCATATTGTATTTCAGGATAAATAAAACCTTTGATTATAGAAGAGGCACCGATAGCTAATAGGTCAGAGGTCATTAAAGTTATATACTTGCACAACAAGCTCAATATCTAGCTATAAGTAGAATATTAAGAAATTAGTGATATGGTCATTGTTCAAATTCTAAACACAAATCATGGTCTTTGTCTGTGGGATACAAAAACATTATTTGTACTGAATTAATTTATAGCATATTTTGGAAAAAAACAAATTTGTAAAACATAGAATTAACAATTTAACATTGCCTATGATAAGACCTAAGTGGTGTAGAACTTGAGCATATGTAAAAAGATTTCTAAAGAGCATATGTAAGTGATAGTAGGTAGTGTGGTGTTGCATTCATCAACCAACAGAAAACATAATGAGGTTATATTGAGCATATAAACATAATATTTTATTCTAAGCAGCCAAATACATTAGTAAAAATGATCCCAATTATTATAAATTGAAAACATCCATATGTAAACTAAGGAGATAAAATATCTCCACTTTCAAAGAAATACACATATTTCTAGTTTACAATCATATGGGTATCTTTCTAAATGAGGGGAAAGGTCAGAATAAGTTAAAATTCACAAATTGTTTTCTGGTATAACAATTTTCAGTCATATTCAAATGAACTTTAATAGGAAGTGTTTCCAATTCATTCTACTTTCTATGATTTTCATTTGCAAATAAATTTGAATTTTTTCAGCCTTGACTTATATTGTAGATAAAATAGCTTTCTGCAATATAGAATAAAGAGCTTTTAAGGGGCTTATAACATTTACAGATAGGAAATATCTCATGCAAAACATTGTGTAAATGTAAAGAATTCAGAGCCATGTGAATTAATTTTTCTTTGAAATACAAATTGAATATGAAACTATGAGAAAAGCCACTTGGGATAAAGTATAGATCACACAATATTAAAAAGGATCTTCAAATATTGTCTGCATATTACTTTTAATAAGATAATATAAATGGATTCAACTCAACATGCACTTTGTTTTAATGTGTGTTAGTCACAGTCAAATGATCATTTCTTTTTTTATGGCATAAATAACATGTTTTTTTAAATTGAAATAATTGAAATTGATTCTATAAATGTTATTGACTACAATTTGCATAAGTGTTTTCCACAAGCCTTTATTATTTCCTAAATATGTTGCTACAAAAATTAAGTGAAGATATAATAGATTAAAACACATGTAGAAAGAAGTGTGCTAAGATGGTTGATTATTGGTTAATAAAGGCATAGTGAGAGACAATTTTGCCAGCTCTATTGACTTTTTCTTCCTTTTTATATGCCCGTCATCTCCTTAAAATATATCCCTCTAATCTTTATTAAATATATTCAAATTCGTAATATAAGGAAAATGTACTGCCTACTAACCAGATGCACTACTTCTCTATATTTAAGTTACTGTACTTTATCTTCCCATATTCTCCACAAATTTCTTGAAAGAGTAAACCACAATTGTCTATACAGCTGTTTCTCCTTATTTCAATGCAATTGCACTTCTGCCCCATACTCTCCTCCTAAATTTAAGTTTGAAAATAATTTGCAAAGCAAATCACTTACACAAATTGATTTATAAGTTTGTTTATTATTACTGGCCATTATTTTATTCTTAAGATGCTCCCATCTGCACCTATCCCTAAATACGGGTATCCTTAAGTTTTGATTCTATTTTCCATTTTCTATTATATTACAGATTGAAAATATCTCATGAAAAACATTGTGATGAACATAAAGAATTCAGAGCCGTGTGAATTAATGTTTCTTTAAAATACAAATTGAATATGAAACTATGAGAAAACTACTTAGAAGAAAGTATAGATCACAAAATATTAAAAAAGTATCTCCAAATATTGTTCAAATTCTGCACACAAATCATGGTCTTTGTGGTTATAATACTATCACATAGCAATCTCATTCACTATAGCATCTTCAAAAGTCATCTATGTAATATGATTTGTACAACAATGTTTCTTTTTCAGACTTTTGTCTTAAGATTTTTCTCATATAACCAATTCATAATTAACATATTCCTTTAGATATGTTCAGTGCCATCTTGAAATAAAAATTATTAGAACTGAATTCTGATCTTCACATTGAAAAAAGCAGGCATCTGATGCATATATTACTTCTATTATTTGTAGCCTATCACCTAGCATTGAAGCTAACATAATTTTTATGTAGCAGCTATTAGTTGTAAAATTTTATTTAATTCATAAACATTTTGCTATTATATAATTAAATATGTATTTTGTTGACAGATACTGTAATATGTACTTAAATATCTGTGTATACCTTACCTTAACTGCTTTTACAGTACAAGAAAAAGTGAACAAAAACACACAAAGAAGATAAGAATAAAATTTTCAGAGGTGATATGTGAGTTGACAGCATTGATAGTGATGATGGTTTCATGGATGTATACTTCTCTCCAGACACATCAAGCTGTATATGTTAAATGCCTACAGCTTTGTATGTGTCAATCATACCTCGGTAAAACAGTTTTGTTTTGTTTTTAGCTATCTTCAGTTTTAGCTTACTAAGTGCCCAATTTTGAATGGTATAGTATAAATTATTTTTGAATGAAATTTGAAGAAGTCTGGTCAATTTTGGTTAGTTACTACTCCAAGAAAGTCTACAAAATATAATCAAAACCATAGTTATGAACATTAATGAAAATATACTCTAGTGCAACCTTTTAATTTCCTCTATATATTTTTTATTGATTTTGATTTGGGAAAAACATTTTATCTGTAATCAACCCTATTTTGTTTTACTATTGCTCAGTATAAAATCGGAGTATACACTCAATTTAATATTGGATCATTAAGGCTTTAGGGACTACTAATAACATGGAATTCCTCTAATAGACACAGTTGGCTAAAACAGGTCATATGGTTTTCTAAGGGTATATAAACATGTGACATAATGTGTATTACACTGACATTTTGTCAAGTCATTTAAAAAGAGAATAAAATGGCAATGTAATTGGAATTAATAATAGAGAAGTGAATGGCACATTTCATCTAAACTCATCAAATTAGAATTATTTAAACCTATTTCTTCTCTGGCTGTAAACATCAGCTTTATTTGGCTGCTATTTAATAGATTTTATACACAGATTTCCGAAAAAAAACAAAACAAAAAAACCCAAACTCATATCAGAATCCTAAACCACAAATTAATGAACTATACATCAAATGATATGGCTGAAAATAGATTTTCTATAAAAACTCTGTGATCACTTATTATACATCAAGTTGACAATGCACTATAGAACTGTATGCCTGAGACCTATGTAATCCTTGCTAACAGATGTCACCCCAATAAGTCTAACAATAAAAATAAATTTAAAAAAATTATAAAAATGAACATTCTGGGAGTTCCCTGATGGTGTAGTGGCTTAAGGCTTCGGCGCTGGCACTGTCAGCGCTGCAGCCTGGGTTCAATTCCCAGCCAGGGAGCTACCCACATACCAAAAAGCAAAAAAAAAAAAAAAAAAAAGAAAATTCTGAATATAGAGTTCTATGTTACCTTTCTAAATAATTATCAAAGCTGTTTCTCTTCTTTCTTTCTTTTCTATTAAAGAAAATACACCAAAACATGGTTTTATAGTGCTGATATGTAAACATAAGATGAAGTCTATTGAGTTCGTCACATGTTGGGGATACCACTGGATTGTTTCAAGAGCAGTAGCTTGATTGAAGGCTGGAGAGGGAGGGTGAAATTCCAGAGAAAGACGTCCGAAATGGAACATCCGTGGTATGATTTCTCCTTTCTGCATTGTGTTTTATTAAATTTTTTGAAAAGAAAAAAAACTCTGTGATCCATTTCTCTATATTTTATTATATATGACAGTTCTCCATGTTTTATTATAAAATAGCCCCAAAATAACAGCAAAGACTGTTGCTGAGAGCAGAAACACATACATACAATTATAATTCATCAGCATTGGTTAGGAAAGTTTTAAAAAATAGAAAAAGTATGTGTTACTCTCCAGTAGGATCACTTCGAATTTTTCTTTCATCAGAAAATGTTTATGAAAATAGTCACCATCAACTGTGTGCAGCTTTAATTTGGAGGACATGAGTGGAGAGTTGGAGAAAGATAATACGTGCCCGTGCTTACCTTTCAGTGCGCAAAGTTTAAAACTTTTTTTTTTTTTTTTTTTTTTTTTTTTTTTTTTTTTTTTTTTTTTTTTTTTTTTTTTTTTTTTATCGAACCCAGGCCGCAGCGCTGACAGCGCCAGTGTGGAAGCCTTAAGCCACTACACCATCAGGGAACTCCCAAGTTTAAAACTTTCAAGCTTAAGTTTAACTACAAATGAGAAAAGGATAAAACAATAGTGATGTACAAAACATCATTGTACAAATGCATTTGTGCACCATTTGGGGATGCAGGTTTATTTTGATTTTTGTTTTGGGTTCTGCAATTTGACAAATGCCTTGACTGAATTAAATATTAATAATAGGTCCTATTTGCAAGTTTATGGGTAAGTAAGATACCTCTTTGAAAACTGATTTATACTGACTTACAAGTTTGTTGTTCATGGTTACTGATGCATGTTTAAATAAGTTTTATTTATGTTACTTCTAATAGGACACCTCTGAAAACTATGCATTCTAAATTTATTTAATGATCTATACATAGAAGTTTCTTTCGGAGGCACTAAAAAGGGTATCCTTTTTTTGTCATAAGTTCTAAAAATATTTAATGTTAAATAATTTTCTGGAACTGTAGTAGTTAACAAGTTTAGATAATTCTTTTTATAGTCTTTGTAAAAATATCCTTGGTGAGCTTAGTTGAATTTTAAAGTAGACTGTTTATCATGCCATAGTTATTTTAAAATATTTCTTTCAACTCCAATATCTAGAATATTTGTCTGTCTTCTCCTAAATGTCTCTTTGATTATTGTCCATGTCTTGCATTTTAGAGGCATCCTGTCATTCTATTTTGTATAAAAGAACTAAGGAGGATACAAATTTTAATGTCACACAGAGAAGTTTGTCTGTGTTGTGATTTGCAGAGCTGAACTTTTCAAGCCAGTCAGTAAATAAACTGGGTTTGTACTGAGTTGCAAAGGTAGTAGTAAACCTTCAACAAAATTAAAGTAGAAAGGAAATATTTGTAGAAACCAAGGCAATACATTTTAATATATAGATAAAATAGGTAATTTCCAAGGAAAATACATTTTAGTAATAATGACCCAAAAATCGTAGATAAAGCAACCTAAAAAAATTAGAAAAAGTTAACACTCATCTACTTCAAAAGCATCTAAATTACTTGGATGTAAGAAAATGCTGTGTAACTATATATTAAAATCTCAATACAGTAACAGAAAATATTGATAAATTAAACAACCTAAAGTTTATCTAAAAAACAAAAGTTACAAGCAAACCCGAAGATATATAATAAACTGGGGAGAAAATATTTGTGACATATACAACATATAAAGGAATAATAGTCTTTTTGAAATACTTAACAATTTGAGGAAAAAAGATAGAAAAATGTATAGAAGATACGAAGTGACAATTCACCCACCAAGGATACTGCGCACTTACGTTACTGAGTTGTTGGTACAGTACTGCCAATGGATACACATGTGGCAGGTTCCTGAAGTTAATTGTCAGATTATGCGTATCTTGGCATGCCAACATATGAACACGGAGGCAAGTTTGTGAACTTAATTGTCAGAATTTGAGTATGACGAGAGCTCTGTTGGCCATTCCAGATAAAGAATTCCAAAACTGCTTTGAAGGGTGGACTAGGCACTGGTGTTGGTGCATAGCTCCCCAAGGGGAGTGCTTCAAAAGTGATGGTAGTGATATCAGCAATGAGGTGTGTAGCACTTTTTCTAGGATGAGTTCAAAAACTTAATTGTCTGAACTTGTAAAAAAATCCCAATTTTCGTATACCATGGTATTATTTTGCACTTTTTCTAAGATGAGTTCACAAAATTAATACTCTGAACTTTTATGTGTTTAAGGACTCAGTTCATAAAAAATGTCCTAAGGAGGCAATCTATAGAGACAGAAAACATAGTTGCTTGGGGCTGTGAGAGGAAATGAAGTCAATTGTAAAGAGGTATAAGGAATATCATTGAATTGATGCAATTTTTTAAAATTATGGTGATGGTTGCACAGATTGGTATATTTACTAAAAATCACTTAACTGTACACTTCAAATAAGTGAGTTTTATAGCATGGCAATTATAACTCAATCATTGAAAAAGCAACTGACAATTGTTGGCTTTCTATTTTTGCAAAGAGATGAATTTACCAAAAACAACAACCAAAACAAAACAAAAAAACCCAGCCCTTTTGTAAGCAGTGCTGTCCTGGAGCTCACCACACACCAAGCAGTAGATAGTGGCAATAGGGTCCCCAGCTTCAGACACAACAGATGCATGCTGGTCATTTTCTTGAGCAGAGCTAGGTGCCACCACACAACATCTCACCAAAATAGTAACTTTGAATCCAGTAATTCTGTCTCTCTCTTCCCCATCCTTAGCTTTCTGCATACACAGATAGGAGAGGAAAGGACTGAGTGTTATGAGTCACAGTGTAAGTTACTGACTTAGAAACTTTGCAGGAAGTGTCTAATACCATGTTTGAGGCTCATTTTACCGTGAAGGGTGTTTCTTCTGTTCTCAGCTTTGTGACCTAGTTGACAATTTGGGGATGATAAGAAAATAGGCTCTCCACCATGATTATGTGAAAAACTGAAATTTTATGCAGTATTTCTTCTAAAAATAAAACATATGCTGTGATACTAGGGCATTTCTTGTTCATTTAAAAAAATACAAACTAAGATTCAACTAAAAAGAAAAATAATAAAATCAGTTGTTAAAGTGAAGTAACATATGAATCAGACAGAGAGCATATTCGTTTTCTATTGTTGCTGTTACAAATTACTACAGATTTAGTGGTTTTAAACAATACAAATGTAGCATCTTACAGTTCTGTAGGATAGAAGTCAAACACAGGTCTCACTTGGCTAAAATTAATGAATAGGCAAGTCTGTATTCCTTTCTGGAGGCTCTATGAGAAAATTCATTTCTTTGCTTTCACCAGCTTCCGGAAGTCACTGTAGTTCTTGTCTTCTGGATACTTTCCTATATGTGTGTGTGGGGGGTGGGGGGGCGGCGGGGAGAGAGAGAGAGAGAGAGGGTTTTTTTCAAACCCATTGTCATAGGCTCTCCATTAGTGGGTCCTTACATGTTCTTTTTAAATATTTCTGAGCATCTAGTGATGGGCAAGCATGGATACAAAAATACAAAATGTTTAAATAACAACCCATAATAAATATAATATTATCTCACTCAAAATATTTTCCCACTCTAATTTAAATTGCTACAGAAAAATAATATCATGTGGCTACACAAACACATACTGGGGTGCCAAATACAAACACACACACACACACACACACACACACACACACACACATACACACATTTAAAGATATGTTTTCTATGTATTACTTTTCAAAGTTGAATTGAATTAAAGTAGCAATGTGTAATATGACATTTGCTTATAACATGGCGTTAATTGAATAACGGCTAGTGTCATCATGCGACAGGCAGGACAGTCAAAGAAAATGGTAGACGCACAGTTGCCAGGACAATGGATAGGACAAAGAGGTAGGGTTGAGTTTCCCCCATGTTCTCCTGACTTAACACCGACTTCACTTCTACCTATGGGGGACATTAAGGAGTGTGGTGTACTGTAAAAAACCAGCTACACTGCTAGTACTTCCGTAAGAAATTGAAATGGCATGCACAGTGATACAAGTGGATACTTGGGTCAACATTGCTCAAGAAGTAGTTTGCTGTAATCAAAAGTATCTGGATGCTTGATGGTAACCACTTCGAGTGTCTCTTGCAACTGCAGAAGTCAAACATGAGTTGTATTCATGTTTTGTTATTGGTATATAGTGAGTATTACAATTTTAGTACAGCATTTTCCTTTCTTTAAATGTGTATACATTTTTGACACCCTCTGTATATTCATATCCCTAGACATAACATATGTGCATGGATCTTAAAATATAAGTTTAATACCACTTGCAACAATGCAAATTTGTTCCCAGCTTTGTAAGTTTGGAGATGTGCATATGTAGCAAGAGCCGTTCTGGAGTCTAAGAGAAATTCAGACTTGCCTGTGCATAGAGATGAACATCATATACTTCCAGACATCCATTTCAATGAGGTTTTACATATAAGAACTCCTAATTTTCACTGAAGAGGAGGGATTTTATCTGAAGTAACCCATGGTAGGGACTGATGAGAATGAGGGAGGCTTGTGATAAAATCTGTTTCACTTTGCCATTGAGATGAGTATTGAACCCTGATGGAGAAAAGTGTTATAGGCAGAAGAAAAAAGATGGGAGGGACAGTACAGCTGGAAATTCTATCGTCAGGAAAATGACTGTATTTTAATTCTAGCTGTGGAACATAAGATATATCACATAATCTTACTTTGTGTCTCATTTTTCTCACCTATAAATGGGATAACTTCATCTATTGGAATCCAAGATGCTAGCTAATGTGCAGCCTCAACAAGTAGAAAAATTGTCTGTCTGTTCACATTGAAGAGAAAAAAATAAATTAAAAAATTGTGTACAAGCAGCCAATTAAGAACAATTCCTCTAACAAAAATATAATTAAGAGTATTTTTCTTTTCACACAAGTCTGATTGCTTCAAGATAGCTGGCATTTGTTTGGGAAAGAAGAGAATAAAATTTTAAAAAAGTAAATGAATTATATTTTATAATTTTGTCTACTATAGAATTTCTGCATGGTTAGGGATACATGGTACTTACTAGAAACAAATAAGCCCACAAAACTAAAAACTAGAATTAAAATGTATTTTGACTGTACAGGTTTTAAAGAAGTCCCAAGTTCTCAGATTTGCATGCATATGGGAGGTAGCCTTCTGCCTTAATATTCAGTTTAAGTGGCCTCAGAGGAAAACACAAAGGACATCCCAGAAAGCAGAGCACAGAGTCCAAAAGAGAACAAACAAGAGAATTTTTTCCAGAAAGCAAAATTAGCTGGTAACCAAGGATCTTCTTCCATTTTTCAGTTCCAGTTGGCAGAAATTCACCATCGTTCTTGTGTGTCTCCATATTTCATTCTCAAAAGATGAAAGTTAGGTTCAATGACTCTGTTCCTGCAAGATACATTGCATGTTCTATAAGGTGAGAGCAAATTATTTGTCTTCTTAGTCCATATATTCCAGCACCACAGCTTCATTTAATTGGATGCAGGAACTTGATGGAAATCTCTTAGATTTTCATCAGGGAAAGAATGAACATGTTTTATATATGAGGCAAAAATGATATGATATTTCAAGAAAAGAAGAGCAGACTGTGGTAGGATCTGGTAGCATAAGAAGCAGACCATTTCCCCTTACTAATGAGGCTTCTCGGGTCTGAGACATTATCATGTGAGAGAAGTAAATCCAGTGAAATGTGAACAGGATCTCCTTAGTCACAACTTTCTATGTGTGATTCTCTCCTTCTTCCCCAACTTCTGGCTGGATATTGATGCTCAAGGCAATATTGTGTTGAAGAGGGAAGAACTTATATCAGCCTCGTTCCCTGAATGATTGAGTGGAATTGAGTGCTAATCAGGAATCCTTTATTTAGACTCATAAATAAGGAATTAAATTCTATTACTTTAAGTAAACCACTGTAACCTGGGGCCTTATCTGTTACAGAAACTCACATGACTTTAATCACTCTGCCTTATGGGGCCAGTTGAGAGAATTGCATAAACTAATTTATGTAAATTCTAAATAAGTTGGTCTTATTCTTTTAATAAAGAGGGCACATGCAGTGCTTTTTAGGATGCTCAATAAAATATAAATAGTTTATTAAAATTATATGTGATCTATAACTAATAAAATTGGGAAAAATAATATTTCTATCTAGTGAAAAATATAAACATATAACTGTGGCAAGAATTCATTACACATTAAATTGTAATGATGGCCAATGTTCAAACAATTTTATAATTAGCCCATTTAGTGTGACTTCTGGTTTCTGAGCATCTCTGTAACCCAAGAATAATTAAGTTTAACCTATCAACTCATGAGTTTTAAAGTCAATACTTTCAGCATAAAATTTTATTCTCCTATTTATTTAATATTAATACATCAGCAATTATTCCCTGGAACAGGAGCATCTGCTTTTCTACATATATAAAAATAAGATGTCATTTTGCAGGGAAAATTTTATATTATACTCTAAAAGGAATATTTTCAGAATAAGAATATAATAAGAATATGTATTCATAAATATGTAAATAGGCAAACATGATTATAGACAAATATATTTTTTCAAATATTAAACAGTTCTACATATGATACTCAATGGTCCTTTAGAATACTTCAGAGGACATGTTATTAGTTATATGTTATCATATTTAATAAAAAATTAGTGTAGCTCAGGCATATTAATATTGTACTCCAACAGAACACTTTCGTGTGAGCTTTATTGCTTAAACTGTGGAAAGGTCACACATTTATAATGTATTAGCATGTTTTAAAATAATTACATTTTCCTTGTCAGGTGGGAAAATAGAAATAAAGATAAGATCTGTAATAAATACAATTAAATTTAACCTTCTTAATGAAATATTAGTCATGTAGGATTTGCATTCAGCATTTATTAAAAAGGTATTCCTTATATGCATATTTGTTTAAATTATTCAATGTAAAAAAATTATGACTCATTTCTTGCATTCTAGACATCAATTAGCATGTGTTTTTCAGGTAGCCGCATGTAAATTTTGAAATGTCAATTCAAACATGGCACATCAAAATGAGAACTCATTATTCTTAGTTTCCTGTTTATGTTATCAATAGATACCATTATACCCATTCATAACTATTTGCAAAATACCTCTTTCCTGCAAAATGTATTTTTCCTGGATGAAGCATATAGGCTGGAAGGGAAGGCACAATTTGAAAAAAGAGTCCATAACCACTGCTTTATTGTAATTGCACTTGATCTGCTCAAAATTTTATTTCCATTATTCAAATGTATCTTCATAAGAAAGATAAATACTCAGACACCCATATCTCTAACTAAACTTTTAGAGAAAGTCAGTCCATCAGAAATGGTCCTTGAGAAAAAAATGCAATAGTGAAAATCTAGAAGCACTCTTAAATGTGTTAAATATTTCCTCCACCATATGACACACTTCAAATTGGGTTATCACCACTAACCCCAATAGTGTTTCACTTAAAAATAATGTGCAAAAAAAACATTAAAGGGGAATTTTACTTTGTATTTCTATTTCCATTGTACCTTATATCAGATGTTTCATTAATATTAGCTGTACTTGAAACTGCAGTTAAAGTGATTGACAAAGATAACTAACTGAACTATATAAACATGATGGCATTGCATGGGCTTTGAGTGTTATTATTTGATAGAAAAATCACCTTGCTGGTGCAGTGGTTTTTGTTTGGCATTAAACCTCCATGGCTCAAAATGATACTTTGGATATCTTCTCCATGCCTTCTACATTCCTAAGAAAGCAAAGATAGAAAATGACAGGGTCTAATAGCTACATAGTTATATGCATTCTCTTCTTTAATTATAGAACTCTCTTACTAATAGCAAAGGTATCTTCTTCCTTTGTATCTTTTTGTTTGCCGTGTGTCCAAATTCATGTACCAATATGCCTGTTATTGGTTATTTCTAAATAGGAATGACCATCTCCTACCCTACTTCTATATCTCTTAGCCTTTCCTGGTGGAAGACAAAAATCATAGCAATCACTGTGAACATAGAGCTAGAAACAGCATATTTACAGTGAAGGACCTGCTCTAATAGCTGCAGAACATCTTCAAATGAACCACTCCTTTACAGAAAAATAACATCTATTCTTCAATAATTCGCAGGTATTTTTTGTGTTTTTCTTCTTACCACATTACAGAGTAACAGCTCTGTGTGGAATCAAGAATTTGGAAGTACTATGATAACTTTGATTGTGACAAACAGTCTGTGTAAAAGGGCAGATTGCCTCGAAGCGTTAATTGAATAAATGAGAATTGAGCAACTGTTGCCTTTTCCACATTGTCTACTTTCCCCCAACCCTAACCACTCTGTAAAAAAAAAAATTATTGCTTCTAGCCATGTTAGCATTAAAACCTCCTAGGGAGATCAATTATAAGCATTGGATAAAATGCACAAATAAGTTATTTGAAGGCTTTAGAGTACAATAAAGACAGGCTAAACTTGAGTGATCAATATCTCATAAAGAGGATGACGCTAAAACTGTGATTTCATTCAGGGCATTTGTGACTTAACTGTTCAGGGAATAGAAACAGTAGGAAAGAGTACCCTGAGATTTTTGGCTTTCTTATTGGGATGAGACAAAAATTGAAGCTCTAGATGGCTAAAGTGACCTGATCTTGTGTTAAAGGAACAACTAAGAAATTAGCCTGATATCTGCATGTCATTCGCCATTGAAACTTTTGTGAACATCTAAGTTGATGATACTATACTGAGTCAAAATAAACTCAGTGCAAGAAATATTATATGACATATAAAGGAACATTTCACTATGATAAAAATTCAATTGAGAAAAAAACAATAAAATTCTTAAATTGTAATGTAATCACATAAATTCGAAATGTATACTAAAGTATCAACTGATAAATGTAAGTTGAAATTTTAAAATACTGAATTATTGTTGGAGATGTCAATGTAATTTTTTCCATAACATAGAAAAATCAGACAAAATTTCTGGATAGATAATATTTAAATAACAAAATTAACAAAGATTATAATATTCATAGATAGATATATCCCTCAACAATAAAATTATATTGAAAAAATATGGAAACTTTTAATACTGATTACATATAAATTTATTTCAAAAATTAAAGCCATACAAAAAATATTTATTAACTACAATGAAAGCAATCAAAATCAATATGAAAACTATCACACAAGACCATTTTAATAAACAAAGCAGTTTTAAATATCTCCCTTGCCATCTTTTAATGAAGTAACCACAGAATATTTTGAATCAAATAATGCAAATAAAATGTGTATATTTTACATACAGCAAATATTTTTAATCCAATAATAATGCAAGTAAAATATGTCATAGCTTTTGGAGACCAACTAAATCTGTCTTCAATGGGAAACATATGGCCTTAAGTGCATGGCAGAAATTCTGTGACTTAAACATTTAATTATCAAAGTGTAGTGGGTTGAAAGGTAGCCTTTAGAAAGGTATGTTAACATCCTAATTCCCAGAAACTGTGAGTGTTACCCTATTTAGAAAATGGGTCTTTGCAAACATGACTAAGTTAAGGATCTTGAGAGGAAGAAATCATGTTGGATATTCCCTTCTCTTAATCAAATGACAAATATTCTTACAAAATACGCACATGGGAGATTTTGCAGACTGAAGTTAAAAAGACAGTGTGACTACAAAGGAAGAGATTGAAAGGATGCATCCCAGCTGAGGAATATCTGGTGCCATAAAAAGCAGGAAAAGGCAAAGACCAGAACGTCTCAAAGAGTCTTTGGAAGTTACACAGAGCTACTAACACCTAGATTTTGGACTTCTGGTATCCAAAATTATGAGAGAAAAAATTTATGTTGTTTTAAACCACCAAAATCATTCAGCAACCATAAGAAACTAATATACTAATATATAAAGTTAGAAAAAGCAAAGCAAAATAACTCCAAGGGAAGTAGAAGAAAATTCTGATAAATATGAGATCTGAAAACATTTTTTAAAAACAAAAATTTATAAATAAAAATAAATTTTATTGTATTAACAAAACTGATAAATTACACATATTTCCTATACCAGGCATAAAAAGAAGCATTATTACATATCTTACTGATAGATAAAATTAAGAAAATAATAAGTGTAATTTGTATATAAAAATTTTTCTTAAAAATATAATTGATACAAAAATAAATAGGAAATCTGAATAATCTTCTATTAATAAACTGTGTTTGTAATATTGTCTTCTCACAAAGAAAACTTGTCTCAAATGAACATAACTTGTGGATTTCTTTGAACTTTTAAGAAGAAAAGACTTACTTTATACCAATTCATACAGATAATAGAAAAAGATACCCTTCCCACCTCATTGTGTAAGGTCAGCAGAACATGGCTTTAATATACAAATAAATTATTCACTGTAAATACAAATGAGATACGCACAACCATTCCACTAACATTCAGAATATCAAACATGTGTTCAATTTTGTCACCTCTATTATCGTGCTCCATCCACATTGTTAGTAACTTCCTACATATCCTCAACAAACTGCACTGCTAATATTATGTTTCACTGTGACTAAATAGCTGTGTTATTCCCCCTTTTTTTACATGAGTGCAGGGTACTGCTTAATTATGAAAAGTGACATAATAATGTCCCTACTTAAAAAGATTTTTGGCTATCCTTAATTCTTAGTTTGATCTTTAAAACTTTATTACTTGGCTTTTATCTTTTTATTTTCATTATTTAGCTAACCTTCCAGTTCCTACTACCTGTCAATAAAGCTGTCACACTGAACATTTTAACATCTTACTCTGGTGACTAATTCAAGTAGCAGCACATTAATTGAGATGGTCCATTGCACATATTATTTTTTTTTCTTTTTTATCACAGTTCATGTGTTAGAGGTATATATCTAATCAATTGGTCATATGTAACTGCACTATGAAGAGCACTGACAAAATCCAATTAAGATGAGAGCTGATAAAGCAGAGATTCTGGAATCAGAGCTTAACACCAAGCTGTAATAAAGATTGATTTGTCTCCCTTTGAAAATAATATGAGTATGATGAATTTAGGCATGGATATTTTTGAAGCTTTCTTTATGAGGACAGTATATATCAATCTCAAGTGGACAAATGATATATTCTGGACATTGGTATTGCCTTTGTAATGATCCTTCAAACCCTAACTCATTGTCAGCAACTACTTGCTTGAATGATTAACCCAGTCCAGTCAGAACTGCCAAGAATAGACCTTGATTAGTTTAAGAAAACTATACCATCCCAGGTGCAATGTTTATGATTCAAGGCTATTCAAGTGATCAAATATCTTCAAAAAAGAAGAAAACAAAGCTTTTTCTTAGGAGTTGTCAGAAGAGTTATTCTCCCTCTGCTCCAGCCATGAGTAATAAAACATGCACTGCTGTGTATGGCCGTTAGTGTTTTTGCAACCTTAGACTGAAGTTTAGATTCAATAATGGTAGAAAAATGAGATTCACCAAGAAACATAGCCGGCTCTGTAAAAGAACTAGTTGTCGATTTCATTCAACCTCGAAACTTTTAAAACTCTGAATCTAAAGCTGTCAATATACTGTCACTTGGTTTAAACTAGCTAGAGTTTTCCATTACTTAAAACTAAAGACCGTAGATTAAAATGGAAAGATGTTATCAGAAAGATTTTTGTTGTTTTATTTTTTCAAGGGATTAAAAAAGTGATGTTTTCTAAGAGAAGATTGACTTTTGAAGGAGAACAGGAATTTAATGTGTACTTGCTGACTTAAAGCACCTGTTCAATGCACACATAAATTTGTCAATCATGTCATTGATCAGAAACTCAGATGAGAAAATTAAAACACATAGAGCCCATAAATAACAAGTGAAACATTCTTTTTTCAAGAAATTCCAGAATGAACACAGAGAAGGGTTTTAACTGAACAATGCGGACCGATGGTAATTTGTAGGGGAAAATGAAATAACGATCCTCAAAAGAAAACTACTAGGCAGTAGCCAAAGATGTTCATGGAAAAGCAAGGCAGCACACACACACACACACACACACACACACACACACACACACACGTAAAAGGAAAGAAAGAAAAAAATGTTTAAAGAAGGAAAAATAGGGGTTTCCCTGGTGGTGTAGTGGCTAGGCTTCAGTGCTCTCTGCACCGAGCGGCCTCAGTTCGAGTCCCGGACAGGGCACCACCGAGAAAAAAAAAAAAGGAAGGAAAAATAGTACAATGTTGCCAAATTATGTTGTTAAATAAGAATTAAACTGTTTATTGGATTTAGAGAATCCATGTTATTAATTCCCTTAGAGAGCGTTGTTTCCATAAATAAGATAAGGGTTAGAAGTGAGACAAAGAACTTAAAAGTTTAATAGAAAATGAGAACATAGACACAACACAGATGAGACTGGTAAAAAAGATGCAGAGGGTATAAGATACGTGGGAAGTTAAAGAATTTGCATATGAAGTTGCACAATTGATTTCATGAATTCATTCCAGAAAAAAGTGCTACATACCTCAGTGCTGAGTATCACTATGGTCACCTTCCAAGGACTCCCCTTGGGAAGCTATGCACCGATGCCAGCACCTAGTCCACCTTTCAAAGCAGTTTCGGAACTCTTATTCTGGAATGGCCATCAGAGCTGTCATTGTCCCAAAATCTGACAATTAAGTTGGTGAACTTGCCACCCACGTGCTTAATTGGCAGCACTGTACCAACAACTCGGTAAGTTGTCACAACCTTGGCAAAGTACGACAGCTCTGACAATAAGATAATAAATACCCAAAGTAAACACTTAACCTAAGAAAATATAACATTAAAGTGATCAGTGCTATGTGAAAAAAATAAATCAGAAACAACAGGAAAGGTGAGGAATGGGTTTAATTTTAGTTAAGCATTTCAGGCATGGCTTTATTGTGATAGCAATATGTTAGCAAACGTGCACTGGTGATGAGGGTGCAAGTCTCCAGGATAACTGGGTGAAGAGCATCCCAAGAGGACAGAACAACATCCACAAAGATCCAGCTGGAGGTTCATCTTTTGTTAAGAACAGTAAGGAGGTAGTGTGGCTGAAACCCAGTAAGAATTAGAGAAACAGCAGTAGAAGGGCCAGATTATGTAAATGATTACATAATTTTCCCTGATCATTATTTTCAGCAATAATTTTTTACATCAACGGTTATTATGAGACTATTAAAGTTCTATTTTGAATTATGAAAAAACAGTTCAGAAGGGCATAGATTGTTATTGGGAAATAAAGGCATGTTCAAATCTTAGGCTTTTAGAAAAGAAGGATTGAGGAAAAGCTTTGCCCAATGTAGCTTTTTTTGTAGTTTGCCATTTGAAATGTTAAATCCCAATTGTCTTGTAAATAGTACTCTTTTATTAATAGTATCAGTAATTGAAGATGTCACAGGTGGCCCTTTTGGTAGGAAGACAAACCTATCTTGGCACCACAGAGCTACTCAAAGAGATCACCACGGGTCACTCTTCCGTAACAATGTTTCCTATGCACCTTCTTTCTTGGCCATTAGCTTTTCACGTGCTTTTCTTCACACTGCTGAACTTCTTTGTTGTATGTAAATGTAGCTTGTGGTGTGCGCTTTCCCTCCTGTTGCCCATGACTGAGAACAGATGTTATGTGCTTTTATAATTGTCTTCAGGAAATCTCAATCCTTTAATGGCACTCTGTACCTTTTGTAATCAAGAGGGTTAGGTGCATGCTTAGAGGCCCATAAAGGAGAAAACGTCTTTTTATATCAGATAGTTTGATAGAACCCTTGGGCATGCTGTTACCTAAGTAACACAAATAAAGGGTTTTCACAACAGGTATTAATGCCTTACTGAAAAAAGTAAGGACATTTGGCTTCTTGTGGAATAGGCAAGCACTGAGCTATGGAAGGTAAAAAGGTTTTTTGATGAAAGAAAATTTTTCTTCTCCTCACTCAAGCTTTCTCACTCAAAGTAAGTTAATTCTTAGTCTTCAATTACATAATAAAAACTAAATAAACAGTGGATTATTTTCAAATTTGAGTCATCAAAATTCAAAATATATTTTCATAAATTGTAATTCTTCTAATTGAATCAAATAGAATAATATAAATGAAATCATGACGATGTCTGCATGAGAAATTCTATGAGAATGCTGGGTTGTTCTTTCTAGAGAACTGTGGATAAACTTATTTGGATAAATTATGAGCAATTTAATTATGGCTGAATAAAAACAATTTCACTGAAAACTTTTTATTCAGGCATAGAATATAGACTCAGATTAATGCAAATAAACTTGTTCACTTTGTGCTTCCCCAAACTAAAGCAAAGTCTGACTAGAGGGAACTCACAGTTCTTAAAATTGACCTAACCATTTAAAGAAATCCCACACTAAAGGGTTATTGTAACTAGAACTCCAATGCTCTCATTCTTATTTCCAACACTGATATTAGTAATGATAGCTTCACGTGTGAGGTGTTTTCGTATGTGGGGGACAGTTACCAAGCTCTTTACAACTATCTCACTCCTTGCAGCAACGCGAAGCAGCAGTAGAATCGGGAGTATACACCAACCCTTAACCCCTCACATATGTGATTTCTCCAGAACCTTCTTTTGATCATTTCCTGGTTAGTATTCAATTCTTTTTTTTTTAATTAAATTTATTGGGGTGACATTGGTTAGTAAAATTACATAGGTTCTAGGTGCACAGTTCTTCACCATGTATGTGTTGCATTGTGTTCTCACCATCCAGGGTCAGTTCTCCTTCCACCACCATGTATTTGAATCTCCCTTCCGCCTTCTCCATCCCCTTTCCCCCTTTCCCTTTGGTAATTATTATACTAAACTATCATTTATGTCCATGAGATTTTTTTTTCTATTTCAATTGTTTATTTCTTCTGTTCTTTAAATTCCACATATAAGTGAGATCATATGGTATTTGTCTTTCTCAGTCTGACTTATTTCTCTAAGCATGGTATCTTCCAGCTCCATTTATGTTGCAGCCGAAGGTAAGATGTTGCTCTTCTTTATGGCTAAGTAATACCCCATGGTGTAAATGTACCACAGGGCCTTTATCCAATCATTTGTTAAGGGCAATTCAGGTTGTTACCATATCTTGGCTATTGTGACTATGTTGCAATAAACATAGAGGTGCATATATTTTTTTAAATTAGTGTTTTGGATTTCTTGGGATAAATATTCAGGAATGGAATTGGTATATCATAAGGTAGTTCCATTTTTAATTTTTCGAGAAAACTCCATACTAATTTCCATAGTGGCTGGACAAATTTTCAGTCCCACCAACAGTGCACAAGGACAAGGGATCCCTTTTCTCTACATCCTCACCAACACTTGTGGTTGGTCAATTTATTGATGATAGCCATTCTGACAGAAGTGACATGGTATCTCATTGCTATTTTGATGTGCATTTCTCTGACAATTAGTGATGGTGAGCATATTTTCACGTGTCTATTGCTCATGTGTATGTCCTCTTTGGAGAAATGTCTATTTAGGTCTTTTGCCTATTCTTTAATTTTTTTATTTTTTATTTTTTATTTATTTATTTTTGCTTTTTTGGTGTTGAATTGTATGAGTTTCTTATAAATTTTGGATATTAACCCTTTATTGGATGCCTCATTGGCAAATATCTTCTCCCATTCTGTAGGATGTCTTTTCATTTTATTGATTGTTTCTTTCACCGTAAAAAAAAAAAAAAAAAACTTTTTAGTCTGATTCAGTCCTATTTGTTTATTTTTTTCTTTTCTTGCCCTTGCCCAAGGAGATATATCATTGAAGGTATTGCTAAAGGTAAAGTCTGAGAGGTTACTCCCTATATTTTCTTCTAGGAATTCTATGGTTTCAAGTCTTATATTCAGGTCTTTAATCCATTTTGAGTTCATTTTTGTGTATCATGTAAGAAGGTGGTCCAATTTCATTTTTTTGCATATATCTGTTCAGTTTTCCCAGCACCATTTGTTGAATAGACTGTCTCTACCCCAATGTAAATTCTTGCTTCCTTTATCATAGATTAATTGTCCATATAGACATGGATTTATTTCTGGGCTCTTTATTCTGTTCCATTGATCTATGTGTCTGTTTTTATGCCAATACCATGCTGTTTTGATAACTGTGGCCTTGTAGGATAACGTGATATCTGGTAATGTGATTCCTCTGACTTTATTCTTTCTTCTCAGGGTTGCTGTGGCTATTCTAGGACTTTTATGGTTCCATATAAATTTTAGGACTCTATATTCTATTTCTTTGATGATGTCATTGGTATTTTGATACAAATTGCATTGAATCAATAGAATGTTTTGGATAGTTGGACATTTTAACTATATTAATTCTCTTTATCTGTGAGAATGGTATGTGTTTCCATTTATTTGTGTCTTCTTTGACTTCTCTCTTCGGTGTCTTATAATTTTCTGAGTACAGTTCTTTTTCTTCTTTGGTTAAATTTATTCCTAGATATTTTATTTTATTTTATTTTTTATGCAATTATAGATGGAGTTGTTTTCTTAATTTCTCCTTTTGCTAGTTTGTTATTGGTATATAAGAATGCAACCAATTTCTGGATAGTAATTTTGTATGCTGCTACTTTACTAAATTCATTTATCAGTTCCAAAACTTTTGAGGTCAAATCTTTGGGGTTCTCTACATATAGCATTATGTCATCTGCAAATCATAATTCTTCTTCTTTTCCTATTTGGATGCCTTTTATTTGTTTTTCTTATCTGGTTGCTGTGGCTAGAACTTCCAGTACTATGTTGAATAATGGTGGTGACAATGAATGCTTTTAATTTTCCCCCATTGAGTATAATGTTAGCTATGTGTTTATCATATATAGCTTTTATTGTATTGAAATATGTTCATTCTATTCCCACTTTGCTGAGAGTTTTTATCATAAATGGCTGCTGGATTTTGTCAAATGCCTTTTCTGTATCTATTGAAATGACCACATAATTTTTGTTTTTCATTTTGTTTATGTGATGTATCACATTAATTGATTTTTATTATTGAACCAACCTTGAATGCCAGGGATGAATCCCACTTGATGATGATATGTGATTTTTTTAATGTATTGCTGAATTCAATTTGCTAATATTTTGTTAAAAATTTTTTGCATCTATGTTCATTAGAGATATTGACATATAGGCTTTTTTGCCTTGTTTTAGTTTGTTTTTTTGTTTTGTTGATTTTTAGTGTCTTTATCTGATTTTGGAATCAGGGTCATGGGACCTCATAATAAGTTTGAGAGTCTGATTTCTTCTTGGATTTTTTGAAATAGTTTTAGGAGAACAGGTGTTAGTTGTTTTTTTAATGTTAGGTAAAATTCACCTGTAAAGTCATCTGATCTGGTCCAGGACTTTCTTTTTTGTTGGGAGCTTATTGGTTGCGGCTTCAATTTTTTTTTTTTTAACAGGTGAAACAAAGTGATAGTTTATTGAAGAGAAACTACTTCTTTGGAACTCCAAAGAGGTAGGAATGGGCTCAGGCAAGGAAAGTGGCTTAAGAGCTGATTCAATTTCATTGTTAGTAATTGATCTGTTTAGATTTTCTGTTTCTTCTTAATTTGACCTTAGATGCTTGTACGTTTCTAAGAATCTATCCATTTCTTCTAGATTGTCCAATTTGTTGGCAGTATAGTTGCTCATAATATTTTCTAATTATTTCTTGTATTTCTATGGTGACTGTTTTCATTTCTCTTTCATTTCTGATTTTATTTATTTGGTTCCTCTCTCTTTTTTTCTTGAGGAGTCTGGTTAAAAGTTTGTCAATTTTGTTTATCTTTTCAAAAAATCAGCTCTTAGTCTCAATTTTATTTCCAATCTGATTTTTATTATTTCCTTCCTTGTACTTATTTTGAACTTTGTTTGCTGTTTTTCTTTTTCCAGTTTCTTTAGGTGTAAAGTTAAACTGTTTATTTGAGAGTTTTCTTGTTTCTTTAGGTAGTCCTACATTTCTATGAATTTCACTCTCAGAACTGCTTTTCCTGTGTCCCAAAGATTTTGGTAGTTGTATTTTTATTCTCATGTGTCTCAAGATACCTTTTGATTTCTTCCTGAATCTCATTGTTGACCCATTCATTGTTTAGTAGCATATTGTGTAGCCTCATGCGTTTGTGTGTTTTTCAGTTTTTTTCTTGTAATTGATCTCTAGTTTTATACTGTTGTGGTCAGAGAGGGTGCTTGATATGATTTTAATTTTCTTAAATTAATTGAGGCTTGTTTTGTGGCCTAACATGTGGTCTATCTTGGAAAACATTCCATGTGTATTTGAAAAGAATATATATTCTGTTGTTCTGGTGTAACACTCCGAAAATATCAATTAAACCCATCGGGTCTAGCATGTCATTTAAAGTAACTGTATTTGTGTTGATTTTCTATCTGGAAGGTTTGTCCAATAGTATCAGGGAGGTGTTAAAGTCTCCTACTGTGATTGTGTTACTGTTGATATCTGCCTTTATGTCAGTCAATATTTGCTTTATGTATTTAGGTGCCCCTATGTTGGGTGCACAAATATTTATAAGAATGATGTCCTCTTGTTGGATTGATTTCTTTATAAATATGTAATGTGCTTCTTTGTGTCTTGTTATAGTCATTGTTTTAAGGTTATTTTGTCCTATATAAGTATTGCTACCCCAGCTTTTATCTCATTTCCATTTGCATGAAATATCGTTTTCCATTCCTTTACTTACAGTCTATGTGAGTCTTTACTTTTGAAGTGAGTCTCTTGTAGATAACATATGCTTTCTTATCCATTCAGCTACCCTGTGTCTTTTGATTGGAGCATTTAGTCCATTAACATTTAAAGTGATTATTGGTGGGTGAATATTCATTGCCATGTTGTTGTTCATGTTTTTTTATTTTCTTTTGTTTGCTTGTTTTCTCCTTTCTTCTGCCTAAAAAGTCACTTTTGCATTTCTTGTAACCTGACTGGTGGTAGTGAATTCCTTTACCTTTATCTTGTTTGGGAAGTCCTTTATCTCGTCTTTAATTTTAAATGATAACTTTGCTGGATAGAATAGTCTTGGTTGTAGGCCCTTGTTTTTCATTATTTTGAATATTTTCTGCCAAGCTCCTCTGGCCTGCAAAATTCCTATTGAGAAATCTGCTGATAGTCTTATCAGCACTCCCTTCTAAACATAAGTACTTGTGTTTCTCTTGCTGCTTTAAGGATTCTTTCTTTGTCTTTAATCTTTGCCATTTTAATTATG